>JAQJVK010000024.1:4096133-4581288 GCA_035578135.1 Flexamia atlantica | reverse complement strand
TCGCACAAAGTGGTTTTGATGCGACTTGTGTCATACGATTCATATTTTTATGTAACCTAATGGGTGCTTTCACACAACGTGGCCATATGCCGGACTGCAATTCCGTATGATCCACAAGCTAAAGTGAGATGGCAGGAGGTTGCATGACTCCTTGTTGTACGACACGAGCCACATAAAAACCACATCATATGAAAGGGACCTTAAGCTGAATCCAATTTATACAGTAGAGCGCCGATTATCCGAACTAATTGGGGACAAGGGGTGTTCGGATAACTGAATATTCGGATAATCGAACATGAAAACACAATATTTTAAAATTATATATATAACGTAATTCTTAGTAGTAAAAAGGCTAAAAAATTATCAAACAAAAATTATTCACGTAATTTTATTATGAAATCTATCAGGATACATGGATATCCTGGTGCAACGGGAGTTTCGGTTGGCGCGCGAATTTGAATTGCTTAAGAATCATGTTCAAAATATGAATTTTATTATGGCGTTCGGTTAACCGACGGTTCGGATGATCGACGTTCGGATAATCGGCGCTCTACTGTAGCTTCATTTCATCACAAAGTAAACTGCTGTTTTAGATGGGTTTTCAGTGTGAATAGGCAGTTTATACTTGGTTGTAGAAAAAATTATTTCATAAAAAATTGATGAATCAATAAAACAGAATTTTAGAGTGTGCTTAGATTAATCCGCTCTCTACATTTTCACGAATATTTTAGTTAGTTTTTGCATTGCGCAGTCCAGATTTTACCTAAAATATTGCACTAGTGTAATGCCACCTTTATTAGTTATCTCATTGAAAATTTTAATCTTTTAGCGAATTTCCCCTATAGGGAAGAAGCTATTACCGTAGGTCTCATGGTAAGACCTAAGCCCGAGACGATGATAACTTTTCGTTTTGGGGCCCCCAGAAGCAAAAAACACCATTCGTTCAAATTTCTAGATATATATATATATATATATGTGTCTGTAAGCACGATAGTGCTCGCAAAAATGGTCCGATCGGAATGAAATTTGGCACAGGCGTGTAAAGTAGTAATTATTCGGACGAGTTCGTGAACCAGCCCAATCGGACCATTGGAAGGGGGGGTAAAGGGGGTTAAACCCCCCCAAAAATGGGGTTTTTGAGTTTTTTACATAGAAAAATAAAATTTATCGAATATTTGTTGGCACCATTGAATTCAGCTCAAAAAAAACAAACAATTTGGTATCTTGAATCACTGCTCTATGTCCATTGGTTACCGAGATATTGAAAGTGGTAAACACAGTACGTTGTCCCAATGTTAACCTTATGGGAAATAAGTAAAATTCGATATCTCGGTTATTTCTCAACATATCTTGATAAAACTTGGTAAATAGCTTCTTTTATTTCAGATCTACTAAATATTGAATTAAAACCATCCAGTTTTAATATACCTGTAGCAGCAGACCTGCATACTCATTCCCCATGTTACTCTTATGGAGCTTACAAAAACATTTCAAATCTCGCTATGTTGGATTGAAATACGTTGTTTTGCATTTGAAATTCGCTGAGTATGCAGGTCTGCTGCAACGGGGGTATTTCTTTCTTTTCAGGCTTGCCAACTTCAGTGGCTTACAGCCAGCTACCGCTCCACAGTTCGTGTACAGCCAACAGTATTGCCAACCTGCGCTTCCGGGCTCAGGAATATTCCCTACATCCCTCACACCTTTAGTCCATTATATTCTCATGAACTAGGAATATTGTAATCTAAGAATTTGTATTTTATAGCTTTAATTAACACCAAAAATGTAAAAACGTTTGGTTTGTTCTGTATCTATAACATATTTATACTACTACTTATGCTCCATGTTAGCTTAGATCATTGTAAATATCATTGACATCTAAATAAAACTGCTTCATTACTATTTCAATTTCACAGCTTCATTATCATCTGGATTTAAACCAATTTTATTTTGTATAAAAAACTTCTTTTGTTGAGTTATGATTGGGCTCACTGGCTATACATGAGAAATAATTCTCATGAGATCATCGGCCTTCTTGGTAGCCTGCCATCTTGTTACCATGTTTTTCATGTACTTCTTTCGATGTATTGGGCTTACCCGTTGAAATAAATAAAACGGCAAATCAAATTTGTGAGGCAAAATAATTATAAGCCAATTTCCTCAAATAAAGGCAGGAATCAAATAAAGTCCAAACGTTCAGGCCCCATATCTGCATTAAAAATGCAATTTAATGTTTGTCACCTGGACACAAAAGTACACACATGCTGGCTTCTTTTTTTATTTTGAAGTTCCAATTTTGGTGATGTTAATATGATGAAATGTATAGTTATGATAACTTCATGAAAGGGTCAAGAATATAAATTTTGTTTGTAATCAAACTTAATACAGGCAGTGCTTGATTTGCGGCGGAACAGCGTTCCGCGACCTCTTTCTGCCGCAAAAGTTGATTGTGTATAATCGGCCGGAGTATTTTTTGCAAGAGATGATCGCGTGTAATCGGACGGATAATTTGCCGCAGAAGACAATCGCGTGCAATCGGCCGAAGAATTTGCCGCAAAAGACGATCGCGTATGATCAGCCGAAGTATTCGCCACACAAGACAATCGCGTGCAATCGGCCAGGGAATTTGCCGCAAAAGACGATCGCGTACGATCGGTCGAAGAATTTGCCGCAAAAGACGATCGCGTATGATCAGCCGGAGAATTCACTTTAAGAGAGGATTATGTGTAACCGGCCGGAGTACCGAAAATAACGATCACTTAAATTTACGAAAATTACGCACGGAATTTTGGCCTGAAATTAGCGCTCTGTCTGAAATTAGTGCTCTTTTTTCTTTAGCTAAGCCGAATTGAAAACGCCAAAAAGACCTGAATACTCTCACAAGGCGTCATAAAAAACTAGAATTTTTAGACAATATATTTTTTAGTAAAATAATGCTTTGTTAGTTTTTAATTTATCAAATCTGAGCCGGATAAAATGTTACTTTTGAAATCGACCTTGTTAATCACATAGCCAAACAATACTTTATTAAGGGAAAACATGATAAAAGGGGGGGCTATGTACAAATTGTCAAATTACAGTTCCGGTACCTCAATTTTTACAAATCAAGCACTGAATATAGGTATTCCAAAAGGGATAGTTTTTTCCAAGGTAAAACTGAAAATTACATCAAAAGATATAATGAAATTCAGGTTCACCATTAAAGTTAAAAGGTGGATGTTCTTCAAGCTTGTGTTATTCATAAGGATATATAACTAATTTTCAAGGGAGAAAAGCTGAATTCTTTTAGAAACTCTTTATTAACATTAAATTCAACTTTTAACAAGTGGTCACTCATTTTTGTATACATTGTTACCAGACATCCAATACCTAGACTGGACTGCATCCACAAAAAATAAGCAAGGCTATCTATACTTTACTCATAAATTGAATGTTTAAACTTCAATTTAAAAAAATGTACTATAACTTGGAAGTTAAATAAAAAACCAAACCAATTCAAAAAATAACTTCTGTAAATATTTATCTTTTACTATAAGTTATACAGGATTTTTAGCTTACTATTATTTTAATGAGCCGTAATAATTTCACTCACAATGTTGAAGTTTAAATCAATTAATAACTATTATTTTATTCTGTTGTTGACAAAGAACTTCTACCCTAGTAAAGGAGTACACAATGTTTTCACACTCAATGATTAACACACTGTGCATGCTAATCAGGAGCAATGAGAAATTAGGAGGGGGGAAGAACTGTAAATTCTCCAAATTATCTGCTAAACTCAGCTAAAAATAGTAAATCAAATGTTTTTGTCAAACTGTCAACATGAAGTCTGCATTTTTTGGAGCCTTTTACACAACTCAAGTTTGTAATTAAATATTTCTTTGAAATCTGACTTGTGAATTAAAACCTTTTACACAAATTGTTTGATTAGTCTTGGCTTTTTAAGTTTCAATTCATAGAATTTTTGATTTTTGTAAATTCATTGACGAACCTTGACAAAAACCTTGAAAATAAAAACTTTTAAGTACTAAACATTGCTTGCTTATGATATTTCAGCACACACTCAAGCAGTGTAAACATGACTTTAAAACAAATAATTATATAAACCTGTAAACGCCCAAACTAAGGTTGAACACTAAGTTCACCAGCAGCCAACTCACTCACTCACTTGTTTAATTCCATACTCCGTATTGTAAACGAGAATGGCTGATAGTAGTAATAGCTGGCAGAAGCTGTATTAAACATACTAAGTTATTCCGATTCTACCCAAGGCTAGTTCAAAGGTAATACTCAGGGATGGTATTTTAAGAAGTACGTTAGTTACTGTGCTTTAATTTACTGACCTACTCAGCTACAATTACAGGTAAACACACGAAACTAGTGTGAAATACGCAATCAGAACCTCCACTTCAAACCACTGGGAAGGAACAAACTAAGAAATACTACAAATCGCAACAACAACTGCATTATGTAGCAAAATGCATTCTCTAGCCCAATAAAGAAATAATAAGACAGAATGTCATATTCGAGGTTTAATAAATTGCCCTTAATAAAGAGCTTATGGTTAATGATAGATTCACAACAAACAAGGAAAGATGTGTACATCCTTCCAAAATAGGTTACTTTTTTATCTTAAGTTTATTATTAAGCAAACCTACTTCACACACACACAGCTACTACACTACTACTTTTTTTGCCAACCTGTGTTACTGAAACCAGCTTATTTTTACAACCAATAAATAATGATTAAATTACTTTTAAAAAATTCAAAAAGGCTTTACTCCAAACAACTAACAACAAGCTACTTAATGTTTATAATGTTACCTAAAAAATAAAAATAAATATATTCAAATACACATTTTTACTTGAACACTTTCAGTTAGGAGGAGACTTTACTGTTTGTTTTTTTTTTTGTGCGGGTTAAAAGCAAAAACTACTGGACTGCGCTATAATTTTGCACACAGGTAGAAAATGAGTATGTATGTACCCAGCATACAAAAAGGCCTGTTCACATCCTTAAAATTCACATGGGCTTTCGCCCCATAGAGTTTTAGCATGTATTTATATTATGTACAAATTTTTGGGATTTTGGTAGTTTTTCTTCGGTGTCCATGGAAAGTATTGTAATTTTCTTGTTTAAACATGTGAAGAGCGGGTACAGCGGCTAGAGTACACAAAATAGGGTGGGCGGCAAAAACTGTAAACTCGTAAATTGTCTGTTAAACCTCAGCTGAAATAACTAGATAAAATGTTTTGGTTGACCTGTCAAAACTTTTTCAGGGCCTTTTATGTGTAATTTTGTGTTATGATCATGTGACATATGATCATATAAATTGACTAGCAGATATACCCGCAGCTTCGCCCGCATTTTGATTTATATTATGCCTTGTGCACCCCTCATGATTAGCAAATGGTACAATTAACTTCCTCCAATTTCCCAATACAGAGAATGAGGATAACCCGGAATATAAAACAAAGAAGACACTAAGGATGGATTTTCGACTTGACATCAATCTGAATTTAGCACGTTTTTGAAAATAAACCGAAAACTGTACGAAAACGTAGGAGGTAAATATCTTGACCAAAAACCTACTTCCCCAAAAAGTTTCACGTTAAATTTTTAAATTTTATTCTTTCAGTAGATTAGTTCTCGTACCTTTTCTGTTCCCTGAAAATATTCTAAAGGACTCCCATCCATAGTTAGAAAAAACTAAAATGGCCGCAATTTTGAATTTTTTCAAATAATCTATTTTACCCGTCTGAGAAAGAATATTTTTAAAACCTTTCTTTTTTTCTCATCTAAAGCCTGTAAAGAATAATTGTTCCAAGTTTCATGGCCCAAAGTCTTGTTTTTTTTGAGAAATTAAGCTTTGAAAGCTAAAAGTGGCCCCCATATTGTATTTTATAATATACCATGTTTAGGCCTTTAGAGACAAAATATTGCAAAATCCTTTCTTTGTACGCATCTAGAGCCTGTAAGAAATATTTGTGCCGAGTTTCATGGCTCTAAGCCTTATAGTTTTTGAGAAACTGTGATCAGTCAGTCAATGGGTTTTGGCTTTTATATACATAGATAAACTACGCAAACAAATAATAAACAATAATTTTGCCAGCAGCGTTCTCACCCACCCTATTTGGTTCCCACAATAAGTTATGAAATAACATCAAGCAAAAGTGTAAGAACTAATTTGGATGCAAGTAAAACTATATTTTATAAAATTTTGTATATTTTATAGTTATTGGTAAACAGAATGAGCAGTAAGTTAACCTTCTCAACGTTTTAATAATATAACTAACTTAGTTAAATGTTACAGAAATAATAACTTGAACTGTGATTTGAATTGAACTAAGCTAACTTTAACATCACACATTTCGCTTAAAATTAGACATAAAAATCCCTCCATGGAATGAAGTAAAGTAACAGATATATTAAAAATACAACAGTAAATCACATTAGACAAAAGCTCACAGCCTTAAAACACTCAATAAACATCCTTATTGTCAATGTTGAAAAGATATAAATTAATTTCTCTTTGAGGACAGACGTCCTCAACAACATATTATAGTAGATTCCCTCTTGCACGGACAACTTTTAACCAGACATCAGTTTGCATGCCATGGAAGTGACATCTTTTTAACCAGAAGAATTTTATCAATACATCGGTTAAACATGACATGAAAAAACAGCAGGAAATTGACAGTGCTAAATTGACCATTTTCTTGGGAAGAATTCGCTATCATATGATCACGAGAGCAACTGAAATCATTGGCTCATACAGTATGCATTAGAGTCAGGGCCGCCGAGAGGCCATGTCAGCCAAGTCTGAAACTTGGGGCCCGGGCTCCGAAGGGGCCCGGGATGAGCGAATTTTTTATATTGAGGAAATATTGCTAACGACTTCTTAGAAATAAAATTTGGCCTAAATGTTAAAAAATAAAATGTCTAACTTTATCAGACAAAATACTTTGATAATACAGTATTTAGTTAAGGCAAAAGCGATTGTTTTGTCTGTCTATCTGTCTGTTTTTTATATTTTTGCGGCTGACTGTACTGTACACTAGCTACGGCGGTGGCGTCCAGCGAGTTTTGAGCGTGAGCGAGTCGCCCCCCCCCTCCAACAAAAAAACCGCGACCCGAGGGGTTTTTGCGTGAGAGTCTACCTCCCTCTCCATCCTATTAACAACAACTTAAATACGTTAGCTTACATCCACGATGGTAGTCAACAAGAGCACAACATATGTTGCAATAAATGAAGGTGGCCGGAAAAAACACACTGATCGTGTACACTGATCACGAAAAAACGGAAGAGTAACTTTGTGTGTGGAACGAACGCAGAAGTTATGGGAAAGAGAAGAATGAATGGAAAATGCAATAGTGCGGGATCGCAGATAATTTTAAAGTATTTGATTTTTAATCAGAGTAGACTATTTTCTAAGTTTGACCGACAATTCAGCCTCAGTTGGTTCGGATTATTGGGGTTTTTTGAAGGTTCGGATATGTATGATGTTCCAACTCTAGACTGCCTAAAAACGCAAGTTTAGAGACCTAATACTCAAAAATTTTATTTTATCCGGGGGGGCCCCCGGACCCCCCTTTCGCTAGGGGGTATTCCATACTACCTTGAGAAATTCATATCTCAAGGTAGTCTAAGAAATACACGTTCTGCTTCCCTCACTTTGCGTATGCCTCAGCATAGGACTTCAGCCTATGACAGGGCATTTGTCGTGACTGCTTGCCGTCTTTGGAATAACTTACCCGATTCCCTGCGATCCCTTGAAAGTCGTTGTCGGTTTGTGGGGGCACTGAAAAAATTATTCTTTGAGCGGTTGTCCTTGGCTGGTGTGTCCTAGGCGGGTTGTCTCGGGCGGGGTTGTTGACAGATGAATGTTTGAGTGAATGAGTATAGTATTTTTTTTCTTGCTTTGTTGTATTTATAGATTATGAATAGTTAAGTTAAATGAAACTTATGTCTCTCCATGTGTTAAGGCAGGTTAAGTGTAAGAAAGGGCCATATGGCCCTAACTTTGCCTGGCTAGATAAAGAATTTTCATTTCATTTTCATTTTCATTTCATACCCCCCGACTCCCCGAAGGGCCCGTGCTGTGTGCAGACTTGGGGCCCGACTTGGCTCTCGGCGGCCCTGATTAGAGTTATAACTTAACGTGTTTTAGGGAACGTCGGTTCAACCGGAAAACTCGTTATCCAGACAAGTCTTGATCCTGGGGTGTCCAGTTAAGAGGGAGTCTACTGTAATAATTAAGAATAAATCTGGTGTCAAATGAGGAACTAAATAACTGGCATGTATAGCTTAACCATTTCAACATTTTTAAAAATATAAATATCAAACTAATCAAACTAAGGCAGTAAAAAAAACACCATTAATAATCCAAGAAATAAAGTTACAACAAACAACAATGGAGTAAACATTATAGAAGTTCAAGTTAATCAAAGGGCCCTACAATACCTATTCCCTACCACGTATGTTACTGTAAGTAAATGGATCATTTAAATAATTAATTACTTTGCTAAATGGTCCCTTTATAGAGTTAAAAGTCAGCTTGGAGGTTAAACCAAGCTTCGTGTATCTTACAACACCCTACATAACTTTAGATCTAAATTTCTACAATACCTATCTATATCAAACAAAACATGCCTTTTGAGGTTAATATGTACATTCATATAAGTGTTTAAAACCTGATAATCAACAAAATCTAACAGTCTTCATACATAAAAACTTTAACTTTGTGATAAGCCCTGGATTTCAGATAAACTCTTTTAAATCTGATGACACACAAGAATACAATATCACAAAATGACAGTATGTTCCTGAAAAACCCATCTCATACACGGTAAACATGGTAAATATGTTATAAAAGTGTAAATATGATTAAACTTTGTAACAAGCTCTTTCTTGTAAAAAGACAGTAAAATACCTTTTCATAAATAATTGTAAAAAAATTAACGAAAATGAAATATTTAATATACACTTATTTGTTGTTTTTAAGAAACCTTAATAGACAATAACCCTAACACTCTATTTGGCAGCAAACAATGATCTTAACATTTTAAACAGTGACTTGGAGGTTTTGAACAAAGTTGCTCCATTCGACTTTTGAAGGCACCAGATAAAACGCTGGGGAAATTTTTGAACCACATGGACACTGACAACCTATAAAAGATAAACATTTGTTATTGATTAAACTTTGTAGGTTCTATAGAGTGTAGCCCAGAAGACAATCAACAATCAAGAATTCTAAGGAAGTTTAGCGAGTATAACCATATAAGTACCTCTTTCATTTAACATATCAGCTTTTTAAATTGGTTAAGTAATCACTTAGATTTCAGGGTTCCAACCCTGAATATCAAGTTTTATTCTAATTTAGTATAAACACAGAGGAGAATCAAACAGAGGTATCTTCTAATGTTGCGCTCAGCTGGTGTCGAGCGCTGGTGTCGAGGACTTATAAAAAAATAGTTCATCATTAACGCCGCGAGAGAGCAGCACCGTCGCCGCCCTCTCCTAATTTTACTCAACTGTAGCTAGTAACTGGATGTAACTAGTAACTTAACTGTAGCTGGACTTAACTGTAACTAGCAAGCACTTCGGCGCAACAGAAGGCCCATTTAAAAGCGACCTCTGTTAGATTATTCTCTGTGGTATAAAGGAAATATGATAAAATATTCATAGTCACTAAAAAACTTAGAAAACCACTAAAAATCACTAAAAAACCATGTTGAAATTAAAAAAAGCATAATAAACTGTTTTACAAAATGGCGTCTACATCCTAGAATCAAGGGAAAATCCTCTGAAAGATAACATGGACCTTCACATACATAAAGGCATTGTTGTAGTGTGGACAGCCAATCTTGAGCACCTTTCCTGATAATGCTTGTGTGATAATACTGAATTACATAAAACATAAATAACTAAATAATAAAACCTGAAAAATCTACAACTTACAAAGAATACCTGCAACCTTGGTTCAGCAAGAATATTAACATCTCAAGATTTGAGTTTGCCCAACACAAGATAGTGACCCCACAATTAGCTCTCGAGTTCTTCAATAAACTAATGGGAGGTGTGTGCAGTCTCAGAAGTTCTAGCTTCAAATCCAAACTAATGAACTTGTTGATGGCAACGAGTTCTTATTTTTTGAAGAATACCTTAATGAGTAGTAACGTAAAGCAAACATTCTTTTGGCTGTAATGACAAGCAAGTAGCTTTCATTGATGCTTTTGTGGCCAAAGAATCCTTTAGTAGGATACAAGCTAAAAACCTTTAGCTAGAACCTTTAGCCTTTTTTTTGGATGATGTATTGGCCTTGAAATAGAGTAGGAATCAGTGCCATCTTTACATGATCACCCCAAAGGTATCAGAGGACACAACTGTTTTATACGGTATTCCACTGACTAGTGGATTTCATCACTTTCATGACTTCCTATTCGCTTCACTTTGAATCACTCAGTAGTGCATGTAATGGCAGAGATTTTAAACATGAAACCCCGTCTAATGATCCATGACTCGAGAGTATGAGTTTCCATCCTCACAGTTGCATACTCAACATTTTTATTTCACTTAAACACAATATTTTTATCTATACCTATAAAAGGCAAAGCCCTCGTTTACTCACTCATCACTAATTCTCCTACTTACACTCGAAGAAAGCTGAAATTTTGTACATTCATACTTTAGTCATAAAATAGGACAACTAAGGGGGATTGACCCTCGAACTGCCATGTAGATGATATAAAAATAGAATAAAATAAAATAGAAAAGTAGAAAATTACTTGTTCTATATGTCAGACACATGGGTTCTCAGCCATAGAGGAGTTAGTTGTAGTTTAAGTTCAATTGATGCTCATTAATCCAGCAAAACAGCGCTGTAGCTTTGTTGGTAGCGTTCTGAGTTCTCACTCTGCCGGCCCGGATTCAACTCCCGGCCTCGGCTCTAAGCAATTTTCATACAGAAGCGCTTTGACGAACAAGGTACCTTCGTCAAGACCTCAAGGTTCATTAAGGACCTTGGGATTTGACAGAGAGTGAAGGCCTGTTGACTGAGGGTGCACAATAAGCTAATTCTGCTGCGTTGCAACACCATGGCCAAGTGAAGCCATGGCCCTCTTTAATCAAAAAAAAAAAAAAATCCAGCACGTTCAGGACTTAGGATTTAATAGATTAATAAAAATGCTAACTTAACATGAGCACAATCTAAAAAATCGCTATAATTTTTAAAGCAGGGGGAGCACTGCTACAAAACAAAGTCAAGAAATGATCTGTCAACACTAAAGAATGTGCCCACACACTTCTCAGAGTGACCAACCTCTGCCAATCGCTCAAAAACTTTGTTGACCACGCACAAACTTGGTTGAAACTTTACTTACACTGTGTTCAAAAACACTTTTTAGGAGCCTGATGACCGTTAGTCCTAAAAATTACACTTTCGGTAAAAAAAAAACTGTTTATTTTCAAAAGGGCATAAGTCCAA
The DNA here is from genome assembly GCA_035578135.1 of Flexamia atlantica. Taxonomy (NCBI): domain Eukaryota; kingdom Metazoa; phylum Arthropoda; class Insecta; order Hemiptera; family Cicadellidae; genus Flexamia; species Flexamia atlantica. The sequence goes on along the minus strand of JAQJVK010000024.1, from coordinate 4,569,804 downwards.
AATGCCATATAATTCTTTGTTGACATACACCCTTTTACAATAAATCATAGAAACTAGTGGCTTGAAGGGGCTAAAAGCCCCTAATGAGGGAGAAATTCAAACAATCCTTATTTATTGTAGTACAAAATACCTTTGTAGCAAACTGGATCTACCTTATATTGATATCAAGCTACCACATGGTCTTCAATCAAGTATCAGCATCACATGTTTTATGTAAACAAAGCAGACGTTTTTAGATCTCAATGCATTTTAAATGGCAGAAATTTTACGTTATTTCTCGTTTTCCAGTGAATTTTAAGCAATTTCATTATTTTTCCCGCCATCACGGAATATAGACCTTTAATTTGAGCCCTCTCCCATCTTTCTACGACATGCCGGACGCCCACAATTTTGACGCAAAGAATCGCCTCACGAAATTAAATATATGATGCAATGCTGATTTCTCCCATAAACATTTAAGCTACACCCTTTCGAAGCAAATCGATGTATCTTGTTGAGTAGATTACAACCCCACTAAAAACTGAAAATCAAAAAAATTGGACTGAAGCCCTTTTCAAAAAACCCGATTCATGTATAAAGTAACAATGAAGTACAAACATGTTAAGAAGCAAAAACAGCTCACCCATGATCCAGCTGAACGAGCCCAGTTTACACTGGCACTTGGGGCAGTGGAGCTTGCCCTGCTCGGAGTGCAGGACGGGTTTCATCCAGGCGAGCGGCTCGACGAAGTGGGTCGCCGCGCACGTCGGCCGCTGCCGGACCCGCGCCGGCCACTCCGGATCCTTCCACGAGGGTCTCTCCCCGGCCCCGTGGGGCATCAGGTTGGCAGCCGAGGCCACGATACGCCTGCGACAAAGAGAAGGTGTTGCCTGATAGGGTTTGGCGTTTTTACCTGCAATCTACATTGAGAATACCTGCTTTTACCTGGTTTTTCAGCAATAATCTCCGCAAAAAAACCAGGTGGTTACTCTAAATAAAAAACTCTTGACTAAAAACACTCTAAAATTGCTAGGTAGGGGGGAATCTTACGTCAATGAATTGCACACTATATTAGGAGTGGGCGAGTACTCGACTTTCAAGTAATTACTCGAGTAGTTACAACTACTCGAACTAGAGTTGGGTAGGCTGCCGAGACCACGATACACCTGCAACATAGAGGCAATGTTGCCTGAAATGTTTTTGGCATTTTACCTGATAGCTCCATTGAAAACCGCATTTACCCGTTTTATCGGCAATAATCTGTGCAAAATCAAAGTAAAAAAAATCGGGTATTTACCCGAAAAACCACTCACCACAAACCACTCACTGCATGACTTTAAAAACACTCAAAACCAGGTAGTTTGCTGAAATTGCTAGGTAGGGGGGAATCTTACGTCAATGAATTGCACACTATATTAGGTGGGCGCGTACTTGTCTGTAAGTAATTGCTCAAGTAGTTACAAACTACTCAAACTAGAGTTGGGTATGCTGCCGAGGCCACGACACGCCTGCGACAAAGAGACAGTGTTGCAAGATAGGATTTGGTGTTTTACCCGCCAATTCCATTAAAAATACCCGCTTTTATCCAGTTTTTCGGCAAAAACCCTCTTGGACAAAAAAACTGGGTGTTACCAGAAACACCGACTCATAACTTTAAAAACACTCAAAACCGGGTAGTTTCCTAAAATTGCTAGGTAGGAGGGGAATCTTTCATCAATGAATTGCACACAATATATCAAAAGATGTCTATTTACTTCAAGCATTGTTCTCTTACCATGAAAACAAATTATTGTTCTCATATTGTATGAACATGGGATTTATGCAAGGCAAATCATACTTCGAAAACCGCCGGCTTTACCAGTTTTTCATGAATTAAGGATGCCCAATAAATCCCCGCAGCTCAAGTCTAAAACCCCGGTTTTACCCAATTTTTTCTCAATTTATTCTCAACACTTTGGTTCAGTCTGTGTTAGTGATTAGAACTGGCCAGTTCAGTTCACGATTTCATAAGTTTTAACCATTTAACAAAGACAACTTTTCACTACAGTGACCAAGACATTTTGTTAAAACGATTTACTTGCCACAATGTATCATGAAAAATACATTGATTATTGTTGCTGCACACATGACCTGATGAGGTTCTAAGGAACAAAACATGTTGTCATATGAAAATCAGTGATTGGATCAGGTAATTTTATTTCATTATTTGCACATTCCAATCCAGGGTCACAATGAATAGTAATAATAATAATAATAAAGTGCTTCAGAGGTAGGCTTCACATTTCAAACGTCGCTGATTCGATCCAAGCGGCGGGCGACTCCTGTTCCATCATGAATGGTCACCTCTACCTGGCCTATGTGACTATTGCCGCTATGGTACCTCGCTGTCTTTAGATCGCCGCACAGGCTTATTGACCCATGGTGACGGGCAGTTGAGGTTTTTTTATAAAAAAAATGTTTATATTCTTCTCAATAGACTAACCTGCATCGGCAACATCGGTAGACCAGGGGGTCGGGGCTGACTCTGATGAGGGATGGGTCAGGTTGGATCACGTCGAGGCAGTCCAAGGGGAGGATCTTCACTGCAACATGTCACGGATTGTCAACATCATATGTAGAGTTGTAGTATAAATGTTACAATGCTTGCCCCTATTATACACCACTCGATTTGAATCAAGATCACCAAGTTGTTTAAATTCTAAGGCCAGGATCTTAATAAAAACGCTGCAAAGGGAAAGTTCATTCTTATTTATAACAGCATTGATTATTGCTTTTGAATGTTTCCTCCACTGATGACATGAGCAAATTTACTTTTCAGGCCTAAATTGCATCGATTGATGGTAAAAGTTGTGGAAAACAATAATTAGTAGAGATGTAACAGATAATCATTTATGCCGGAGAGTGGATACCAGATATCCGGTGAGGTTCTAGGCTGGAGCGCCGAATATCCGGCTACTGGATATCTGGCTCAAGTAGTGTATGTTTAGTTTCAGCGGTGATTCATGGAAAAACAAGGATTAACTTGTCTCTTTGACCGTGCGAGAGTAGGTGGCTCGCATTTTTCATCCAACAGTGAGTGAGTTCAAATTAAAGTTTTTTACTACAATACTACTCAATATTAATACAGATATTTGAATTGTAAAGGTGTTTTATTGGTTTCGTTTACATAATTATCTATCCATACCTTGCCGGTTAGTAACAAGTATCCGGCTTGATACCGGACACTAAAAAAAAGGGCCGGATAGTCCGAATACCGGGTAGTAACTGGATATCCATTACAACTCTAATAATTACTTTTCTGAGTTTAGCTTTATAATTTTTTCATTGCTTAAACCACACACAAGCGAGTAAATCTCATAAAGAACTAAACTCACCATTTATAATTTATATGCAATCTTACTGACTTTACTTCACTTCATCACTTTTGGTAGGGTTGAGTTGTAACTTATCGTATTCTATAAAAATTATGCTTTCTAAAATGTTTTTATGAGGGCTCTAGGCCACGTTAGAAAACTTGATTGAAGATAGGAATTATCTGCCAGAGAACTTACCCATATGGAGGATATGAAGGCATCACTGGCACAAATATCACAAAAAGGAAATACAAAAAAACTTGAAAATTTTCGGAATTAAATTCCTATTTCTGAATTAGTATTGAAGAGGAGTTGAGAGGAGGCTCTACAAATTTCAAAATTATTTTTTGTATATTTTCTTTGTGCCATTGGTTTCTTCACATCCTTCAGACAAGTACTCATTTAAATATAGACACATCTTAGTCTGAGTTTGAAATTTTTTCACCAGAAGCTTAAAAAAAATTATAATTTTACCTATAAGAGTTGTAATACATGTATAAAAAATCATACTATTTAGATGGTTCATTTCATATTTTTGTTGAAGAAATACAAACGAAAAAATTATCCAAGTCTACTTTTGATGTTTTGGAATGTTGGTTTTTGGTATGTTGTTGTTGTCTACACATTCACTACTATATTAGCTATCACGACTACTTAAATATTTCCCTGCTCTGCTATTAGTGTAGTAGTGACTGTGTGACAGGTTCCAAACAAGAACACTAAATTAAATTATATTGTGCCCATATAAGATGGTTCCTAAAATGCAATATATGAAATTTAAGGTACACTAAGACTACTCCAAGGTTCTAAGGATTGAACAGTGCTTATACTAAATCTAAAGGTGCTTACTTGTAACTTGTTGCACTTATGTAATGGTTCAAACCTGCATACCTTTACACTTCACGCCAAATAAACCCCATTAAAGCACTATTAATTGCAAAAAATGAGAGTTTTACTATTTCTCGCATTATTTTAATTTATGTTTTAAGAGGTTTTTTATACGACATTGAAATACAAATTCACAGTTTTCTTCAATGCTAAAATAAGTAAGCAATAATTATAAATTAAGACAAATGGGCAACTGGTAGGCCACTTCTGTTCACGAGGGTAATGCAGAATACAGAGTGTGTTACCATTATAAATTCTGTATTGTACACTTACATTCAGGCTATCATATTAGGTTTATGTTAAAGCTGTTAAATTTTAATGCAATTACTTTCTATAATAATTCAATCATTGACTAAGTCTAAGACAAATCTTGGAAGCTAAAGTGAAATTAAATTATAGCCAGGTGAATCTTGTGTAATGTGCGTCTCATTATTTTATGAAGAGCTCTAATAACTTTACCTTAAAAACATATTACCTCCCAAACAATTGTTTAATTTACTGAAACATAGACCAGTTAAGATAAGTAACATGCCCTTGAATCAAGAGTAGGCTAATAAAACACTACTCTACAAGAAGACAAGCCACGGAAGTAGTACCAGTAATCTATTTTAAATCAAAAGGCAGTGAATTATCAATGTAAACCCCCATCTTATGACTACAGATAGTCCAGAATCAGAATTAGAATAATATTTATTTACAACTTTCAAGATTATAAGTAGTGTCACATAAACTTAATCCAAAAATTCAGTATTTTCTCCTTTATTGTGAGCATACTGTTCTCTCTAGTGGAAGAATTCTGCAACTGTGTAGAATGCCAAGCTTGAAGCATGTTTTTAGTTGGCATTTCAAAAAAACAATTACAAAGAAGACAAGGACAGTAGCTCAGTAATAAAAACTATAAAATCCTTTTCATTGTCATATCACTTGCCTAATATCCTACACTTATAAAAAGGCGATTAATATAGGAATTCTAGGAATTTTTTTTAACATAGTATTTACAATGACAACCATACTGCCATGTTCAATACTGTGATCTTAGGTATAATTTAAAATTGGAATATTACAAAATTTCATGCTTGAACATATCTAATACAGTGAACGTGTAATCTTACTTAACATCATTTGTATTTTTAAAATTCATAATAGGCCTAGCGAAGGATTTTAATTTGTTATTTGTAATTATTATTTAATTTGTTGGACTTTTCCTTTCGCTTCTATTGATTAAACTACACTACGTTTCGAGAGGTATTGAAACTCCTCTAGTTTTCAAGTGACCCTACTTAAAGTTACATTAACCTACTTAGTTTTATTTAACCTACTTTTAATGTTTTTTTTGTTTTTTTTTTTACATACAATTTACATTCATCCAAGGTTCAACAGAAAACTCACTTACACAAAAAATCATACAGTTTGCGAATTATATCTCCGGTTAGACCACTATGCTACTAACCGTATCATATGATATTTTAAAGATATGATTTTGGTAAACACTGCATTTGGCACACAGCGGGGCTGTAGAACAATGTTTTCAGAAAAGTACCCCCTCTCCCCCCCGCGCCTTGCAACCAGCTGACTCTGTCAGAGCCGGAGATATAATGCGCGTACTGTACAAAACACATTATGACAATGTGCTACTTTATGTGTGCTACATTATGACAATGTGTTTTGTATGATTTTTTGGGTGAGTGAGTTTTCTGTTGAATGTTGGATGAATGTAAATTGAATGTCAAAAAAAAGCAAAAAACCCAAAATAAGTAGGTTAAATAAAAATAAGTAGGTTAATGTAACTTTAAGTAGGGTCACATGAAAACGAGAGGAGTTTCAATACCTCTCGAAACGTAGTGTAGTTTAAACACTAGAAGCGAAAGGAAAAGTCCATCAAATTAAATAATAATTAATATCATTATTTGCAAACCAAATATTTTCTGGACAACTTCATAAAAAGTAAAGTAAATTATTCAAATTTAATAACATATGAACAATATGTTTAAATTAACAGTTCTAGATTGAAAAAAATTCAAGTTAATGGAATTGTTGAAGTTGAGTTACCTTTCTTGACTTTGTCAGCAGCAAGTTTCAAGCGGTACAACTTGTATTGAATGTTGTTGCGATCCAGAGTGTGACCCATCCTCCCATACAGCTCCAGTTGAGCCTGAAATCCTGGGTTCGGTCCGACGAATCTGCGCTGGCTTTTGACCCTGAAAATAATTATATTTTCAGCACTCTGAAAATCTACTAATATTATAAGCAGACTCATTGAAAATATTCCAAGGCGAAAATATTGGATACACAGATTTATATTCTGGGATTATAGGAAAACATCAGAAGAGTTGCTGCGAAATGCAAAGTTAACCAGACAGAGGCAGCATCAGTGTGAAAATTGAAAAAACCACTCAAATACAAACACTAGCGTATTACATCATGTTGTTAGCCTCCGAATCACTGAATAGTAACTAATGTTATTAGCATATTACATGCTCAGTATCAGGTAACCCCTGAAAATGGCAGGCACAGCAATCTTGATGGTTGACACTTCTGTTCGCCATTGGCCGGTCGTCTCTCAGCTGTGATTGGGTGTGGACATGCTCTGTTCTGACTGGTGATTTTGTGATTCCAAGGAATTTTTTTTCTGTTTTGTGTTTGTTTTCAATATTTTATGAATTGGCTGTTTTACAATTTTCTGTTTAGCTTTTTTGTCCTGGTTTGCCTGGCTGCGTGTTGCTAATCTTTTTATGTTCTAAATTCTTTTCCACCTGAGTAAGGGATCAGTTTCCATAAAACATCTAGAAACTTGATTTCATAATCAGTGATAGTAAATGTGATCGAGTTAATTTTGGTATTTTTCAATCAAAATGAGGTTAAGTATTGAAGAATATATTTACCTTTCAAATGCTTCGTTATAGGAGAGCTTATACTTCTTCATGATATAAGCGATAACGATTGTGGCACTGCGAGATACACCAAAATAACTGAAACATATATAATAATTTTAATTGTTATAGACACAAAGATTCAGTAATGGGCAATAGGTTTTTTCCAAAAGAAATATGGGTTCTTTTAAATTACCAATGAGACTATCACTTTAATAAGTTATTGTAAACAAGTTCAGGCACTTTGATGCTGCAATGATACTTGTTAATATCTGTTATTGACTTCTTGGTTACCAATTCCTTGTAATATTATGTATTTTGTAACTCAAAAACAAAAAAAAGAAAAGAGTGATGTTATATTGTTTTAATGACTAGCCTATGGTACCATGTTATGTACCTAAAGGCAATAAACAAATTTGAATGTGAATTAGATATTTGCCTCATTTATAAAGAAGCTGTTTGTAAAAATTAGCATATTATTTTGTAGTAATTTAAATTAGCCTATAGATTTTTTTTTAGTAGACATACAATAGGCTATGTAATGAAGGATAATTCTTATAGGCCTAATTCTTTTGCTTGTTTTTTATTTTGATTAATTTTTTGATAATTTCAATCAGCTAGCTTTTGATGTTAAACTGATGACTTGAATGCCACTGTAATTTCTCTGTAAAGATAAATTTGAAAATGTTTAATTTTTTCCATAAAAATAAATCCTTATTTTTGAAATTTTCATTCTTACTAACAATTGCATTTTATGGTACCGCTAACTCACCTTACAAATACACGATAAGCTACACACAATTAGTTGCAGATCATCTGAAGTTATGCACTTACCAATGAACCAAAACAACATTGTTTTGTTCTTGTGCTTCTTTTATGAAATTATAAGCTTCTTCAAAATGCCCAAGAAGATCTTCATGGGGCAGATCAGTTACTAAAAAAGGGTGCAATTTTATTAAACATTTTTAGGTAAGTTTGTTGATGATTAAATCAAACTATCATTTTGTTTGTCATAACATTAAGGAAAATCACTAGAACTCACAAAAATTAAATTTAAAATTAAATAGAAAATGCTTTCCACTTACTCTAAAAAAATACTTATTTTGCTACCTCAACTCAGAAAAACCATAAAATTACAAGACTTCCTCTAATGGCAATGGAGACTATCTACAAAAATAAAATCTACAGTTGTAAGCAAATGTTTGGCAATGTCATGCACATTTAGTAATTTTAAAAGATAGGTTTATAGTTAAAATTCTTAGGAGCACAAAATTAGGCAGACGGAAGAAAGTCTAAACTTCCCAAATTGTCTGCTAGAACTCAAATGAAGAAAGCGAACTATGAAATTGTCTTGGATAGGCTACATCAGGCCTAAGAAATATGCTTTAGGTCCTTTTTTCCCCACGCTGGAAAGGAGGTTAACCCACACATGAAATGCAGGCCCTCTACACCACTCGCTACAGTGAGTCTCCAGCCTCTTTGTGATACTGACAGCACTGATGTTGAGGCCTGAATTGTATAAATTGGAGGCATACAGAGGCGCCTGTAAGTCTCCCCAGGCACACTTGCTAAAAAAACCCCTTGCTTGCTGTCACCACATCCATTGCGATCGACCAGAGCATCTGCTCATTGCGACATCGCAATGTGTGGCCTCTGTCCCTTTCAGGGTTCTTCAGCTGCTTAACACCCTTTGAAGTACCTAACATTGCTAATGATCTTACAGAAAAACTTAAGTGGTATTATTGGCTCTTTATTTGAAGATACCGTAATAATAATATTTTTGACTGACTGCCCGAACAAATATTATTCCCCTAATTTAAAATACCCACTTAAATTGAAGCGTCCGAGTCACAGGAACAGAAATGGCTTTTCTACCAAAAGATCTTGAACTATAAGAACTATTGTTTATTAAACGCACTTATAACTTTATTCATTTAATTAAGAGGTATTAAAAATATGAGCTATAATTTATTTATATAATTTAGGCTGTAGAAAGAAGATTTAGCAACACCTATTGCCAACATTGTTCGTTCCAGCCTAAATTTTTTTTCTTGCACTACATAAGGGGACTGGACACTTACCTTGAATAAACAATGTTTTGATTCCTGGAATGTCAGCTATATTTTGTGGCAGAGGACAAGAGTCAACTGTGAGAATTCTGTTTATTTTATTTGCCTCCAAAACATTTTTATCTGTTGCAGCTGTTAGGTTACCTGCAGAAATGAGAAATAGCCCTAATTATAAATATTTACAGGCAAAGTTATAATTCCCTCTTTTCCTTCCTAAAATGGTATTTAAGAAGGAATATTTTACACTGGGCTACAACGGTTATGCTAGGTTGCTAAGGGCCTACCATGTACCCTAGGTATATTTTACTAGTAGGGCCTACCGTAAAAACCTAATTTCCTTGTTTAATAATTGAGTGATCCCTGCAAGTCATATGGGGAGTTCATAATATATATTATGACGCTGTGACACCATTCCTATTGTACTTGTTATAGAATCTGATAAATAAAGTTATTTTCATTTCATCTCAGGGTGGTCAACGAATCGTCTCCTAGGTAAATAGGTCAAAATAATATTGTTCTGTTTCGTCAAGTGTTCTAAAATTGTGTGTAGGCCTATTGGTTTAAAATGTGTTTTAACTAGCCTAGATTACTGTTGAACCTTCCCTTATAAATTGCTCCAACCGGATGTTTTATTTGAAATTTTATTCCGTAAGAATTCTACTGACTCAACCTTAGCTCGAGTACTGGAAGCGTTGTAGAATGTTGCCCTTAAAAAACACAAATTTTGGCGAAATTCGAGAACTTACACATTCATACGGGGTAAGTTACTTAATTTGACACATAATTCTTGAAGTTCGCTTCAGTGGTCACTGAGAACTCAGACTTTTAGTTACGTAACTTATTCATTTATAGGATGACCGTAAATAAGAGCCTTATAAATACCACCTTGGACACTATTGGCTTTGCCTGAAACCTGTTACCTCCTGTGTCCGCCTCTTTGACCAAGATATGGCATGAGACCCATAAATCTAATACTTTGTGTTATTAAGCTTACGATATTGGATTTAAATTATTGGTTTCATAATAGTTTGGTCAACTGGCCAAATCGCTGTCTGGCAAAAGCAAAGTCCCTTAGTGGCCGGTTTTACTGTATGAGCAGAAAAACTGTTTACTGGTACCAGTAATTTTGTGAAATTTCCTTAGTAGGGTAAGTTGACTTAAGTGTATTTTTTACAAGTAAAATTACCGATATAAGTAGGCTGTTTTTTTACTCTAGTAAAAAGAGTGGTTGTCTAAAAATAAGTTTAGTGACCCTCGCTCTCTATGATGATGGTAGGATGAAACAGGCGAAGTAACAGTCCTGTCTAAGGAACGTGCCAACCTTAGTCAGTAACAAGGCTACAAGAACGCGCCACTATCATCACGATCATCACACTCATCCTTCACTCATATTCAGGGTAACGTCCTCCATGAGGTACCTGTCTCACCAAAGTGATAAAGTGATAAAGTGAGCTTGAAAATTATGAGGCTTTAGTCTCCAAAAGGAATTATTTCAGACCTTGGACTCCATTAATTACAACTGCTATGGCATTAACTCAAATTTTGACATTGAAAGTCATCACATGCAATTTAAAACATCTCATGAACTCTAGGCTGATTTCTGGAGTTGTGAAAACTTATTATGAGTTTGCCAAGAGGTGTTTATGGTCAAATAATGTCTCTTTCGAAGTTGGATTATCATTCGCTCTCGAGCAGTTTACAGACAACAACTATTTGGCTATTACCTAATGCACTTCTTACCTAAGAATAATCCTTCCTCAATGCGATCTAAACTAGTTGGACCAGCGTCAAAATCTTCTCTTTTCAACATTATATATTCAATTTCAGTATAAAACAGTTCATACAGTTAATCGAAATCTTCCGAAGTGCCCACCAATTCGGTAATTGAATTATTGTAAACAAATACATACAAGTAGCCCTGCAGACGACAAAAGATTAATGTACTGAAAACCAAGACGGTAACCCTAGAAATAATAAATTTTACCTAAATACGGTTTGGATCATATAAAAAATATAAATAGTGTTTAAATAGATGGTTTGGTTGGATATATGGTATGATGTAAAGCATACTTGTGCAATTATTATAATAGTTTTTTATTTTAAAAACCTTTCAAGAATTGAGAGTTTATCAATAATGGATATTTAAATTTCATTTGATACTGACAACGAATTTCATGCAGCGCAGAGCGCAATTGATTGATTGTTCATGCGGCCGTTCTGTATAGTTCGAATCAAATCTTAAGGCTCACGCCGTCCACAAGTCCAATGCTAAAATAATTTTTACTAATGTTAATTATTAACATTAGTCTTTAGGGCGGACTGGGCCTTGTTCCGAAACACATCCGCTATAATATTTCTTTATTTAGAAAATTTCGGCGGCTACGTTTCAGCGTAGATAAAGGGATATAACGGATATTATTTAGGATGTTTTTATCTATGATTTCATGTCCAAAACGTCCAGGAATGGTCTAGGTACATTAAAAAATCTTTAGTGTAAACTGTATGAGGCCTTTTTTACCTTACTCTATGGCGTTAGTTTTTGTTACAGTTAGCAGACCATACGGCATTTCCAGTAAGTTCAGTTGTTACCCATATGGCTGTGTTCGCTGGCGTAACTTGTTCCCGAATGTCTAAAATTGCTGTCGTTGGAAATTGAAGACTCGAATCAAAGGCTTTAAGACAAAAATATTTCGTTGTTTGTACGGAAAATAAAATTTTCTCTTTTTATCAACGTCCTTTATTTGTTCAAGGGATTTTGTGGTTGATAAGATATAATGCATTTTCGGTTAACCTAACCAAAACAAATGGCAGGTTCAATGAGAACGTTCTTTGCTAAAGGTGCTCCTGCTGTACAAGTTATCCCTAATATGAGGAATCATATTTTATTCCTGCATAGAAGATTTTCTGAATCAAAGTTCAGCAGTAGAGGAGGATGTGGAAGATCAGCATTCCTCTCAGAAGTGAGTTAAACTTTAATTTTTGGCCTAGGCCTAGTGGCAGGCCTAGAAGATTGTTATAGACAACTCTTATTTACCATGCTTCTTCAGTAAGCTTTTAAATAATTGATCCAAAATCATTATCATTAGTTGAGTCTATCATTACTACCTAACAGCTTGTTTATCTGAACAGAAAACGGATATCACTAGATGACATATTGACCTAGAGGGTCCTTTCCTTGGCCCAAGGAGGCCTAACTTAATCTCGCTAGGTACCCAAGTTAATGTAATAATTGCCAACAAAACATTGATATTTGACTCCATCGAATTTTTCCCTGTATACAATCGTATTTCATTGGACATCATAGGTTTAAGAAGAATGATGTTCTTCTCTATCATCTATTCACAACTTGGAGTGCTTTTTTTTGTGCTTAGCTGTGTTGTATTAAGTAATTTTTGTGGGTTAAAATTAGAAAAGGGGTCAGAGGTACGGTAAATCGGGTTAGTGTCTGATGAAATAAGCTAAACCTTAGAATGTGTATGTTAAAGAAAACTCTTTTTAATAATATTGGAAAAAATGACAAATGGGCTTGTTCTCTCTGCATTTCACACTTTAGAAATATAAATGCTCAAAATGGGGATGAAAACTTGGCACTTCGGAATCAGGTCGAGATTCTCACTGGAGAGAACCTTGAACTCAAAGAACTAAATTCAAAGTTAGAATGTGAACTTAGCCACAAAGACGCTGAGATTTTGAAATTGAAAGACAGGGTTGATGAGTTGATGGATCATGCTCGCGGTGACGAAGGCAATGCAGGGGGCCCGGCCTGGAAAACGGTTGGGGTGGGGAGAGGACGTAGAGCGCGGAATGACGGGAGGGAGGACTCGGCTCTACCGACCTCCAATTCGTTCGAGGTGCTTTCGGATGGTGGTGGGGGGGGCATTGGGGCTTTGACGGGGGATGATTTCCCTCCTCTCGGTGGGACGGTCAGGAGGAGAAACTCGGGCGGTCGTAGATCAGAAAATCCGAAAAAACCAAAAAATGGGGGTCATAGGGTGACTTTTGTTCGGAGGGCCGGAAAACCCTCTCTCGGAAAGATCAACATCGTGGGGGACAGCCACGGGAGAGGCGTTGGGGAGGGTCTGGGGGAGCGACTTGATGGGTGGGATGTGGACGCATGTGCTCTGCCAGGAGCGCCGCTGGAGGCGGTCATTGAAGAGTTGGAGGCCATCCGGACGGAGGGGCGGTTAGGGGTAGGGGATTTTGCAGTGATGGTTGGGGGAACAAACGACATTACAGAAGAATCAATTGATAGGGTGGGATTCAGGCTGGGCAAATTGGCTGAGCGCCCTGATGGGAATCTCCTGTGGGTTGAGACACCGTATAGGTATGACATACAGGGTGAAAAGCTGCTATATGAATATAACTCCGTGAATAAACTGATCAAAAAGCAAAATGAGTTGATTAAAGCAGCTTGCATGAAATATAGGTGGTCCTATCTGCAGATAAATTCAATATTGGATAGAAGTTGTTTTACAAGGCACGGTCTTCACCTAAATAAGAAAGGAAAAGAATTACTGTGTGACCTAATTGGAAATTTTTTCTGCTCAGTGAGTAGGCCCAATCATGAACCACATAGACAACAAAAAAACACAGAACTGGAATCGAGCCAAAACAATACATAAGAGTTAGGAAAAGTGGTAAAAAGGGAAAAACCATAAGTAGGCCTAATAATTTGAGACCCAAGAAAGAACTAAAAATTATTCATTTAAATGCCAGAAGTATTACAGAAAAAATAGGGCAAATTGAGATTTTTCTAAATGATGAAACACCAGATATATTTTTAATTTCTGAGCATGGTCTTCATAGGGATACAATCGAATCAATTCAAATACATAACTACAATCTAATAAATCATTTTTCAAGAGAACAAACTAGAATGGGAGGTGTAGCAATCTTCTTTAGGAATAGTTTTAGACCTGAAAACTTAAAAATATCCGCCATATCCACCTCTCTAACAGAAGAAAGCAACTTTGAATTTTGTGACATAATTTTTAGTCTAAACAAAAGAAAATTTGTAATTGCTGTAGCCTATAGAACTCCTGATAGTAATGAAGATATTTTTCTTGACAAACTCAATAGTTATTTCTCACAGACAAACCCTGAGCTCAAAAATTCTAACCTTGTGTTAGGAGGCGATTTCAACCTAAATATCTTGAAACAAGATAGAGCAACTATCAACCTGCAAAACCTTCTTGAAAGTTATGGTTTAAATACAGTAATAAATACTCCTACTAGAATAACTGAAAATTCAGCCACATGCATCGACAACTTTATAGTAAACTGTAGATTCACAAGCAGCTCTACAATTGAACCCCATATTTCTGACCATCTGGCAATATGCGTAGCTATAAACACAGGATTTGAAATAAGTAACAGATACAAGACTAAAAAAACTAGATGCATCAAAAAAGAAAACCTCAATGAATTGAAAATTAGGCTTAGACAGCAAACTTGGGATGACCTTTATTCTGAAAATGACATAAATGACAAGTACAGCATTTTAGTAAACACAGTAAAATATCATTTTGAGATAGCTTGCCCATTAAAAGAAATAAAAATTAAAGAATTGAGCAAAATAAAATGGGTATCCGAGAACATTACCTATCTAAAAAGCGACATGATTCATAAATATAACCTGTGGAAAAATAATAAAACACCTCTAAACAAGATGAACTATAATTCTGCCTTGAGATCATATAGGCATGCAGTGAACAATGAAAAGGCAGAGTGGTACAATTATAGAATAAATAATGCAGATAACAAATCAAAAGAGAGCTGGAAAGTTATAAATGATCATAGATGTGGTGGAAGCAAAAAACAAAAGAATATTGAGCTTAAGGTAAATGGAAAAATAATCAGAAATCCTAAAGAAGTTAGTGAACAAATAAATAACTATTTTATTGAAGTAGCGACTAAATTAAATGACAATAATGGCTCCCTTAATGGATTCCAAAACCACAATGCTGATATGGGACCAGAATTGGAGCAATTCAGGCCTATAGATGAATCAACTCTGGAAAAATTGTTCTCGAAATTTAAACCCAAAACTTCTACGGGAATCGATGGTCTCAACATGAAAATTTTTAAGGCCTGCCAACAAGAAATCAAGAAACCACTTCTGCACCTAATAAATGTCTCAATCCTCATGGGGGTTTTTCCTGAGGGGTGCAAAATTTCTAAGGTCAGGCCTGTGTTCAAAAAGGGTAATGAGTGGGAGATGGGCAACTATCGACCGATATCGCTGCTGCCAACAGTTTCCAAATTTATAGAGAAAGCCATCTGTGACCAGCTTGTCACCTATTTAGAGAGTAACAAACTCCTGAATGGGAGGCAATATGGTTTCAGGAAATCAAAATCTACCAAATTGGCATTAATTGATTTTGTGAATGACTGCATCGATGCAATGGAGGCCGGTGAGACTGTAATTGGAACATTTGCAGATCTCAGCAAGGCTTTTGATTGTGTTGATGCGGCCATACTTTTCCAAAAACTATCAGCTCTTGGAATCAAAGGTACAGCTCTAGAGTGGATAGTATCCTACATGAGTGACAGATTCCAAGTGACTGAAATTGATTGGGAAACAGAAACTAAAGTAATGTCCGTCCAGTCATCGAAAAAATTGATCCTTAGCGGAGTTCCACAAGGATCAATTATGGGCCCAATTCTTTTCATAGCTTACATTAACGACATGACAAAGGCAATCCCAGAAAACAACATCTTTGTGTTTGCTGATGACACAACCGTTGTCACCAAACACCACAATTATGACAGACTGGAGGAATCTACCTTCACCAAAGTAAATTGTCTGGCCCAATATTTTGAACAAAACAAACTGAGATTGAATGCGGATAAAACAAATTTTGTCTGCATTCAGACTCATCAAAAAAAGAATTCAAAATCGGCAAGAGTCCCAAGCCTCTTCATTGGGGACGAGGAACTCGAAATTGCCAGCTCTGTTGATTTTCTGGGGGTGAGATTGGACGAGGCCTTGGACTGGAGTGAGCAGTTGGGAAAAATTGAAACCAAGCTAGCGAAAGGAATCTTCGTCCTTCGCAGCTTGCGAAATCTCCAAAATCTCCAACTTTCAAAAACAATCTACCACTGCTTGCTTGAGTCCTATATCTCCTACTCCATTGTTCTCTGGGGAGCATCAGAAACAAACTTGTCGCGAATTTTGATCTGGCAAAAAAAGGCGCTCAGATGCATCTTCAGGCTTCACCCTCGAACATCTTGTCGGGATTATTTCCAAACCCTGGGTGTTCTGACAGTGCCTAGTTTATATGTTTTTGAAATAGCTTGTTATATTAAGTCAAACAGTCTTGAACCTCAAATTAAACTCCATAGATATAACACAAGATTTAAGGACACTTTTGCTATTCAACATAAGTTGACACTTTTTGAGAAAAAACCATTGTACTCAGGTCAAAAAATTTTTCAGAGATTACCCGCTTATATTAGATTAGAGAATAAAATGTCAAAGTTTAAGAGTGAACTGAAAAAGTTTCTAATGCAACAATCTTTTTACAATTTAAATGAATTTTACGAGTTTTGTCAATGCTACCCCAAGACAACCCTAACCCAGAAAAGACAAACTTAACCTAACCTAACCATCACGAACCAACCAGCTGCATCCCCTGGAAGCAGCAATTTGACGGATCCAACGCTGCTTGCGGCCAATCTGGATGACCCTCTAAGTACCAAGTAAGTAAGTAAGTAAGTAAGTATGTTCAGATAGGCATAGTTTGTTAGCCTGGATGTTGACCCATCGGTCTGTTGGTCAGCGTACTTCAGTAAGAGTTGGTTGATAGTATGGGTTCTGCTTGATAGCTTTGGTCATTGAAATGAACTACACTATTTGAGTCAATTACAGTTAATGTTGTATTTTGTAAGTAATGTTTAATGCATAAAACAATCAGTTTACTCTATTGGCCCTTACATGTCTTCAGTTCTGAGAAAGTAAAATCAAACATATATCTAAATATCATATCATTAAATAATCAACTGCATCTTAACATAAATATAATCTGTTAGCCCAATCTCAAATATAGATAAATCCTAGCTATTGTAGATACTTCTCCCACCTCTGTGGTACTGTGATGCCTTGATTGCGGTGCCACAAAAATATTGAATCCTTCATTCTGTAAGGCCTATCAAATACCTTGTATTTTGTATGAATGACTTTTGAACGATGCATGCAAGGTAGTACACCATGACTTACACTTAGTCTAAGTGCGGTACTATCTTGCACCCTAAAAGGTAGACTTTTAGGTGTGACATACGATTCCAGAGTCTAGATCCTTCAGATATAGTTTTTAAACAAATTTTAAACTATCTTTAAGCGAACACCGTGTATTTCCTTTAGATTTTTGATCAGCCGCCATTTTGTACGGTAATGAAAGAACCTTTTGAAGTGCGGTTTGCGGCATTGAACTCTACTTGATTAGCCCTTTAAAATGATGTGCATATCGACCTATGCTTACATTTAAGATTTTGTACCGACTCCTTTTGGGCCATCCCCCACTGAGGAACAAGAGTCAGTAAACACCTCAGAAAGTAGTTTTTGTACATAGGAGAGAATGTGCAAAGTTTGATTTCTCAAACCAATTCGGTTCAAAACAATTTAGCCGTTCCGGGACTTTGCAGCACCCCTGTAAAGAAGATAGAAGAAGAAGATAGAAGATAGAAGATAGATAACAAATGCACTAACCTCTAAATTCACTAGGCCTACTGTACCATTGCCGTAAAATTTTATGAAATCTACCTATTTACCAAAAGGAGAGAAGTGAATATGGTGGGCTTGTCTGAATCTAATTTTAAAAATATAGGCCTAATTTATTGTGCTGTTTTAATTTTTAATGTGTTGATTCTTTACAGTTTTTAAACAAGAGGAATATTGGCACCTCCCCACCAGCAAAAGTAGTGGAAGGAAAACTCGCAGCTGCACAAGATTATGTGTCATATTCTCCTAATGGACTATCAAATGAAAACTTTGTGAAACATGACTTGCATGACATTGAGTGTTACTCTTTCAACTCACCAACTGCTACCAACATAAAGACGTCTCATAAGTATGAACTTCAGTTGCCTGTACATAGTTTAGCTAAGGAAGTATACTTTTACAACGGTCAGCTACACTCGCTTGCATTTTGCACTCCTTCTGATCAGATGTTTTCTGAATATGAAAAACGAATGATTGTCCTGTCTGAAACTAGAAAAGACCCTTCGCCGGAACCACCGAAAAATGCCAGTGGAAGGCCATCAGCGGAACAGCTAGAACACGTGTTTAATGTCCTATCCAATTCGGTAAGTGTAGATGTCTATTTTAAAACTAATCTAAATAACTTAAGTTAGCAATTTTTTTTTAATTTAGGAAATTTTAATTGTCTAAAGAAAACTTTAGTTATTAAAATTTCAAAGTCTGCAAAGCCTTGAATTTAATGCCACTCAAGCTGAAAAATACTACAAATAAACATTGTAGTAAGTTACTTAGTCCTAGCTTAGAGCGTAGCTTTGTTAAATTATTTATTACTCTAAATAGTAATAATTTTAATATTACCTGGATAGAAACCAATCTGGGGCAGTTTTCAAGTTGAAAAAAGAATTCTAAGGATAAAGCTCTCCTAATTTTTGTTCATGTACGATAATGAATCATGTGTTGTCATGAAGCCTTAGGTGACCTTATTTTATGAGAGAAGTGGTAAATCATCTGATTGAATTATGAAACAATTAGGCCTAACTGTTATTTTCCTACTTTATCATCCACTTGTTTAATTCTAATTGTTTTCTAATGTTCAGAACGTTTCAATGCATGTCCCTGTAATATTGTCTTTAGAGTAGAGTGCAGGAAATAGGGTGGGTAGCAAAAAATTTAAACTCATCAAATTGTCTGCTAATCCTCAGCTGAAATGACTAAACGAAATGTTTTTGTTGAACTGAAGAGATTAAGGGGTGGACTAGTTGTCGCATCGATGTTACTGGCAAAGACTGAATTCGTATTATGCATCCGTGTCAAGCGTCGTGCGCTTCTTCGCGCACCTGACGAGAGACAGACATCTTGAAACGCAACCAATAAATGTAAGCGGCGGCTCATCTGAGCCTTTTCCGTTATTAGTTCAACGATACTCGTGCTACATATAAAGCAATTTATGGTTGGATGGGGAATCCCGTAATAGGCCCATAGACCCAGGGAGTTTGACGTTTTGGACTCACACGTACACCAGTTTGCCAGAGTCGAGGCAGAGCCGTCATCACGCTCGATGATCTGTCGGTTATCCGCGCTACCACATGCGGGCAAACCACTCATGGTCGAGCTAACATTTCTTCACTTTCCACAAGCAGTTTTCCTCAGCAGTTTTTACGGGGTTGTTCTGCTTCATCAAAAACAAAGCACGCTTCGCATGAGTTACGGTAGTGTAGGCACCACCTTACTATGCTGCAGGCCGCAGGCGAAAGCACTTCTGGCAAAAGGAACAGATGCTCCAACTTCAGTGAATTCTGTCTCACTGTTTCAACGTGTTTTGTCTCATCAGGTACAGACAGACAGTAGATTTCAGCTGTCATGTACTACAGTGAACTCAGATTCCAGAGTTTCAGTTTCGGCAAGCGTTTTTGTTGAACTTTCTAAACTTTGTTTGCGTTTTTCTCGGCCTTTAACATGTAAATCCCTGTTTACTTTAAAATATGATAATTTAGTTGATCAACTACCCAAACAAACAATAAACAATAATTATTTTCGCCAGCAGTGCGCTCACTAACCTGCCCTATTTGGTGCTTTCTACTCTTGGAGCATCGGATCATGAGTCAAACTAGAACACATTGAAATTTTGAATCAGGGAGCTTGTTTCACAGGCGTGAGTATTTCTAGTTAGGTGCATTATGACTCTTACTGTAGAATTTATTGATTTAATTCTGCTACAAATTTTTGATGTTTCAGTTACCAAAGCTTTTTGTCCAGCCTCTTGACTACTCAATATATCATCCCGAAATAGTCTTTGAGAACAATATAAGAGGGACTAGAACAGTGTAAGTAAAATTTTGATTTCATTATTTATACTTAACTCCTGTTTGTAAGTACATGTTGTGTATGATCAAATACTCAAATCAGTAAACATAGTTTGGGAAAAATTTACATTGCTGTGGATAACACATAACGGGCAACAGTGATGAAAATCTTCTCAATTCGCTGAGCCAATTTACTTAAAACATCACAAAAATGTGTGATTTCAATTATTGTAAATTTTGTTTTTGTTTGAAGTTTGAATAGACAAGGCCTGCATTTGGATCGTTTTTGTAAAAATTTAATTTTATACATATTTTTTGGTTAGCATACCTAAATTCCATATAAGATATTAATTTTTAACACAGAGAGCGGCACAGGATGTGCTTTCGTATTGTATTGTATACCCAGTTATATGTTATTCGGTAATATTGGTTGTAAATAAATGACATTGACTCTCATGACTATTGATGATTTTTTTCAAAAAAATTCAGGGTTAATTTTGATCCCATTTGAAAACTTGATTATTTTACCCAGGTAATCATGATGCAATCATTATCCTTCTGTAACATCTCTTTATAAAAATATAAAATTGACATTTAATTCAGCTAAGTATGATTTCTGAGAAATAGCTAAAATATCATTTGTCATCAGTCAAATGACATAATTCATAAGTCTTTATAACTTCGTTAAAGGCGATTGTGCATGTTTAACAATTGTGGTCACAAAGAACGAGAGTAATTCTACAAATAACTTAAGTCATTTGATCACTCATATTTATCGATCGTTGGTAAATAGTGGCATTTTAGTATATATTATTTACACATTGTATTTTGATCATTGCATTTGATTTTGTAATAAATTTACTTTGTATGAAATATTCTCTTTTAATCTGAAATGTTTCTGGTTCTAATAATCTGAGATTATCAAGACTCCTTTGCATCAGGTTAGGCCCTATATAAAATATTGATTGGTTTAAGGTAGTCACACTGCCTCCCCCTATTAGGCAAAGCCCCCTGTTTAATGATTTTTTGAATTTTTTCCTTAAAAATTAAGATGTTAACCGTTCTTACTGCTTGATAGCATATTGTTGATTATGTGCTTAGTAAAATGTTAGGGCTTGTTTGTGAGTTGTGTAGAACCACCTTTGAAGGTATTTTTTGTCCAGCTAATTAATTGTTACAAAATAACTAAAATTTAATTTTAACAAGGAAAGTTATAACTTTGACAGTAACTAATTTACTTCAGATTCCTAGATTGAAGCGTGTGAGATTTTTCTCTGCTAAAACATGTTTATTCTACCAAAAATAAAATTTGGTCCTTTTTTATGTTCCAGAGGTCTTTTTCATTATGTAAAACAAATAGCCCTTCTGAGAATGATTGGTCATCTTAAATTTGCATATGTCACATTTGACATTCTTAAAATAACGTCTCACCCTGAAGACGGAACTGTCAAAGTACGGTGGAGGATAAGAGGAATTTCAGGAATGAAAGTAAGTTTGTCGTTAACTATTAGATGTATACTTCTCTATATATAAAAGCCAAAACCCATTGACTGACTGACTGACTGACTGATCCCAGTTTCTCAAAAACTGTAAGGCTTAGAGCCATGAAACTCGGCACAAATATTCCTTACAGGCTCTAGATGCGTACCAAGAAAGGATTTTGCAATATTTTGTCTCTAAAGGCCTAAATATGGTATATTATAAAATACAATACGTCGGCCACTTTTAGCTTTCAAAACTTAATTTCTCAAAAACCACAATACTTTGGGCCATGAACGTTGGCACAATTATTCTTTATAGGCTTTAGATGCGAAAAAAAGAAAGGTTTTAAAAATATTCTTTCTCAGACGGCTAACATAGATTATTTGAAAAAATTCAAAATGGCAGTCATTTTAGTTTTTCTTAACTATGGATGGGAGTCCTGTAGAATATTTTCAGGGAACAGAAAAGGTACGAGAACTAATCTACTAAAAGAATAAAATTTAAAAATTTAACGAGAAACTTTTTGGGGAAATAGGTTTTTGGCCAAGATATTTACCTCCTGTTTCTTACAGTTTTTGGTTTATTTTCAAAACCGTGCTAAATTCAGATTGATGTCAAGTCGAAAATCTATCCTTAGTGTCTTCTTTGTTTTATATTCTTGGTTATCCTCATTCTGTGTATTGGGAAATTGGAGGAAGTTAATTTATACCATTTGCTAATCATGAGGGGAACATGTTTAGAGGAAGCGTTACACTTTCTCATTTTCATCTAGAGTGGAATTATCAGCTGCATCTTAAGGGTTTTATTGCACGCACATGACCCAAATAAATCAGTCCATTTGTTAATTATTCCTAAAAATTGCACATGGCATAATATAATTGAATTAAAATGAGCTATTCTTTCAGCGGGCGAAGCTGCGGGTATGTCTGCTAGTTAGTTCATAAAAATGTTTCCAGTATGGAGTTTTTGGGGCGCCGATACTTGTGATATGTTCGTCTACATTAAAAAGAAAATCACTTTTTGGCTATATCGTTCAGAAAATCCAAGATAAACTTTAGAGGATTCTCAGTAAAACTACATAGGTATTCATCATATGGAAAACTTTTCTAAACAGTGATAGCAATATGACATTTGCAGTTGATGTAAATCTTAGCATCATTAGTCAAATTTAAGATAATATTATGATGGAAATAAGTAAAAATGTATTTTATTCTATATAATTTTTGATTGATTGATTGATTGATTGAGTGGTGGGGATAGACTCAAGAGGTCCCAGCACATCAACCGAAGCTTATTGTGCTCCCCTGTTCTACTAGATTGGCAGCCCTATGTCTGTGCCCTCAACGAGGCTTAAGAGCTTCTTTCCAATGCTAGCATCTTTCTCCTCACCTGGTTGTTGAAGACCAAAAAAGGCTCTTCTCCCCAGTGATCAAGGCAATTACCCGCCTAACCTGATTCCTGCCCAGACTCAGCAGCCAGATGGTGAACAGGGCAGATCTCTCAGGTAGCAGCTTTTTGCCGAGTGATTGGCCAGGGTAGTTGCACCATCGAAGGTGGTGCTGATCCTTAGCCCAGTTGTCGATGACGATGTGGGCGGTAGCCCCACTAATACCACAGTATGGCTCTGGGCCATAGAATGGCATTTCTGCTCCCGCTTTGGCGAGTTTGTCAGCATTCTTGTTGCTTATCATTTTTAGTAATCACTACTTCTATTTCAGGTGTTTTTCAATTTCTGGAAATTCAATATTTTGAAAATAAGAGATACAATCGACAGGGAATCAGAAGCGTAAGTAACAAACCTTACAATTCAACAAAAAACTTGATAGATCTATTTTCTTTTAAGCTGTTTGGTTTTTATTAAAGAGAAATACTAAATGGACCAGTTACCAAATCATTGTTTTGAAGTTTGGAGCA
This sequence comes from Flexamia atlantica, assembly GCA_035578135.1. NCBI lineage: Eukaryota > Metazoa > Arthropoda > Insecta > Hemiptera > Cicadellidae > Flexamia > Flexamia atlantica. The sequence continues at coordinate 4,546,248 of JAQJVK010000024.1, read as the reverse complement.
ACATTTTAGGTCATGTCATGCTAACTGTTAAAAGTTAAATTTAGGTTAAAAGTGGCATTAAAATCAATAACAGAATACCTCATAAAATCCATATAAGATAGAGACGGTTTCTATGAGTGTATCTATACATCTGTTTGTTTCAGTTAAACACAAAAAATACTGAATGGTTGGTTTGAAATTTTAATTCAACAGATCTCGAACCCGGGAAAAACAAAGGCCAATTCGCTTCCTTCATCCTCTTTTACTACACCACGTAGGTGTCAATTTTTCAATGTGTATTCTTTAGAATAATATAAACAGTCATATAATGTACTGAAATGTAAACGAGACAGTCATATAATGTACTGAAATGTAGATGAGAATTTGACAGTCTAAGGATCAGATGCAAGAAGAGCTGTTTCACGCTAATTGTTACGTATTTTCCTGTCATGGGATTGATGCCTTTAAACTGTTGCAAAGAACGGGTACATCAACTAATATTTTTAGAAAAGGAAAAATTTTAAATTTCTGTGATCCAATAACGACTGGGGTTTTAAAAAGTTTCTTTTTTGCAGATGGTATGATGGGTTTTCGATATTCTTCGTTAACTCGGAAGGGAAAGTGTACAAGCATATTGTAGACAAGGTGAGTTGTTGAATAAATATAAAACATTTATTCCAAAATAATAATTATTGTTATTATTATTTTTGTTGGCGATATTTTATTGCACTTATGCTTCTAAACTGCAAAGACTGCCATAAAATTATTGTTTCATAAAGCTTACTTCTCTTTTAATGTGGTCAGTATCAATCCGCCATAGTAGGTGTGGACTCGTCATTGCTAATAACTGTATAAAAGGTAGTATCTCAGTTCGCTCGAAATATTTTTTTGATGCTCTTCCACTTTTGAGCACCTAGCAAATTCTATCAATAATAAATATTTTATTTATATAAACCTCAACCTCACAATTTGCCTCGTGCCTAATGTCTGAAATGAAATGTAGTCATCATTTACAAAAAAGGATAGTGCCAGAGAGGGCCTTGGTATTAAAGTAATCTAGAATGTAGCTGAGAGAGGGATGGGGTACAAGACATAAAATAAGTTTTTTTAGTACAATAGTTAAAGATGCTTCAATCAGTGGTGTGGATAGAACTTAGTAAAGGGGGAATATTATTACATGAAGACTAGGGGAAGGGGGTTCTGGGAGCACACCTATGGGAAAATTATGAAAATTTGAACATTAAACTCACATTTTTAGGCATTTCAGCGGTATAACAACATACAGGAGAACTCCATCTAAATCTAAACAAAATGAAGCTGACGCTATGGGCTCAGATCCTGGAAAAATTGGATTATTTTGGAGTTTTAGTAAAATACTTTTTACACAATAAAAGAAGGATATCAGTATCTTGCAAATGTACTCAATGTTGTTTTTCTATTATAGTATTCTGCGGCAATTCAAGTTTAAGTTAGTTGTTATCAAGAACATCCTAAACATAACAATTATGCATGAACTACAAAGTACAACTATTGTACAGACACAGGATGTGATCTACACAAAAAATCCTGCTTGGGGCTTCAATGTCTGTAAATCTGGCACTAATAATGCTTATTAGAATTAACATGATTGTTACTGATTTTTATTGGACTGATCTACCAAAATAGACAAATGGCTCATATCCTTACTTTCTGCACTGTGTCTTAACTATAGAACGACAGCTCAGTTTAGAGCCACTGCTCCTGTTTTTAACATTTTAATTGGTTTTATCATCGGCCTTTAATTTTGACTTCAGTCAAACATGTTGGACTAAAAGACACTAAAGTTTATATTAGTGAGGAAAGGGATAGACTTTCAGCTAGCTTACCTGAGAAATAATGCCCAACAAGCTCCCAAGAGCTCAAGAGAGAAATAATGCCCAAGAGAGAAATAATGCCCAACAAGAGCCCAACAAGCTCCAGAACAAGCACAGAAAAAAGAAGAATACAACTCAGTGAACCTAATAACCACCTACCATCCCGGCCTACAGAAACTTAATACTCTTTTGAAAACTGGTTTTAACATGCTAAAGAGTTCCAGCCAAACCAAAAACCTCCTTGAAAAGCCTCCTTCCATAGTCTACCGGCAACCTCCAAATCTGAAAACCATTCTTGTTCATCCCAAATTACCTGACCCTTCAGTTGAACCACCTCAGAGACCACCCAATGGATCTTACCCCTGCAACGAAAATAAATGCAAAACCTGTGGTATACACATTCCTTCAAAAACTTTCACAAGCACCTTCCACAACAAAGATTACAATATCAATGGTCACCTAACCTGCAATAGTGAGAACCTCATCTATCAACTACAATGTAACCTCTGCCAAGCCCAGTACATAGGCCTCACCACACAAACCCTAAGAAAGAGAATGAACGGTCACAGACAGGATGTTAAAACCAGCAAGGACAAACCCATAGCCATCCATGCTAATAAACACAAGTTGGACTTTGACACATGCTTCTCTACCAAAGCTCCAAAATCCTTCCCCAAAAACCAATGCAATAGTTCCTTACTAAGGAGGTGGGAACTAGCCTATCAGTATGTGACAAATTCCAGAAACCCCCCCAACCTAAACATCAGATAACCTAACCCCACCCCTACCTAACCCTTCAGCTAGCTTAATTCTTAGTAATAGTATAAAAAACAAACTGGTGATTTTACATCAATAGTATTAACCACAAACTTTGGTGATTTTACATGTATATACAGTGATTAAGACATTATTTTGAGTATTTAAGTGATCACAGTTGGCAACAGTGACAGCATACAGTTGAAATTTGAACTCAACCGCCATTTTCTCTTCACTCTGAAGAAGTCCTCCAGAAGGACGAAATATTAGTGTTAAATGTGTCTCCTTTTGTGTTTCTATGTGCTGCTACCATGAACATTATTTCTCAGGTAAGCTAGCTGAAAGTCTATCCCTTTCCTCACTCAAAACCTACTAAGCCCTTGGCTCTTCCTTAGAAAAACAACTTTAAAGTTTATATTAATCATACAGTCTTAAGGTACAAACTATGAGTTATTTCAAAGTCAGCCTAATCATAGCACTGTCTTGAAGCTTGATTTTGGTTTCTAGGAACAAAAAAATTAATATCGCAGGACCATCTGGTGCGTTGGATCTTGACCCTTGAAAGCCTTTTACACATTTACATTTACACCCCAAGCAGTTTGGGTGGAGTTACTGTCAGCTGATACATTAAGTTTTACTAGCCTTACATGTTAATTTTTTTCAACAGGTGTCTATTTATATAAATATTGCCGCTTGCAAACAAAATACGGTTGATTATTGAATTTTTTTACATCGTTTGTTGTCCTACAAGATTGACAATACACAATCCGGCAATGGAAAAGACCATAAATCAAGATTTAATAGGCCAACTGAAAACAGTTGGGTTGTAGAAGTGAAATCAAAATAACTCGTAATATACAGGGTAATTTTTTTTTAAGACAACCCATTTTTAAGATTGAATAATGCTCATATAAAGATGAAATGAATATTGTTTTGGTTATCTTTGTGTTTTATACAACCTACTTAAAAATTTTATCACATTCAGCTTAGATTATATTATTATCCATCTTTTAGCCCCTGAGCTGTGTAATTAATAGTAAGCCTAAATTACTACCATCAACCGTCAGAACCGCTAAAAAAGTATTGACATCATGTTCGGGACATATTTTAACGTTTAATACGCCATCTTCAGCTGACTAAAAATGTGAGTTGAAGTTGAGATGATCTGCATCCATGTACTTGGTAGATGGCTTCGTCAATAAATAATAAATCATAATTAAACACTGACACATAGAATCAAGAATCAAGAATCAATCACTTTATTGTCATAAATTACATTCCTTCAGAACTAGCAAAATTTAGCACAGAACAGATGACATATCAAAGACATGAAAACGAGACGGAACAAAAAAACAGAAAATTAACTTTAAAATGTCAGTAAAAAACAGGCCTGTAGTTTTAGGTTAATGTTCTGTTTTCTCGTTCCGTCTTGTTTTTGTGCCTTCGTTATGTGTCAAGTGTTTAATTATGGTTTATTATTTATTGACGAAGCCATCTACCGACTACATGGATGCAGATCATCTCAACTTCAACTCAAATTTTTAGTCAGCTGAAGATGGCGTATTAAACGTTGAAACATGTCCTGAACATGATGACAATTTTTTTGAGCTGTTCTGATGGTTGATCTAAGTAATTTAGTCTTACTATTTACATTATGTGTTCAAACAATCCGCCATTGACATTTATACTTTATACAAAGTTGTGTTCTCTCCATCTAATTCCTGAACGTGTTTTAAAAAGTACCTTTTTGAATTTCTTGTATTAAATTTAAATTTGATATGTTTGTTTTGAGGTGCTGAAAATCCAGTGAATTGTTTTCGTAGGCCTTACTTTTTATGTATCCCAAAAGAAAATAATATAATGGATGAAATCAGGGGATCGTGGGGAATAATCATTCACTGATAAAATAATGTTTTGGTTGTGTTTAAAAAAAACACCCTGTATGAGCATTATGAGCCATCGGTAGCGAAAATGTTGTCATAACCTTACATGCCGATGCTTCACAGATGCAGCCAGATCCTGAAGAGAAGCTGGATGAAGTGAAGCCGCTGAAGTCCCCGCTTGCGACCAAACTCGCGCTGATGTTGGGTCTCGCTCCGAGGGAGGGCCTCGACCTATCGCAGCTCCTCACGGTCCTCCAGGAGAACTCCCGATGTCTCTACGACGCCATGCTCCCTCTAGACAAGATAGCTTGAACCTCGCACACAGCTGCTTTAGTTGCAAGTAGACTCAACACAGATTCAACTTATATTAAGTTGGTGAAGCCTTCGTTTGTCGCCGAACGTCCTCGGTAAAACAGAGCCGGTGTTGACTCATTTGAGCATTTACCAGCCAACGACAACGGTAGAGTTATTTTTGTCATTGTTGATTTTAGCTGTAATAATTAACTGTGACGTAAAAAAAGAATTTGACATAAAATGGTACGTACCTTTCTAAAAGTAGTTATTTTTGTAATTTTGAAAGTCTTAATAAACTTTGATATTTGGTCTGTATCAAAAATTACTAAAAGAAATTTATTGAAAAATTGTAAGTCATTTTAGTAAATTTCAAGTAAAAATGAATCAGCGGGAATCATTTTAACACTGTTGTGTTATATTTATATGTGCTATATTTATTCAAAATGTTACTTTTAATGTAAATAGAACTCGTCTCATTAAATGTGTTATCGTTTATTCTTGTCTTTTTTTAAACCCATCTCACTGTACTTGTACTACACATAACTTGTGCTTACTTTAGCTCTTAAACCTCGAGCGGGCGCACGCGGAGTTTTCCTCCGCAAGTGTTTTTTATGTTAAAATAAACAGACATAATGGGTGTCGGCGGTCGTGTCCGGCTCCGTACTTTATGCGCCTCATTCCAGGAATTTCCTAAAGCTATTTATACCCCCCACCCCCCTTGGTACCTCCGTTATATGCAATTCAGAGATGCCGTCTCAGTTTGCGAAGCGCCCTCTCCCGTTACACAGACACAGATACCTATTTTTAAAATTCATAATAGCAATGGATTTGTAATTATTATTAATTTTTTGGACATTTCCATTTGCTTTCGAAAAAAGCGAAAGAAAAAGTCCAAAACTGTAAATAATAATTAATAGATATTTTATACTAGAAAATTACTTACTATATTTAATTAAAATATTACACCTATTAAGTTGAACAATTAATTGAATCGACGATGAAATGTGATTCCTAATGAAGTTTGTCAACATTTAAATACAATATTTCTTTATAAAACAAGTAAAAAGGGTTAAATTTATGCAATCTAGTGTTGCGGAGGAAAACTCCGCATGCGCCCACTCGCGTTTTGCCGGTGAAGCGCCCGCTCAAGGGTTAAGGAATGGAGCAAATTATTCCATTACTACAGGACAAACTGCATGGGAGCGGATAATAAGGTTTATTGAAAGGTTTAATAATGTGTGTTGTAAAAAGCGGAGGCTCTCTTTAATGCTTTCAAATCAGTAATATCCTTCAGTTTGCTTTTCTTTTAAGGGACCTTCAGATTTTATAAATTTGTCATGGAACACTTGGAGTTTTTGATAAACACCACATACTTCGCATCGCTTGTCATTAAAAAGCGTTGACTGGTGGAGTTTATTACCACAATTAACTGATTACTGTATGGAAAAAGGAGTATCAAAAATAACGTTTTCTTAAATATATTTTGATTATTTATATTGCAATATACACTTTCATCATAGGACATCTGAATAAAAAATACTTGGCATCTAAACGGAAGACAAAACATAACATGCTTTACAATCAACAATTCAATAAATTAACAAACTTACACTGTACATGTATAAAAAATGTATAAAGTAATTCAACTAAATCATTATATTTAAAATTTTCCTTTATCACATAGGTCTTAATATAGACACAAAAATATATTTTGTAGTCTTGAATATTCTAAAGGCTTCCCTGCACAGTTACGTTACGACTTTCTTAAACTTCTACTCCTGTAGAAGACAGAAGGCCAAATATTAATTGCATGATTGATTTTAATAATAAAGTTTAAGTTCTGATACCTTGTAATAATTAGAAGAGCTTAATATGTACCACACAGAGAATTGTAGACCTAACCACATAAAGATTAGAATGCTTCGTAGGCGGAATCATGAGAATTCAGGAACTCCTCCAGTTCGTCCCTTCCTTCCGCCGGTCCTGTGGCAGTGCTGCTCCTTCGGCTGGATTTCTTCTTCTTACTCTTCTTCTCTTCTTTATTCAAGTTCTCTTTCTCCTTATCTTTACTGCTCGATTTCTTCTTGTGTTTAGACTTCTTCGATTTTTCAACCTAAATAAAAATGCAGGAATTGAATTTAACTGTCTTACCACAATCATTTTAAATTTTTGTCAAATTTTTTTTTAAGCCTAGGAAAATTTACCCGAAAAGACCTGAGGCATCCAAAAATTAGGGGAGTGTGGGAACTTCTTGGCTCCAAAAAGTAAAGCACAAAACAGAATTTGCACTCTCATTTTAATTTTAGACCTAATATGAGCTATGCTTTTGACATATCTTAAAAGAGTTTTGAAAGTTTTTTCACTCTTCCAATTTTTTCTTCAAGTCTAATTTGCCTCGGCTAAAAGAAAAGAAAGGCAAAAAAGTTTAATAATTTCAATAGCCAAACATAATCAATTCAAATAAAAAATATGCAGCATTTTTGGATGTTTTCACCAGACTTTTCTACTCATACATACATGTACAGGATCAAAGTGTATTTAAACAAACTACACCAGGTACTGTCATTACCAATACAAACACTAGAAAAACTAAACCTTTCCAAAATGTTTCCTTTGTTCTCCAATACAAATATTTATCTCACAACAGTGGCGGCTCGTGAGTTTATGTACTGGGGGTTCAGAGCTAATAACATATACATGATACCAATGTATTATATTAGAGTTATTGTCTTAAGCCAATCAGTATTTAAAAACGTTAAATGCTTACAAGATCGTAGTTTTCTGCAAATTCTTGACATACCTGCTTTTATACACGAGTGTAATGCTTATAGTCTATAGGATTAAGGCACTATACCTTTGATGATAAATTGTATTATGCTACTATGTACATTAAAATGTTAAATCCAAAATTAATTAAATCAATAGCGTTATTACCGTTTTTCAATAGCTTAATTACTGTTCTTACAGAAAGCTATGGTGCGGCCGCTACGCCGATTGTTTTCTTTCAATAATCAGAGCTAAAAATAAAACGCATAATCGCATAACTGAAATAAACGTATTTATAACTAAAAACAACATAGAAATCATACAATATTTAAATAAATAAACTTAAACATCGCCCAAACCATTAAACCAACATTATCAAGCTTTACAGCGCGCGTGCTGCTGAAACAGAAGTGGTTAGAAAAGAAACTACTCTTTCGGAAGAGGTCGGCCAATTTCGTCAGCGCTCGGCTCGCCGCTAGCATAGAGCATTAGCGGTCGGTCCATTGCTTTCAAGCAAGCCCCCCTCCGCTCCCCCCACACCCCTCGCCCAGCCAGCTGGGCCGAGCTGGGTTCATTCGGCGAACTGAACCTCGCTCTGCCGGCGCGGCGTTGCGTGAGAGCTTCGCCCGGACGCAAAAATGGTTTTTTTGCCATGTTGTTTATGAAAGTAAGTTTAACATTGGGGTTTTCTGCTATTTACTTAGAAAATGTATTGTTTTTGATTATTTTAGGGGGTTCACTGAACCATTGAACCTACACACGAGCCGCCACTGTCTCACAAAAACCTTAGTTCATTTTGTTGGCGATGAAAAATATAAATAATAAAATAATCAGTTGTCTCCGTCTCAACATAAACTTTCTTTACTAACAACTTCCTAAACCTACTGGATTTTCACAACATACATTAGACAAATAATAAAATAACTCAATGAAATTGTTCAACAAACTCTTCTCAGTATTAAGACTTGTCAGCAACAGACGACGCTGTATTTATTTCAATAACTAAAATTCTTTTTAATCATTAATTATTTTAACTATAATTTTTCTCAGTATTAAGACTTTGCCAGCAACGGAAGATGCAGTTTTCTGGGTTGGGGCGTGAGAAAGAGAGGAAGGCGTCTGTACTCAAACCAAAGTGAATCAGCCTATTTTGGACTGGGCGATTTCGGAACTTCTCCTGTTCTTCCATCTGCCTTTGTGGGGTTGGTCTGTCATTGGAGAATGATAAGTATACAAATTACCACCGCCCCCCCCCCTGCTTCATAGTTGTATTAATTCCCGATCAATAGACTCTCTCCTATCCAGAAACCTCAGGACCGAGATACTTCCAGATAACAGGTTTTCCGGTTAAACCGATGATCTTTAAAACACGTTAAATTATAACTCTATAAGCATACTATAATTAGCATACTGTATTAGTCAATACTTTGATTTTTACTTGTGATTACTGGACATAAATCTTTCCCATGAGAATTGCCAATACAGTACCTTCCATTTCCTGCCGATTAGTGTTCTTAAATCATTCCCACAAGAATTATCAATACAGTTCCGTCCATTTCCAGCCCATCACGTACGGTTAAACCGATGTTTCGTTAAAAATGGTCGTGTTAAAGAGATGTCACTTCTGAGGAGTGTGATTCAGTTAAACCGATGTCTGGTAAAAGGTATCCGGATAAAAGGGAGTACAATATATAACCTGCTCGGATATAACCAGTGGAGTACAATATATAACCTGCTCGGATATAACCAGCGATCGTACCTTGTGGCTGTCAGAGGACTGCAGCATGGTGTCGGGTGAATGGTTGCCGGGGCCGCTGTCCTCCCCCCCTTCTGGACTCACCCTCCCCCCCACCCCCAGGCTCGCCCCCCACTCGTCCAGCGCGTCTCCGGAGATATCCAGACACGCGCCTCCCGCCTCCTGCAACAATGTACAGGTCGAGTCAAACGATGTGACCCAGTCCGCATATAAAAGTAAGACGAGTTAGGCCACGATATTTGAATTGGACTATATCTCTGTAAAGTGTAAAAAAAGGATAGTTCATCACTGTTGTCTCAATCCGCACATAAGAGTAATGTTAATTTTAGCATTAAGCCTACAAGATGGACTGGGTCATGTCATTTGAGTCCGACTATATCGCTATAAAGTGTAAGCAATGAAAATTGACCACTATTATAAGATGCCTGATAAATAGGTGTATTTTAAGGCGAATAATGGTTAAATGTAAAATTGATGGGATAAGAAATATTTGTGTTTCCTTGTTTCTAAGATCTGTTGCTTCTATGAGGATTGTTAACAGGTTAAGATTAAGTGTCTTCAAAGTAAATCATGGCAAAAAGGAGAACCCGCAAAGAATGCAAGCAATAAAGCCACAATATGAATATAAATCTCAAAAAATAAACAGTGCAAGCATACGAAACATTTTAAGCTACTTTTTATTTTTAAAGAACCAACCACAGTAATATTGGGGGTCTATTTTTAAGAGGACTAGGATATCCAAGACTTAAATTTTTAACTTCTGTCGAGTCCTTTTTTCCTTTTAAATTCTTGCTCAGGATCAAACTGGCCTATTACAATTAGGTGAGTTTACAGTTTATGCTGCCCACTTAATTTTTGCCCCCGATTTCAGAAATTTACAGTGGCGTTCAAATTTACCACTAGGCCAAGGCCCTAAGAGGGGAAAATACAAAATTGGTATAAGTTCATGTTAAAGGTAAATCAAGTTTCATATCATCTTAATGAATTTACTAATATATTTTAGGAGTCCAAACAATAACAGAATAATTTGTAATAATTCTTTGATCACAGAATGGAGGGCTGCACAGAAAGCTCAGCCAGATTATTGTTGGTAATTGAATAAACAAATAAAAATAAATACTGCATTTGTCTTGTGACATGGCTTATAAATCAGATTTAAATAACATAAATCACAAATAAACAAGGTCTCATTAACTCATTTGACACAGGAAGGTTTATTAAATTCCAACATGTTCGACATGGAAACATTTATAAAATTCCAACAAAATTGGTCTGCAAACCGACCATTAAAAAACTCTTTTAGACCAGAGAGCAGCATTGACTCCCAGGATGCGAATATTTTCACCAGAAACAAATGAAGAATGAACGTATAGGTTGATTGTGATGCAATCTTGTAGTACTGTTATTGACAGGCTGACTTGATCCTTAGACAGGACAGAAGCCAAAGGAAACTAAGGGATCTACACAGTTTAATGTGGGATCCAAACCACAATTGAGGATGGTCTTATGGATGGAAGTAGTACTTAGTGTGGATATTAATCCCCACCAGGGGATACCGCATCCACAAGAGCATACGACATCGTGTACCTGAGGCGTGGAATGTCCGTTCTCGACAGTTCTCTTGGGCAGTTCAATCTGCGGAGGCAGGGGCGAGGGCGGGGTCAAGGCCAGCGTGTCCTCGGGGTCAAGGTCGTCTTGGAACCCGGCCACCAGCGGGTTACCCGTCTCCACTTCACTGCAGGATTATAAATTGGAAAATTCATGATTTGAGATATTTACTTTTGTAATATTATATACACTAAAGATCTTGGTACTTCGGTATCATACAGAGGCCACTATTTTTTGAGAGATTTTTTTCACTAGATACCAAAAATGATCCCATATTGGAAAGAACATGCTTCAATTGGATTACTGTTCAAATTTGACACTATTATGATGAGAGGACTTTGTGTTTTGCCTCCAAGAAGGCAGTTTGGTTAGTGAGGATTGAGTTGAATGAGTCGCTGCCGCCACTATCGACCACACCCGATTGCCAACCTTATACAGCACGCTGCGGCAGTTATGTTAGGTGAGGTTATCATAAATGTTACAAATAGTTTCCTCATCTCACTGCAATCAAATGATACCAGATGAGTCAAAATTTCATCCTGGATCCCCCCCGCAAGTAGGCCAAGGTCAGGTCATTGAGGCCTAATCCATGCAAGTTACCTGTCAACGGGAAAATACGAATCATCTGGTACCGCTTGATTCGTAATGAAATGAGGAAATCTGGTACTGCTTGATTCGTAATGAAATGAGGAAAGTCCTACTAACATACTGTATGATAACATAACCGCCGCGTCACACTGTACAAGGCTGGCCTCCGTATAATACCTAAGTACCACTTTAAATCTATTCATTGTTATTAAAACATGGCAAGTTGAAGTTTGCACTAGTTGGGTGTGGCGGTTTGGCTAGGGGGACCTATGTATAGTAAAGAAGTATTTAAGAACCTCTGTGTAAGTAAAGGTAAGTCAAAGTATTCTTTGGTTGCTGTCTCCTACCAACATGGATTGATTTTAACCATTACATATCAAATAGAAAGTTATGCAGTGTATAATAATGTTGGGCTAAATCCATACTATCTACAGCAGTCTATAGAGCGACACCACTGACTGACTACAGAGAAGACTTTCCATTGAGCAGTATCTGTTCGTGCTCAAACTTCACCCGTTTCAAACTTCATCCATTTCAAATCTTTGCTGACACAAAATCAGGCACAGCATAAGGATGGTTAGTCTCCTTCTGTATTTAAAGTCAATGGTGACATGTATTGTATGTATCTGTATGAAAATATTGGTCTTTGTTGCTTATGTTGAAATAAAGACAATATCTGTATTAGAATAAATAAAAGCACTTTACAGAAAAACCTCAAAAACTTTGGCTCTACCTGTAGCGTCCTGTATTTCAGTTGAATTTCAGCTATGAATCTATATTTACAGAAACCTAAGTTTTAGTGACCAAACACCTGTCTGAATCGACCGGGTCCTCCCGACGAGTTTGACTTTTGTTGTGGGCCGGGGATTCTTCTAAGAACGAACGGTCCAACTCCCCTCCATCAGGCACAAACTCTTCCACACTGTGTATTTTGCTTGATGACCCTGTAAAATAGTAAAGAAATTTTGGGAATCGATGCGATCATATTACAGTAATATATGATATGTACAAATATTTTTACCAATGTTTTATCCCAATGTTCATCAGGCTAGTTCAATTCAAGGTGGGTATTATTTTTAAAACTAATAGTTTTTGCTTGTAAATGTATAGCTGGTATAACCTTTGCTCTGTGATCTGGACATTTCGGGTCATAAGACCATCCTCATAATTTGACCAAATAGTAATTGATTGATAAAATTGTGGTTCGGATCCCACATTAAAGTGTAGGCATCTTAGTTGCCATTGGCTGTTGGGCTATCCATTAACATATTGGTTTTATTGTAGCACTGATTGTTGATATCTATAATATTATTTTGCCAGCGTCAGCAAACAATCTTGTGATTTGGCTTGGTGAACCGGTTTTGGAATTAATCCATTTTCAGCGCCTTTTTCAAACACATTAGTTAGACCATCACTACATCTATCTTCTGATTATTTGTTGACGTAAATAAAATAATATTGTTACTTAACAGTTCTGTCAAAGAAACAAGTCGTCCTTAGTCAGGAATAAGAATACTAGATTGCGCCAAATTCATCCTATACTCATCCTTCACTCATATCGCAGTTTTATACACAGCCAGTGCTACTTCCTGGTCTCAAAAAGATGTTCAGATCATTCCTCATCCGGATTTCAAAAGTCTGGACCATTTATTAATTCTAAATATAATTTTACAATGTACGTGATGTTCAGTGTTGGGGAAGCTACTTTTAAAATGTAGCTAGCTACAGCTACAAGCTACAGGTTGTAAAAAGTAGCTTAGCTACAGCTACAGCTACAGGCTTTAAAAAGTAGCTAGCTACAGCTACAAAAAACCTGCTACAGCTACAGCTACTTTTTTAGCTACTTTCATGAAATAATTCCCACTTTCCCTGTCTTGCAGTAATCACTGTGGTGTATTGACTAAACTGAACACCCATCTGGCTTTTAGACGTACGCCAAGTGTAGTTAAAGTAAATAAATAAATAAAAATCAATGAACTTACAAGTTTTTAAAAGTATTTGTCATTGTAGGCCTGATTAAAATATTATATTGTTTAGTTTTTGAATGAAATGATACAGGCAACTAAGTAATAAACACTAACGTTAATTTTGTGTTACATCATATTTGTATCTTAACATTTAAAATTATACAAATATCAGTTAGTTCAAACAAAATGAATCGCTAGAATAATATTAGAAGGTCTACTTTAGATCACGCCCGTGTACCGAGACCCTTAGGCTAAATCCTTTTTCACATTTTAATATATATGCTAGAGTTATTTGAAAACATGGCTAAAGACCTACCAGACCTACAGTTCGCGCATTATATCTCCGGTCTCCGGCTACGGCAGAGTCAGCTGGTTGCAAGGCGCGGGTAGAGAGTGGGGTACTTTTCTTAAAACATTGTTCTACTGTCCACTGTTTGTCAAACGCTGTGTTTACCAAATTCATATGTTTAAAATATCATATGATATGGTTATTAGCGTAGTAGCATTGACTTTAAAGTCAATGATATTTGGTAGCAGCCATAGCCGGAGAACTGTATGCGCGAACTGTAGCCTACTAGGCCCTTCTTCTTTTCCTATACTTTCCTATAGTGTTATAAGTCGGTTTGACTATTACTGAATGTCCATTAAACAAGTAAACAAACGCTACAAGCTATAATTTACAAATAATGCTCAAATTGCGACTGCACGTCGTCGTTTGTTTTTTCAGACGACGCCACATTTTGTTTTGATTATTTCGACGCCGTTGTTTTGATTATTTCGATCTATCGCGGAGTAAGTTCACTATCGTCGAACGTAGGCGGGATGGATCCAGCGAATCCAGGCCAATGGGAAATAGTACTGATGCGTTAGCATGACTTGTTTCTGTTCTATGTCGTTCTCACAAGGAGTCATGTTGTAAATAGTTGTCCAAATGTTTAGGCTAGTCAATTTCACTCTTGGATGACGATAGTGAACTCCCATAATCAAATGTTGGTCTTTGGTCAAAGGCAATTGATTACGGGAACAAAAAAATCATTTAGCCTACAATCTTCAATCATTACAAAATAAAGAACATCACGATTTACTAAGAATCTTGAAATGTACTATGGTTTGAGATGTTAAAATACCCGTAAAAATATAAATGTTTGTATTGCGAAAGTAGCGGAAAAGTAGCGTCAAATTCCGCTACTCGCTACTCAATAAAGTAGCTCGCTACAGCTACAAGCTACACATTTTAAAAAGTAGCGGCGCTACGGCTTTCGCTACTAATAAAGTAGCTCGCTACTGTAGCGCGCTACTCCCCAGCACTGGTGATGTTGAATTAGTGTTCATGCAATTGCCCTTTGTTTTAAGAGCCCAGCCATCCATTTTCGGTTAATACGAAAATATACAAAGAAAATACAAGTCATAGTTTAAGAAATACTTTCATACCAAGTGGAAATAAATTCATTGAGAAAGATGTAAACAACATTTACAACTTACAATCAAATCAGAGTCCGGATAAGATCTCTATGTTTCTTGTCTATGTGTTGTTAAGATTTTATGTTTCTTGTCTATTGTATCTAAATGCAAACTGCCTCAGAATCTATGATAACGAATTGGATAAAACCTTAATAATCAACGATGATTACCTGCAATCTTGTCCTCCGTGGGTTCCGCAGTCCTGCTGAGAATCTTGGCCGTGATCGGAGTGTTGGGGAAGGGCTGCGGAGGTGGCGCCGCCAACCGCATCTCCGGTACCGACGGACTCAGCCGCACTTGCTGCCAACACAACACAACCTCATTTTTTTGTGCTCATGCCTGCGGATTACTGAGAATATTTAAATCGGTTTAAATACCTGCTTCTTGTAATCCAAATGTTGCAACACAACTATGGTTTCGCCTTTTCTAAGAAGGCGTCATCGGGTGATCCAAGGATGTGTTAGGGCCTAATCATTCTTCATTGAAGAAGGTCATCATGTAGATCACAACAGTATAAAAAAAACAACATTTAAACATTTTTATACGACATGGAAATGTACAAAAACATATAACACAGACGGTTACCAAATTTACAAAAAGAACACAAGACGAGCGATATGACCGCAGTGAAAGTTGCGTCCGGACTGGCATTGTCATGGTTTTCAGGCGTCTTTGTTCGCTTGTCTCGTCTGTCACCTATTGGTATTGTTTAGTCTACCCTCTACCTCCTTCTCCAGGGTAATAAATAACCTGGGTTCATTATTGAAAGAGTGACCGCAAACTGTAGGACCAGCATATGAAAAAACAGGCATATATAAAAATAACTGTATTAGTATTATATAGGCCAGACTTCCCGCTCCTTCACAAAAAGGTTCAAAGAACACGTTCCGAGAAATACCACCTCAAATCGCTCGTCTCGTTCTTTTTATAAATTTGGTGGCCGTCGGTTTCCATGTCGTTTGAAAATGATCAAATGTGTTTTTTTTAACTGTTGTGATCTACATGACAACCTTCTTCAATGAAGAATGATTAGGCCCTAATACATCCTTGGGTCACCCGATGATGCCTTCTTAGAAAAGGCGAAACTATAGTTGTGCTACAACATTTGGATTACAAGAAGCAGGTATTTAAACCGATTTATTCAACACAACCGATTACATTACAGTCCAAGTCAAGTGACGTGGCCAAGGCTGTCCGTAACCCTGCTAAAATTAACAGTAGTTGTTGTGGCCTGGAATCGATATTAATAAAAACATAATGATATATTTTAGAACATGTAAAAACTCTGTTTTATTTCATCCATTGAAAACTAAAAACTATAATCATAACAATAACAAAAGTACTCAGCTGATATTTAAAAAACCATTATATGAACAGTCTTTTAGAAAAGATATAACAATTCTCCCACGCTTTAATTTCTTTGATTTAGGTACAATAGTCTTCAAGGTGTTTCGGGGGGATCCTAATTCTTGTAGAGCGACGTAGTTCTATATCTTGCGTTTGCTCACGATTTGGAGTATCTGGTTGGTTTGTCAGAATGCGCTGATGCTCGTCGTTGAGGGTTGTTCGTTGATGAATGACAGGCAATAGTATAGGTGCAGGTGTGGACGGAGCATCTGATGATATATTGTCAAAATCAAAGGTGACGGTCTTCTTTTTGATTTCAGTTTTTCTTAGCTGATTTATATGCCTTTTTACTTCTATATTTGGTTCATCGAGGCTGATTATGTAATGAAGTCATCCTAAACTGTTCCAAACTTCCAAGTAGGTTTGTTGTTGGCATAATGTCGAGCTAATACTCGATCTCCCACGCTTATTTCTCTTATCTTGTATGTTGAGGTAGAGTTTCGCTGATAGGTGAGAGGTCGAAAAGCATCTAACTGATTGCGGATATTACGTTTAAGATACATTCTGCGGGTGTTTTGTTGTTGGCTAATGGGGTTGAGCGGTAGCGAAACAAGATTTCCCGTATCTTACTATGCATGGGTTGGGGGTCATCAGTCATACACTTTAGTCTATTTTTGATGGTTTGCACATTTCTTTCAGCCAACCCATTTGTGGCAGGATGACCCGGAGCAATATGTTTTTGAATGATTCCATTCTGTGTGCAAAATCTTTTGAACTGATCACTGACGAATATCGATGCGTTGTCCGACACCAAGATGCATGGAAAACCGTGAATAGCAAAAATATCCATTAATAGTTCCATTGTCGATTCAGATGTTGGTGGATTTCAACAGGGTTTCACTTCTGCCCAACGCGATTTGGCATCAACTAAAATGAGATAGAAGTAACCTTGAAAAGGGCCGGCGTAATCCATATGAACCCTTTCCCAGTTTTCCATGGGTTCATCCCATGGGTGAATAACAACTTTAGGTGGACTTGTCTCGACTTTGGCGCATGGTTCACACGACCTTGATAGGCGCTCTATATCCCGATCGATACCTTCC
The DNA here is from genome assembly GCA_035578135.1 of Flexamia atlantica. Lineage (NCBI taxonomy): Eukaryota > Metazoa > Arthropoda > Insecta > Hemiptera > Cicadellidae > Flexamia > Flexamia atlantica. The sequence continues at coordinate 4,528,887 of JAQJVK010000024.1, read as the reverse complement.
CAGTATACATGTCGACGAGCCAACTGTTTCATCTTGGTCGCACCAATGTGAGTCCTGTGTAGTTCATTTAGCACCTTTGGCTGGAGACTCTTTGGTATAACTATACGCTGGCCTTTGAAAAGAATTCCACTTTCTATTGAAAACTCAAAATATCTTTTCGTGTCCCTGTCAATCTCGTCTCTCAACTTATGAAGTTTATCATCTGAATCAGTTGCCTCCCGGATCGTCTGAGCAGTTATAAATTCTGAAGAGATTCTATTTATGGAAGCTTGACATACTGAAGCGACTTCTTCATTCATAGCCATGTCACAACTTCTTGATTTCTGGGAAACAGGAGCCCTAGAAAGACAGTCTGCATTAGTGTTGAGGATACCCTGTTTGTACACCACTTCATAGTCAAATCCCGATAAGAAGCTAGCATAACGAAGAAGTCTACCTGATGTCATTGCTGGTAACTTGCTGTGATGGTGGAAAATCCTAGATAATGGTCTGTTATCAGTTTCTAACTTGAAATGACGACCATATACATAGCTGAAGAAATGATCGACAGAAAAAATGATTGCAAGGGCTTCGCGATCAAGCTGAGAATAGTTGCGCTCAGCTGGAGTCAATGAACGAGAGGCAAACGCTATTGGTTTTTGATCACCATCTACTTCATGAGAAAGAACGCCCGCTACTCCCACCGGACTTGCATCACAAGTTATTACAAGAGGTAGGACTGGATTATAGGGTATGAGCGTTCGATCGCTGGAGATTTCATCTTTCAGCCTAATAAAAGCAGCTTCGCAATCAGCAGTCCATTTGAATTTTTCATCCTTCCTTAACAATTTCCGTAGTGGATATGTGATGGTTGAATGATCCGGCAAAAATCTGGAGTAGAATGTTACCATACCCAAAAATTGCTGTACACCATCTTTGGTGATTGGCCGCGGCATATCTTTGATAGCTCGAACCTTCTCAGGACTTTTAGAAACTTTATTGAATTCAATAACATGTCCCAAATATTCGACTTTTTCTTGAAAGAACTTGCACTTGGATTTATTGAGATGAAGGTCATGTTGTTCAAGTTTTTTGAGACACAGTTCCAGATTTTTCTGACACTCTAACTTTGTGGCTCCATGCACCAGAATGTCATCGAAGTAGGAAATCGTCTTTGGTAATCCTTGAAGAAGGCTCCTTGATTGATAATTCTATTGAATTCACTTGGAGCTGTCTTTATCCCAAAAGACAATCGATTCATCTTATAAGTTCCTCTGTGAGTCGAGATTGTTTGTATTTGTCTGCTTTCTTCATCTACAGGAACGTGCAAGTAAGCCTTGTACAAATCAAGATGACAAAAATAACGAGATCCCTGAAGGCTGTTGATTATATCTTCGAGGCGTCGAATGGGGTAGTTAGCACTGACTAACTGTTTATTTACTCCAATTTTGTAGTCGACACATAGCCGTACCCTACCGTCTGGCTTTGGAATAATGACTAAAGGCGAGCCCCAATCGCTTGTTTCAACTTTCGAAATTATGTTTTGAGCTTCAAGGCTGTTTAACTCTTCTTCAACCTTTTGGCGTAGAGCATACGGGACAAGTCGATCTTTGATAAACACGGGCTTTGCACTTTCTCGAAGATTCAATAACACAGTGAAGTTAGGGATGCATCCAATTCTTTGTTCAAACACAGTTGAGAATTTTGAAACAATTGCCTCAACATCCCCAACTTTCAGTACTTGAAAAGAACCATTGTCGTCCGGTTTGAGTTGATCGAGCTCATCAAGTTTGATGTTGAGGTGACGTATCCAAGTACGTCCCAATAAGGCATGATACTCCTCAGGGACAATGTACAGTTCTTCAGTAGATTTAACACCCTTATACTCTACCATCACTTGAACTTTACCATCACATTGAAAAACGTTTCCAGTGTATGAACGGAACGCTAGTTTTGTAGTTTGAATTTTGTTCGGGAGATTCAATCCGTGGAATTTATCACGTGGAATAAACGTGAATCCGGTACCTAAATCAACCTCAAAATCGATTGAGTTTCCTTCTACATTTACGGATGCTACATACTTATCCAAATCGGTTGAGCGAATATTTTTATGTTGGTAAACATCGATGATTTTGTTAACATCAAAATCGGCTAAACAGTCGTCCCCTCCATCACTTTCGGTGTCAGAAACACGATTTGTAGATTGCAAGGATTTTCGATCACGGCTGTTTAAAGTTCGTTGAGCGTCCATCAATGTTCGAATACATACTTTCTTAACATGGCCTCTTCGATTGCAGGATAAACATTTTAAGTCCCCTGGGTTGGTCCTGCAGTCTTTTGCAAAATGATTACTTTTACCACACCTCGCGCACAAATCCTTTATTCCAAGTTGTTCAAAGTCAACTTGACTTAAAGACCTAGAAGCCGGACGTGAAGAAGCTCGAAACTGATTATCAGAGTTACCCTTGGACCTGGATCGACTTGAAATTGAACTAGAACGGTTTCGGATGATCTTCAGAACATTTGAAGTTGATTGATCTTCTGGTTGCAATTGGCCCGCAATATTTCTACTGTCTAGTCTAGATACTTCAAGCGCTAAAGCTTTCTTTAGAACTTCATCAAAAGATAATGACTCTGATTGCAATAACTGTTCCCTAATAAAATTTTCCTTAATACCATGAATAAATTGTACTCGCATAAACATGTCAGTGATTGGAGAAGCACATTTACAAGGAGACTTGAATTCACAATCAATAGCAATGCGGCGTAAAGTCAAAACGTATTCTGTGATACCCTGATCATCAAGCTGGTATGTCGATAAAAATTTGTGTTGTGCAACCATAACATTCCTCCTGGGGGATAAAATTTTCTCAAGTTCTGCGAACAAATCTTCATAAGATAAATCGAGTGGAGAACGAGCAGGTGACACCTGTGATACCAACAAATCATAATGCTTAGCACCTATTGAATTGAGAAGCAATTGAGAACAGTATTTTGGGTTGTTAGTGATGCCAGCCATAGAAGTATAATTGTGGAATCTCTGGCGGTAATCCTTGAATGATTCTTTTTTAGGGTCATAATTTTCAAAAGAATGTATGTAGGCTGGACTAGATGTCGAACTCAAAGTAGAACTAGGACTGGCCTAAGTTGAGGTAGCTTGCGCTTGTAGAAAACTTGTAATCAACAATTGCTGTGTTGAAACATTGCCATAAATGCTTCAAATTGATCCTTATCCATTTTTGAAAATTCAATGTACAGTAATTGAACACGTAACAAGGACAAATAGAAAACCAGCAGAGGTCGTCTGATATAACAGAAAAAAAATTACTGTCTCAGAACAAAGTCACATAACACACAATTACTGATAACAGTTTCAATCACTTAGGGTTCAGTTTCAAATCGAAAAGACAAATAACTACGTAAATAAATGCATAGTTTTACCAAGTTGCCAAAAACTGTTGTGGCCTGGAATCGATATTAATAAAAACATAATGATATATTTTAGAACATGTAAAAACTCTGTTTTATTTCATCCATTGAAAACTAAAAACTATAATCATAATAATAACAAAAGTACTCAGCTGATATTTAAAAAACCATTATATGAACAGTCTTTTAGAAAAGATATAACAGTAGTCTTATGGGCCATCTAGGCCATGTCATTTGACTTGACATGGAGTGTTTATGGCTCACTGTCCTGCAGAACATAGAGCCACTGACGATTCCTTACGTCTAGTCTCTTAGATTTACTTAGCTAACTGTTAATGTACAAGGTTGATATTTATTTTTATTTTTTAATGCTTTCTTTACTGAAAACACAGCAATCAGAAAGCACACGCAAGGCTTGGTAAGACTGATATTAAATGCCATCTGCATCTAAACGAAAAATGCAACCCCTTGATATTTATGAGAAAACTATAAACATTTTAACATTAACCGACTTAATTAAGCATACCGTAGTCAATTTATGTCAGATTATTTAATTTCCTTGTATATAATTAAATAGTTTATTTCAAATCTCCACTTAACTTTTTTTATTTAAAATAGGCCCTACGTATATTTTTTCAAATATAATTTGACAGCTGAAATAGTTGTCAGCATGTTTATGTGGCTGTTTTGTTTCTATTGTCTTGATTGTGTCCAATGTTATTTAAATGAGCTTGAGCCGTAATGTGACGGCTTTCCAAGGGTTTTTGGGTTCATGCTCTCACTCGAGACCCTCAAAAGGCATATCTAGGCATAAAGAGCTTTCAAATGACATATATTGATTAATGTTGCCCCAGTAGTTAAATCACAACGTCGTGTCCAAAAATTATCTTATGTTTTTAGCACCGGTATACAGATTTTAGTACAGTTATTTACAAAATTTCATTTTAAGAATGTTTAATATAAATGATGTTATGATCACTTAAAAAATATATATATATTAAAATATACGAGTTAAAAGTATATGAAATCATTAATAATTTGAGAACATGATTATCAATAAGTATAATTTGTGGACATTTAAATCTACATGGTTGAAAATAGATCAAGTTATTTTATAAAATTTAAAACATTTTCCTATGAAAATGATTAAAATGTTTGTTGCGTCATACAGACAAGTGTGGACAATTATGTTGGTTGACTCAAGGTCAATTTTGCTCTCTCTTTGCCAGCCATTCATTAGCACCTTATTATCTCGAATTAAAACAGGATTGTAGATGAAGAGTGAAATATTTTTCCTTGGACATGTTAGTAAGAGTAAAAAAAAGACTTGCACGAGATTTGAAGCCAATTAATTAATCCGCCATAGAATAATCAGTTAGACTTTTTCATAAAAAGTTTATTTCTACCAATACTCAAGTCTCTAGATCCACCTGACATATAATCAAAAGCCATTAAATATTGTGATATTAAAATTTGAATCAGCTGTACAATAAAAAAAATACATTTCTGTAAGACCAAATAAAAGCAACAGTCTATAGTAAAAACGATGATTGACATCCCTTTGGTCATAGTCCTAGGAGAATCTCTCACTGTTCTCGAGCAAAATTAGTTGAAGGTTTGCACATTGTTCTTAACAATATTACGAGAAAACTACCTGAGGTCTGTCTGACATCATCGGAGAGATCTGTGTGGCGCTCTGACTAGAACTGATCACTGGGGCGTTCCTGCTGTTCAGATCCGCCTGCTGCCTCCTCTTGTTGGTCAAGGACTCCATAAATCTGAAAATTTAAAATATTTTGGTCTGATTTGTTTACACTATATATCTTAAGGCAGAATGACAGTTAATAATGCAGCCATTGTAGAACTTTCTTTCCTTCTCCTTCACCTGAAGAAGTCCCTAATTGGGACGTAATGTTGTGATTTACTTTATGTTCTATGGCCTGTCTGAACTCTTTCAAAGGTGATATTTTCAGCCTAAGAAAAGTTAACCTTTCCCAACCATTGTGAGTTTTTTCTATAGGCGTATGTGTGATCAGGTAACACCAACTCTCTTTTCCTCTCAATGTAATCATCATAGGCCTAAGAAAATAGTTATTCCATTGACTTTGAATGTAGAAGGAGACGTTTCACCGCCATTGTAAAATCTGTGGATGGCCGTTTTGTAAGCACACTAGCGACTCAAGCGGAATTTTACTTGAACTACACCGAGAAAGCCGCTATGGAGTGGCGCTCCAAGCGGCGAGGCTCGGAAGCTGTTCTGAACGGGTGGTCGACAGCTCGCAGCGGCCCGGCAGCGGCGCCGCGCTGCACGGGAGGGGGGGAGGCGTAGTAGCCAACCGCTCCCCCCGCTCTCCCGCTGACAAACCGCTCTCGCTCTCATCCACGACTAGGCCCGATCGCGCTGTTATAATTTGACGTCGCGCAAAATTTAAGTTTTGCATTGACATAAAAATTAAAATAATTAAGCAGTACAATAATCATACAAAATATTTATTCCCAAGTAAGCTCACGTTCAAATGAATTAATTTTTAAATATAATTGTTTTACACGATTGTTTTAGAACTTGATATTATATCCTAAAACTTGACCTAACCAAATGTTATGTAATCGAAGAAAAGCCGTATTAAATAAACTATAAAAATATATTTGAAATGCTCTGTTTAATTTCATTAATTGTGACAGCTTATTTATGTTGCAATTTGTCGAAAGTAGACTGGCTGAATGCTGGATAAAGTTTCAAACAGTCAAGTATACTTATAAAAAAGTCATAAAAAATCAGATAATAAAAAATATTTATGTATAATTATCAATGAAACAGATAATTCGTATTTTTATTGTGTAAAAAATAATATGTTAGCCTATTCCTATATTAACAGTGTAAAAAACATTCTTATAATTTGAAACCTACTAACAGAATAACAGATCCATTACATTGTAGTTTTATTTAACCTAATGACGTATGCTATGCATTACTTGTATTGTCCAACGGTAATAAAGAAGGTTACATTACACTACATTACATTATTGCACTTTGTCGTTTTTCCAATACTTTTGTATGTGCTGTATACCTACCTATACACTCCTTTTTTACAAAATGAGGTTACTGGAGACTTGTTCCTATATAAATATTGTTCCTATATAAAGAATTTACTCTGAGGTCCTTTTATAATAGAAATCCCTATTGTACGTTTTTCCATAGACACAAGTAGGCCTAAACTATCGAAAATTATGTTTTGATTCTCAATTCGAAAGACTGGTGGATATATCGCGATTCCAATATACTTCATGCAACCAAAGCTTCGTCACCAGGGTCGTACTGGATTCAGGATGACCAGACGTCCGTTTTTAGGAGGACATGGCCTCCTTTTCAACGATTGTCCTCCTGTCCTCCCGGCTTTCGCTAAAATGTGGCCTTCTACAAAGGATATACTTTCGTCGTGTTCCCGCAGCCATAAATACGGTAAATTCGCGCCTTCGTAACAATTTTATTCGTATTTGGTCAAACAACTTAGGCCCTACTGTCGTCTACCCGCAATCGGTAAATCTCTCTATCGTCATTTACGGCCGTTCGTGTTTAAAACCTATTCATTCAAGTTAGGCCTACACCTACCGTTTGTAGATTGTTATGTGTCATATCACATTGCACAGTAATGATCACATAAAAAAGGGAAACACATTTTTTCATTTTGCCGACTTATGAAGTTGCGGACGCGAAAATCGACCCTATGTGTCAATAATTGGTAAATTTAAAGTCTAAAAAGGGTATTTCGTTTACTGTTCTACATTATCTCAAAAACGGCTCCGAGGATTTCCTTCAAAGTCTGGAAATAAGTCATTTATGACTCAAAAACGTCTTTTACGCAGATTACTTGGCCAGAGAAAATCTAATAACGTATTAAATCGAGTTTTAAAGTTGTAAAATTTTAACATTGGCCTTATGGGTTGCCGTGATAGCAACGAAAATAAAAAAGGAAAGTGTAAACAAATGAAGTAATCATAACAGCTTTTTGGAATCTACAGCTATCAAGGGAATACAGCAGGTGGAATGAAGAGTCCATGGAGCAATAAAAAAGGTTTACATTGATAAATTCTATGACATTGAAATATTTTATAGTAACTGGATGAACTGGTGAACATGAAATAACACCGAGCAAGGCTCGGTCCACCAGGTACTTTTCCTTAAAACAAAACAGGTAGAGTGAATGTTTTTTATGAATTCTTCACACAATAAAGTATTTGTGTATCTCTAACATAATATAAGACAATCATTTGTAATGCAATGTAATTGGGTCTATAGCAAAAATTATTACCAATTATTTTTAACGCTGTCCTCCTCTTTCTGTAAATGTCCCCCTTCTTTAACCCAACTAACTGTCCTCCCTGAAATCTGGTCACCCTGTAAGCTGGATCCAGCAGTGGGATGGGAGATGGGAGGCGGCGCCGGCGACTAGGCTCTTTGATGGATATGCCGCCTGTGGAGGGGGTACACCGCTAGCAGTCAGAGGTGTCAGTGACGTTCTGTTGCTATTCTAGCCATTTCCCAGATGTTTGTTGACATTTAAGACTAAGATCGCAATTTACCGCCGTGTAATTGTCACTGGCCTTATCAAGCTGAACTTCAAATAAAATAGTTTCACCTCTAATTACTGTCGAAGAAAAAAATATGTGCACTCGAGTTTAAACCCATATAACTCTGGAATGAATCATCCGATTTCACTGAAATAACTGTTTAACTGAAGCATTTAAATACATTTTATATTATAACAATTAATTTTAAAATTTTCGGTCTAGCGGGAAAATTTTTATATTATAAAAACCATGAAAAGTACCGGTTTTTCCGAAGGTCCGCCCTAAAAGTGAAGTTTAAACATTTATTTTACAAAACTGTTGGAGCTAACTTTTTTTGGCCCGTAAGCAGTGGTTTCAGTAAACGTTTACAAAATTAACAACAGCACCTAGAGTATTAACCTTAAAATTATGAACCAATATGAATAAATTAATAATATACCTAATATTACTCCATAAAAATTTGAAAAAGTTTGCTCCAACAGTTTTTGTAAAATAAATGTTTAAACTTCACTTTTAGTGTGTACCTTCGGAAAATCGGTACTTTTCATGGTTTTTATTATGTAAACAAAAATCCGGCTCGACCGAAATATTTAAAACTAGAGGCTTGAAGGGGCTATTAGCCCCTAAGCATAATCCTTCTTTACTATAGTTCCAAATACCTTCTTAGAAAATAGGCTTTTGGATCCACAAAATTATGATTATATCTAGCATTTGGTTTTAAGTAAACAAAGCAGACCTTTATACATACCAATTATTTTTAAATGACAGCTATTTTACGTTATTTCTCATTTTATAGTAAGCTTAAAGCAATTTCAGTATTTTCCCCGATTCCCTGGGATGTAGACCTTTAATTTGAGCCCCCTCCCATCATCCTGCGACCTTCCAAACGCCCATAATTTCGTCACAAAAATTTCCCTTACGTAATTATATATAAGTATAGATCATTTGTTATTAAATCTGCATCGTTATAACATAAAATAAACAAACATACTTATCTTTGTATAATTTTAAATTATGAAAAAACTCAAACCCTTACTTATTATAAAATCAGAAAATCTTAAATTATTTTTTTTTATAGTATATTGATAGTGCATAGTGAGCTGCATTTTGAAAAAAATCCCACATGTCAACATCTAACATATGGCTTTGAATCAAGCATTAGCACCACATGTTAAATGTAAACAAAGCAGACGTTTTTCAATCCCAATGCATTTTAAATGGAAGATATTTTTCGTTATTTCTCATTTTCTGGTATATTTGGACATAATCTGATATTTTTCCCGACCCCGTGGGACCGAGACCTTTCTTTTGAGCCATCTCCCATCATCCTGCGAGCTGTCAAACTCTCACAATTTTGATTGAAAAAAATCGCTTACAGAATTAATAATATAGAAGATTGTTATAATATAAAATGTATTTAACAAAGGTTCAGTTTAACATTAATTTCACTAAAACCGGATGATTCATTCAATAGTTATATATGGGTTTAAACTCGAGCGCACATGTTTTTCTTCGACAGTAGTTTGATGTGAAATACAATCACACCTGCACTTGCTGCTTCGTATAGATGAGGTTAGTGTTTTATAATGCGCCTAGGCCTATATGCCTAAAACAACATCAGTAAAGACTGCTAAACACATCGTGCATTAGTCCTCAACAAGCTGATTACAGAAAAAATCCACCGCAAACTCCAGGAAGTTCGGAAGAAATAAGGCAGCCCGGAGGGAAGTATGGAGGCTTTTTCAAAAAACTAAAATATTGCAAGGAAAGTGAAAGTAGCAATACTTCAATTGCTAATTTAAATTCACCCGAAAATAGTTTATGCTTTATGTAAAGCCATAATCAAAGTTTATGACCGGGAGTGCTGTTGATTTTTTGAAATACTCAATTATGTTTGTAGGTTTCTTGTATTTATATACCAATAAACTATATTTGAATTTTTAAATTGTATTATTTCCTGCTCAAATTAATTAATTGACGGTTTCTGATGCGTGTTTCTGTCGTTTATAGCAGAATTAAGTCTTACTAAGCCCAAGTGGTATATCCGAGAACACAAAATAAATTCATCAGCACATTGCAAAATGTTTATAATATCCCAAAAAAAGTAATACTATGGTTTGCAGCAATCACCAAATCAGGTCATTAAAAAATACCGTACTGGGATGATAACAAATTATAGAATATACAGATATATTACAATATACTTAAGAAAATGTATATTATCAATCTTATAGCTTTTTTGTTCAAAAAATAAGATTGCCAAGCTCTCGCGTTGCCTCATCGAGAACGACATCGCGCCGATCCGCACTCAGGTTCAAAGGCGTGCGTATCTCGCAGCGACTCGCAGCTTTCCACTCGCTATGAACGGCAGTTGCGTGGGAGAAGGGAGAAGGAGAAGTAGTGATGAGCGAGAGAGACATCCGAAGCACACGGCAGGGGGCCGAGGGGCAAGGTGGAGGGAGTGAGAGAGAGCGCAGAGCGCGCGGGCAGCGCGTTCTAACGGCGGCGATGGCAACTACGTGGAGCTGCCAAGACAAGCCGGCACAAGGCGGCCATATGGATGGTTTGTCTCCTTATACATTCAAAGTCAATGGTTGTTCTTTCTTTTTCCACCAGTACAGGTTTGTTCTATATGCCTACAAGTGATGAGGTAACACCACCTCTTTTTAAAATACACTTTACATAACCTGTGTAGGCCTAAGAAAACTATTGTACTGGAAGTCAACCCTGACAACTCCCCCCAGCTCCAATTCGTACAGGATTGTTCCGTAGGATTACGTGTGACAAGCTCACACCACCTCCTTTTATCACTCACCTAATGTAATCTGTGTAGGCCTAAGAAAAGTGTTGTACCGGAAGTCAACCCCAACAAGTCCCGTCAGCCTGGGTGCCTGTAGGTTTGTTCTGAAGGCCTACGTGTGCAGGGTGTCTACCAGTTTTTACATACGTATAAAATTCCCGACTTTTTCCCAGCTTTTCAGGACCATTTTAACAAATTCCCGAACATCGAAAAACACAGCCGTATTGCTTTCCATAACGAATTCTTGGGCACAATGTTGTAAATTACTACATTCACCTCAAAATTTTTGAATTATCTCAAAACTAATTCAGAATATTATTTTAGTGAAGTGGAAATTGAACATCGTCATCACGTTGCGGCCAATGAAAATCGTCATTGTGTCACAGAAAACAAACACCGTGGTCGTTTCACGGCAAACAAAGATTGGCTTTATATTGTGGAAAACAAACATAGTCATCACGTCGCGGAAAAAAACCATCGTCATTGCTTCGCGGTTTTTGTGGAGTTTTTTCGAATTTTGAAATTCCTGACCAAATTTTTCTCGACTTTTTCAAGACCAATCCCGACCTTGATTAATCCCCGACTTTTTCCTGATTTTCCCAGAATTCCCGACTGGTATGACGCTGGTGTGATGGGGTCGTTACACTCACTTGTCGTAGTCGGCGTGGTCGCTCTGCTGGAACAGGTCGAGCTCGGCGAGGGTGGCCTCGGTCTCAGCCTGGTTGCGCTCCAGCTGTCCCAGCAGCGTCTGCCGCTGCAGCTGCAGGAACGGCAGGCAGAAGAACTTGTGCAGCAGCTTCAGGCCGAACCCGTTGCTCATCGACGCCTCCGCATAGCGGATCTGGGCCGAGCCGTGCGGCCTGGAGAACAAAGAACATGCAGGTTTTTTTTTTGGGGGGGGGGGGGGAATTAGGAAGCCTGGGTTTCCCCACCCCACAGAAAAACCCTGTGAGGGTACTCACAAAAAGCCATTATTTTGTCTTTTTGTACGGCTACCGGAAAGGAAAGGAAGCTTCCCTTCAACTATCCCTTAGGCTCACAGCCTTTAGTAGATTAATACAAGGGAAGCAAAAGGAAAAAGGTAAGGGTAGATGGAATAGGTTCGGCTAAGTCATGGAATAGGTAGATGGAATAGTCTGGGTGGGCTAATATATACCTCTGTCCAACTGATGGTGGAACAAGGCCTCAAGGGATCAGGTGGCCCTCATATTGGCCCTAATCTTGGTCGCCATATACCCCCGCCCACCCTGCTATCAAGCCCAGCCTCCCCAGGTGGGAAACTTAAGTTGTTCACTGAAAGACAGCTACAACACTGCCTCCAATCGTAACAACCTCCGTTGCTGAACCCAGTAGCAAAAGCCAGTTAGGATTCCACTGGGGGTAACATGCAGGTTAGGCCAACAATGAAGTCTTAAAACTTTAAGAACTATTGAGAAGTAGGTTCTGAATTTGCATAGTTTGAAAATCTAAGTTTAGAACAACCGTCTTTAATGAATCATTAAAAAACACGCTTGACAAAAGAAAAGAGGAGTAAAGAGGTGAGGAATCCTAAAGTAAAACTTAGAGCCTACTTGAGGTTAATCGAAATTTCAATTTAGTTTTCAATTTTAATCGCCAAATCTAATTATTACGCAAAATAAAGGGAAAAAAACAGTATTTTACAATTTTAAAAAATTATAATTTTACATAAATTAGGGTCAGGGCTGAAAATGAGACAGCGAATCTGAAAACAAAGTTGTTCACTATAGGAAATTATTGTGGAAGAGAAATGCTTTTGTAATATTTTAGATTACTTGGAAGAAACATTTTATCATTTATCGTTGTGAAAATCTAACTTTAAGATTTAGCATATGTAATTTATGAACTGCCATTGGTGACTGTAAATAAGTAAAAAAGATTGCTCTAATGACTTTCTTCATTACTTGATTTGAATTAGTTGGTAACAACTGTATATGATAAAACCACTCAGACCATTTAATCTCTGCTTTTTGGCAAATTAAAATTAAATTGTATCTAATACATTTTTTAAATGGACCTTCTTCTGTATGAAAAAATATTTAACAGCAAGTGTACGTGCCGGGTGACATTAGAAGGTCTGAAAACCTCTGTAAAATTGCGTGCCTTTGATTTGCCTTTTGATTTGAAAGTACGAAGGAACACACAAATGACAATGATGCTCATTCCCCACAGACATTTCAGCCCATATGTACCATTTACCAAATGGTATGTGGTTACGAAATGGGCAGGGCTATCCCCCCGGGCCTGTGGTGTCACCGTTATGGGTCCCGTATGTGCGTACAACCGTCGCAGCAGACCTGCGTACTCAGCGAATTTCCATTCGTCCAATGATGTTAATATTTTTTAAAATTCTTCCTATGGACACATATTTATTGGAATTTATTTTAATGACAAATTTGTGTACTGCATTATTTTTTTATTTTAAATATTTTGATTTAATATTACAAATCTTATATATTAAAAAACTTTTGTGAAACTAATGACACTGCCCCGGACCGGTTTACATGTGGGTTATACCTAAGGTGACCAGATGTCTCATTTTGAACAGGACAGTCCCGTTTTTTAGCAACGTGTCCCGTTGTCCCGACGAACTCTCTCGGGACGCCCATTTGTCCCATTTTGGCGTTAATGGTAAGAAAAATACTTTAAAAAATATGTTTTAATGTAAAAAACTTAAATAATTTTTTCCGGTTCTTTTGTAGTTTCCAAGGAACTTAACATTAATGGTAAAGATGAGCCAGAGTCTAGCACATGTTATCAATCTGAAAGAGTCTAAAACCACACCAAAATGCTCCTAATTTTTCAAAATTTTCTGGGGGAGGGCCCCCGGACCCCTTCTCTTTATGTACCATTTACCAAATGGTATGTGGTTACGAAATGGGCAGGGCTATCCCCCCGGGCCTGTGGTGTCATCGTCATGGGTCCGGTATGACCTGTTCCGGCTCAAAAAGGCAGCTAAGCTGTCAGGGTAAGATAGGCTCCGTGCGAAGCCCACGTAGACCTCCACCCTGACGGTGTGGTCGAGGGCGCTTGTCATCCGTGGCACGTGTTCAAAACCTCACTGGATGGTGGTCATGAGTGGTCAGTTTGCATTGGTTAGAGGTTCAGGGGTGACCCCTTCCTCGATAGGTTTGGCTTTGCCGCTGACGAGTCTGATGGCCTTAAGTCATCCCGCCAGCCAGGGGAGATGGCCTCAATCCTGGTTGGGGCCGGGTATGGCTCTTCTAGGAATCGGCTATGGAAAGCGGCTTGCCGCGCACACGGAATGAAAATGGAATGAAATGCACCATTTACCTCTGTATCGTGTCAATATAAGCCGTGACAATATCCTCGGTGACGGTGCGATGATGAGACATGTCGCAGTGGTTCCCGAGAACCAGCACCGGGATGTGGGCGGGAACTTTGGTCAGCTCTTTCTCCACGTAATCAAAGGACCTGCAAACCGTTACATTTCTTGATTTGTTTCTGAAATTCATCTGAAGAAGGCATTGCACAATTGTTTTGGTTTCAACACTAAATTCTGTGGACAATCTATTTTATTGTGAGCTACACTCTAGAACCAACTTTTAACATAATCAATCTTATCTACTTCAAATTATCAACAGTACTGAACAAAATCACTCTGATCCATCAAATCAGTTTTCGGCCCATCTCCTTAAACCTGCGTTCTCAATATGCTATGAGAACTGATGCAACAATAAATAATACTTCATGATACCAATCATTCTATTTTCCTAACATAGAATATACAGTTTTGTTAAATGTTTATTGTAAAATTTGATTTATTATTTTTTTAAATATCATGCCTGTTTTTAATACTCTTTAGACGTTAATATATTATATGAGGAAAAACATTTTTGCAAAATTTATTTCCTTTTTTGCTACTTCAGCTCAGAAAAAATACAACTCATAAACTAAGCACACTTAATTCTCAGTCTAAAGTTTGTGTTATATGAAATAAAAACATTTCAGAAACATCTCCTCTTTCGCCACAAAAATTTAGTAAAAAAAACATTAAAGAACTTTCCTTAGGCCTATTTAACATGGTGACAAGTGCGAATGACTTTAGCCAGTGAAAACAAAGGATCCTTAGTTCAGCACTACAAAGGATCTTCTGTTTTCACTGGCTACTTGCCACCGGTAAACCAGGCCTTGGTCTCACCAGCTCTTAGTGATATCCAGAACCAGTATGACACCATTGGTCCCCTTGTAAACGTCGAGGAACTCTGCGTCTAGAGCCGGCGGGCTCGCGTCGTTCTCTCCCAACTTCAACCTGAAACAGTTCATACCTAATAAATTATTCTCGACTGGCTAATCTTACAGCGGTTAGTTAGTTCAGTAAGTTCTAAAAGACAATCGTTTCCAATCAAATTAATGATAAAGTTGTCAGGATATGTCGTAAAAGTTCATCAATAATACAATTGTCAAAATTAGGCTAGTAGGTAATTCATTGGTGAAATTGTGGTTCGGATCCCATGATAAAATGTAGGTCCCTTAGATGCCATTAGATCTTGGTTGACCTTAGTCAGTAACCAAACTACAAGATCTTCCCACGATCATTCTACACTCATCTCTCATTCATACATACTTGGCTCAAATAAAAACCTGAGTAGGTCACCATTTCAAAGAGTTATTAAGTATAAAGTTAGAATGACATCCGACACAATATAGATTATTTTCAAAGCTTTTTAGTTACTTTAATCGTAAACAAATATAATCAATCTTCATCAAATAACAAATATAACTAGACCATGATTGTGATTATGATTCTGACTCTAAAACACAGAACGAATAAAAAAGAAACAAAGGAATTCCGCCTGAAGACATGATATTTAAAAGGCTTCTGAAAGGCTCAAGGCTCAAGTTTTTATAAACTTCAGTCATTCAAAGTAGTCATCAAAAGCAAAAGTAGCCTACAGTAAGCCCACCTTTTGAGGAAGCTATCCTCTTCAACATAATAGAATTTGAAAAATATTTTATTC
The DNA here is from genome assembly GCA_035578135.1 of Flexamia atlantica. Classification (NCBI taxonomy): domain Eukaryota; kingdom Metazoa; phylum Arthropoda; class Insecta; order Hemiptera; family Cicadellidae; genus Flexamia; species Flexamia atlantica. The sequence goes on along the minus strand of JAQJVK010000024.1, from coordinate 4,513,110 downwards.
ATGAACATACAGTAAAAATAAAACTATATGTATTAACTCACTATCAGGCCAGAGACCTATTGAACGCAAAGCCCAAGTCGCCAACCTTAAGCTAGCAGCTTCTTGATAAATTTTATGGATACGATTTTGGATAAAACCATTTCATTTAAGTTTAGACAGCTGGAACATAACATACCCCTCCATGAGCACCCTCTTCTTTCCCTTGTCCACCACGTCCCATACTTCGACCTTGACTACATCGTCTGTCGCCTTGTAGTTCCACTGGATACTGGCCACCTGGTTAGGTTACATCGGTTAAAACTAAAGAGAGAACTTTAGTGAACTTAGAATGAGTGTCCATTTTGAATTTGTAAAGCAAACCACTGTTCAAAACACCTTATTGCCAAATTTGTTCTAATTTACAGTGTCTTGAAGAACGCTTGACATTTTGATTGTCTTGCAACATTAAGCAACCTAAGTTCCCACTATTACTATTTTTGCCTAAGATGTGTTCTATCTGCACTAGATACTTTTTGATAGTGTTAATGTCACATTTCAATATTACAGTTTTGCCCATTTACCATAGTTTAACTTTGTCTCTAAGTACTTCCTAAGTAAGGCATCAGGTACAGTGACTAGTTGTAGCAATGAATAATTTTGCATAAATTGCAATAAAATTCAAATTTATAGCAATCCCTCTCTTTCTTTTCTCTTAAACTTGTATTGCACATGGAATCCACATCAATTTGATACATTTAAGTTACTTATCTTACAACTGAAGACTTGAAAATAAAAATGAATTTCAGGTCTACGAAAATTGAAAAGAAAATGTATTTTGCTAAAATATATCCAATTATGTTGTATTAAAAGAATTTAAATGCTTTCTTTTAAGCTAAAAGAATATTGTTATTGATCAAATATTTTAAAAAATGGTTCAATCAACTCCGTGAAAGTTCAGTTAAGGCCTTCTAACTGCATGTGTATGAAAATTCATAAGATATATCAACAGATGGGCTATCTAAAATCTTACCTGAATTTCTTCTGTTGGCACATATTCTTCAATAAATTTCTTTCCTTGAAGTCGATGAAATAAACAGGTCTTTCCAACATTTCTGTCACCTTTGATTATTATTTTCACTGAAAAAAGAACAATAAATAGCCTAATTGACACTTTAAGAACCGTATAATTTTAAATTAGTAATTAGAGCACATAAACCTGACCAAGTTAATGAACCTAAAGGGTAAATCTTTATTCTAGGTAATAATGGGAGTTATAATAATAAAGATAATTAAAATGTGTTAAGCAGAGCTCAGTTCATGGATAATTTTTTCCTCCAAGTGGTTAACCTATTACTGACTTTTTCCAAGGTCCACTTGTTTTGCGTTTCAACTATATCCAAGAAAAGGTAGACCTTGAATTATTCTACTGTCAGTAAAGACTCAGTTGAATAATTCAGTGAACCTGGGAGTCATGCTAGTGGGTTTGAGTCATCTTCAAGCTTTACTTAACCACTCCACCATTTGCAGCGGCATTGTACAATGTGTAAGGTGACCAGACGTCCCGTTTTGAACGGGACTCTCCCGTCTTTTAGCAACGTGTCCCGTTGTCCTGACAAACTCTCTTGGGACACCCATTTGTCCCGTTTTGGCGGTATTGGTATATAAAAATACTTAAAAATACGTTTTAATAAAACAAACTCTGAAATAAATTTTTCCGGTTCTTTTGTAGCTTCCTAGTAACTTAAAATGAATAATGCAGATGAACTGGGAGTCTAGCACATATTTTCAATCTGAAAAAGTCTAAAAAATACCAAAATGCTCTTAATTTTTCAAAATTTTCTGAGGGGGAACCCCGGGACCCCCTCTCTTTGTTGGGCGTTTGGAAATACTTTTGTAATGTAAAAACTCTTAAGTAAATTTTTTGGTTCCTTTGTAGTTTCCTAGCTTAAAATTAATGGTACAGATGAACTGGAGTCTAGCATATATTTTCAATCTGAAAGAGTATAAAAACGCACCAAAATGCTCCTAATTTTCAAAAATTTCCGAGGGGGGGCCCTGGACCCCCTCTCTTTGTGGTGGTATAGAAATACATTTTAATGTACAAAACTCTTAAGTAATTTTTTTCGGTTCTTTTGTAGTTTCCTGGTACCACAACTTAAAATTAATGGTAAAGATGAACTGGAGTCTAGCACATATTTTCAATCTGCAAGAGTCTAAAAACGCACCAAAATGCTCCTAATTTTTCAAAAATTTCCAAGGGATAGCCCTCGGACCCCCTCTCTTTCTGGGGGTATTCCATACCCCCCCACCCCCCGGAGGTCGGCATCCTGTTTTGGCTGTTCCAAAATCTGGTCACCTTAACCATATATGGTCTAAGTTTTAACATTAAAGATTATAACAACACAGCCCCTCAACAAGTTTAGGTTTTTTATGTACATGTTCATTAGTAAGCTATTTGATATGCAGTTTTGTAGGTGAAAGGGAGGCAAATTCAAATTCGTTACATAATTTATGCGTTTCCTGCCAAAGCCTAAAATTCTATTAATCATCAATAATTGCCATTGAATACAAAATAAAAAGTCAGTGGTTAGATTAGCCAATGTTCACAATGGGCCTGGGTTGCATATAAAAATATTACATTTTCTAAGTTAGTACAGATCATAACTGCACAGATTCATATTTTTATAATCAATTATTTTTCTACCACACATGCACTTACTGTTGTATTGAATTCCTTTAGAAAATTTTTTCTGGAGGTTCTGAGACATGGCATGATGACCGGGGGGCCCGGATGAAGGACTGGCCTCATTTTTGCTGGTTAGACGCTTCAAAGCAGAAAACATCTTTTCTCCTAAAAAATAATGAGGATTTCTATTCATCTGAGAAAAAGAATTACTAGACAACAGAAATGTTAGCCTATAAGGCACTGTGGGGGAGGAAACAGCATGTATCCACTTGACTTTGGCGTTTGGCATGTCAACAATGAAAACAATTAAACTTTGTGATGAAATGCCGTGTCCATTCACTTTTTTTAAGTGAAAAGGACATTAATGAGGGGTGTAGTAGGGCGTGGGGGGGTGCACTTGCTTTATTTGCATATAGTGCGCTCCTCAGGGGGTTAAAAACGAGCTTGGCAAGTGTTATCAACAAATAAACACCTATCCTCAAGGACAGCTAATTAAAAGTAGACCCAAACAACAGATAAAAGCCTTAAGAGACTATAGTGTTGAACCCTTAGGTGTAACATTGCCATTTACTAGAACTGCTGCCTTAAACTTGAGATATGGTTGTGCCCATTGCAACTTACAGAAACCATGGGTGCTTGCTCCTTTTTACCTTACAATTGTAAAAAAAAAAACACTCTAAGTTAAACCCTTTTACCTTGATCCATCATTCATGTGGTATTTTTTAAGGAAGAAAAATACTAGGCCTATATAACTTAGGCCATATACTTAGACATCACATTTTGATTCATGGCTCAATGAAGAAATTGGATTCAGTATTTGGCATATGTAGAAACAAACACCAGCTGGCCTACCTATTGAGAGCCAGGTCTGCTAATAAGAAAACCTGCAGTTAAACTGCCCACATGAAAAACCCACAATTCAGGATAAAGGCTCATTGATTTGTATCCTGTGAAAATGTGTAATTAAGTGGAGGCATCAATTGCTCACAATCAAATGTCAGTCCCTGCCTTGATAGTCAGACATATCGACGACACTGATGGACTAGACAGGGTGATTACCGTCAGCCATTGCTGCCAACCTCTCTCGGCTGTGCCGCCCATATGCAGGATTCTGGTGGGAAATCTCTTCCTGTGAACTCCATCGGTTAAATCGATTGCTACAATATACACAGTAAAATCCATGGGTGCATTTTATTATTGATATTAGCCTATTCCAGTTCATGACATCAGACAATTTGACATAAGATGTAATTCTTTTTGATTATAGTGGAATATAGGCTTTGGTTTGTGCTGGGAAGCAAATTGGGTTGGGCAAACCACATTGACCAGATGAACAATAGGCTGTCTCGGATCCATTTCCTCCTACTCAAGCTGAGGAACTGTGTGACCGAGTCATATTTAGTCATGGTTTACCATACTCTTTTTCAATGCCATGTGTCTTATGGTTTGCTACTGTGGGGGCATTCATCAATGGTCCAGGATGTGCTCAAGCTCCAGAAGCATGCCATCAGGATTATAACGAAAAGTGAGTTACGTGCCCATTGTAAGCCTCTGTTTGCACGGCTTTGACTTTTCACGGTTATCGGCCAGTACATCCTGCTCTGCTTGTTGCAGGTCAGGAGGAATATAATGATCTTGCCACTCGACATGATCCTAGTCGCTCGACTAGACAGCCCAGCTGGATATCCCAAGATTGCGCCTGGCCAGAGCAGCTATAGTGTGTTGTCCATAAACCTGTTCGATAAACTGCCCCTCAGAACTAGGCTGCTGGATTTGGACACTTTTGATAGGGTCCTCTCAAACTTCCTCAAGAGTAGGTCACTTGCCGTAATGAATTTCTTGAGGATGACCTCTCAGTGTCAGCCCCCGCCAACCGGAAGTTAAGATAAATTTTAAGTTTTAGTCTTTGACAATTACAGTGTGTTTCAGTGTATGTTTAATTTTGAAATTGAGTTTGTTTTTTTCTTGACGCCATCAATCCCACGCTGTGGGCAAAAGATGAAGACATCAGGGGGCTGTTTCTAAACCATGTTGGTGAATTAAGTAGTAAAATTGACTTTGTATTTTGTAATACTAAGATTCAGTTTCAAAACCATAAAGATACAATGGAGATGGCTAGTAACTAGTAACTAGTGATTAGCAGCTAGTAATTGTGAAACACATTTAGAAACAGCCCCCAGGTATCAGGTCTAAGTTGGTTCATGATTTGATTTAGCATCACCTTGATTTAGCTTGGATGTTAATTTGGAGCAATAGATTTTAAATATAAATATGTACTTACAACAGATTCTGATATTTCAGATAAGTTTCACTCCCTAGAGAACTCGGGTGAAGTTAGCTGGCGACCAGCTGACGAGTACAGAGGTCGTAAAACTGTCACAGGAGTCCAGGTAGCCAGTTGGTATACCTCCATTAAATTAAAAGAGACCACAACCAAATTAACATTACAAGGTTTAGTTCCTATATATTATCGATATGTAGGGGCAGATTACCTTCTACCTATCAGTGTTTTCAAATTTTTCCCGACATGTTAAGCCTTCGCAATTGAAAATCAAAGTAAAAAACGTTATTTCGCACGGTGAATTATCTGCTTATGAAGTCCCGCTACCACAGTTTAAATGTAACGGGATTAACTATTTGTAGTGAATAAACCTGACTTGGTTTATGATTTTTCATTACTGTATGTGAAAGATCAGATTCCATTCTATTATTTAGCATTTTCAAATTTCTCGACACTTTTGATCTTCGGTTTCAAAACCAAAGTCAAAAACGGGGTTTCGCATAGTTCAGAACTTGCTTATAATCAACCGCTACCGCTACCACTGTTATAATTCCCTATGTAATCGATGTGTAGTGAATAAACCTGAATTGGTTTATGATTTTTGATTACTGTATGTGAAAGATCAGATTCCATTCTATTATTTAGCATTTTCAAATTTCTCGACACATTTGATCTTCGGTTTCAAAACCAAAGTCAAAAACGGGGTTTCGCATAGTTCAGAACTTGCTTATAATCAGCCGCTACCACTGTTATAATTCCCTATGTAATCGATGTGTAGTGAATAAACCTGAATTGGTTTATGATTTTTGATTACTGTATGTGAAAGATCAGATTCCATTCTATTATTTAGCATTTTCAAATTTCTCGACACATTTGATCTTCGGTTTCAAAACCAAAGTCAAAAACGGGGTTTCGCATAGTTCAGAACTTGCTTATAATCAGCCGCTACCACTGTTATAATTCCCTATGTAATCGATGTGTAGTGAATAAACCTGACTTGGTTTATGATTTTTGATTACTGTATGTGAAAGATCAGATTCCATTCTATTATTTAGCATCAAATTTCTCGACACTTCTGATCTTCGGTTTCAAAACCAAATTAAAAAACGGGCTTTTGATTCTGTTGACAGAGAAATCCTAATACGTAGACTGGAAACAAGTGGAGTACGGGGAGTTGCTCTTGATTGGTTTAGGAGTTACCTGTGTGAGCGTTTTCAAATAGTGTCAATTCTTGGTCAATCCAGTGCTCCTCTTCGGATTGATTACGGGGTTTTACAAGGTAGCACATTAGGGCCTCTTCTTTTCCTTCTTTATATAAATAATTTGGGTAGGGTTAATTTGGAACAAGGACGGGTTTTTCTTTATGCTGACGACTCAGCTTTACTTTTTGAGGGCGACAGCTGGGAGGAAGCGTACCGTTTGGCGGAGCGGGGCTTATCCTCTGTCAAGCGGTGGTTTCGTCAAAGCCGGCTCTCTGTAAATATTTCAAAAACAAAGCATATACCTATTTCTCTGAGAGCCGACCACGATCCAGTTAACCTGTATCTACGTTTACATACATGTGGGAGTGACAGGGCGAATGAATGTAAAATCGTGTGAGTGTATTGAAAGAGTGGCCGAATATAAATATCTCGGCGTTATCTTCGATAATCGTCTGAAGTGGGCTGGACATATTACATTTTTAAGAAATAAGCTACGTAAATTTATTTTTATTTTTTGGGATATAAATAATGTCCTTGCTCCAGATCTGGTTAAAATTGTATATTTTGCTTATATTCAGTCTTTGTTACAGTACGGAATTTTAGCTTGGGGCAGCTGTTTTCAAAGTATTTTAACGCCATTGGAAATTACCAAAAAATCTATCATAAAAGCGGCATGGAAAAAAATCGACGATATCCTTCGAACCTTTTATTTGATGAATTTAAAGTTCTCAGTATCCGCCAACTTTTTATGAAAAAATTAATTTTATACATCCGCAGTAATCTGAATTCTTTGTTTCGTCATCCTGTTCATAGATATTCTACAAGATATGTTATCAATACCGGTATGGTTGCCCCTCGATTGAATAAAACAATAAATACTACCTCATCTTTTTATGTAGCTAATTCAGTATTCCCTCGACTTCTGAATCATTAAATATCCTCTACCCTGTAGCAACCGCACTTATAACAAAATTGTTGACAAATGGCTATTGAAGATAGGGCGAGATCAAATTAAGACTTTCTTTACTTCCCCGTATACCTAGGGTCAAGGTCACAGAGCGATTGCAACTGCGTATGGGTGTGTGATTGTGAGTGCGTGTGTGAGTGTGAGTGAGGGTCCGTCCGTCCGTCGAACGCGTGTTTCCTGTGAATGTGAGCATGACTGGACCGAGATTCCCGGTTATTGCAATGGCGTTTTTACTTTTATATTACTGTTGTATTATTACTCCATAACTTCCGTCCTAAATGTAAACTATTGTCCCAGTTGTATTTGCGTGCATATTTTGTTTTTGTTTAAATTTATCTTTGTACTTTTATGTTTAATTAAAACTTACTATATTTCATTTTTTTACTAAAATAATTCCTCTAAAGTGGCTGATTTTTTACTCGTTCCCTACCCACAGGCTTTGACCCATGTGGGGAACTAATTCCTATTGATAATTTATATTATGTGAATAGTATCATTGTAAAGTTGTTAAAGGAATAAACGAATATCAATTTCATTTAATTTCAAATACACTACCGTATCCCTCTCTTTCAATTTTGCCGAGATTTAGTTTCAAGACTCAACCTCAACCACAAAAGGCAGCACGCTCTTCAGGCTTTAAACTATTGAGGTCGAATTAGTATAAACGCCTATAATTCACTTTGTAATCGATGTGTAGTGAATAAACCTGACTTAGTTTATGATTTTTGATTACTGTATGTGAAAGATCAGATTCCATTCTATTATTTAGCATTTTCAAATTTCTCGACACTTTTGATCTTCGGTTTCAAAACCAAAGTCAAAAACGGGGTTTCGCATAGTTCAGAACTTGCTTATAATCAGCCGCTACCACTGTTATAATTCCCTATGTAATCGATGTGTAGTGAATAAACCTGAATTGGTTTATGATTTTTGATTACTGTATGTGAAAGATCAGATTCCATTCTATTATTTAGCATTTTCAAATTTCTCGACACATTTGATCTTCGGTTTCAAAACCAAAGTCAAAAACGGGGTTTCGCATAGTTCAGAACTTGCTTATAATCAGCCGCTACCACTGTTATAATTCCCTATGTAATCGATGTGTAGTGAATAAACCTGACTTGGTTTATGATTTTTGATTACTGTATGTGAAAGATCAGATTCCATTCTATTATTTAGCATCAAATTTCCCGACACTTCTGATCTTCGGTTTCAAAACCAAATTAAAAAACGGGGTTTTCTTTATGCTGACGACTCAGCTTTACTTTTTGAGGGCGACAGCTGGGAGGAAGCGTACCGTTTGGCGGAGCGGGGCCTATCCTCTGTCAAGCGGTGGTTTCGTCAAAGCCGGCTCTCTGTAAATATTTCAAAAACAAAGCATATACCTATTTCTCTGAGAGCCGACCACGATCCAGTTAACCTGTATCTACGTTTACATACATGTGGGAGTGACAGGGCGAATGAATGTAAAATCGTGTGAGTGTATTGAAAGAGTGGCCGAATATAAATATCTCGGCGTTATCTTCGATAATCGTCTGAAGTGGGCTGGACATATTACATTTTTAAGAAATAAGCTACGTAAATTTATTTTTATTTTTTGGGATATAAATAATGTCCTTGCTCCAGGTCTGGTTAAAATTGTATATTTTGCTTATATTCAGTCTTTGTTACAGTACGGAATTTTAGCTTGGGGCAGCTGTTTTCAAAGTATTTTAACGCCATTGGAAATTACCAAAAAATCTATCATAAAAGCGGCATGGAAAAAAATCGACGATATCCTTCGAACCTTTTATTTGATGAATTTAAAGTTCTCAGTATCCGCCAACTTTTTATGAAAAAATTAATTTTATACATCCGCAGTAATCTGAATTCTTTGTTTCGTCATCCTGTTCATAGATATTCTACAAGATATGTTATCAATACCGGTATGGTTGCCCCTCGATTGAATAAAACAATAAATACTACCTCATCTTTTTATGTAGCTAATTCAGTATTCCCTCGACTTCTGAATCATTAAATATCCTTTACCCTGTAGCAACCGCACTTATAACAAAATTGTTGACAAATGGCTATTGAAGATAGGGCGAGATCAAATTAAGACTTTCTTTACTTCCCCGTATACCTAGGGTCAAGGTCACAGAGCGATTGCAACTGCGTATGGGTGTGTGATTGTGAGTGCGTGTGTGAGTGTGAGTGAGGGTCCGTCCGTCCGTCGAACGCGTGTTTCCTGTGAATGTGAGCATGACTGGACCGAGATTCCCGGTTATTGCAATGGCGTTTTTACTTTTATATTACTGTTGTATTATTACTCCATAACTTCCGTCCTAAATGTAAACTATTGTCCCAGTTGTATTTGCGTGCATATTTTGTTTTTGTTTAAATTTATCTTTGTACTTTTATGTTTAATTAAAACTTACTATATTTCATTTTTTTACTAAAATAATTCCTCTAAAGTGGCTGATTTTTTACTCGTTCCCTACCCACAGGCTTTGACCCATGTGGGGAACTAATTCCTATTGATAATTTATATTATGTGAATAGTATCATTGTAAAGTTGTTAAAGGAATAAACGAATATCAATTTCATTTAATTTCAAATACACTACCGTATCCCTCTCTTTCAATTTTGCCGAGATTTAGTTTCAAGACTCAACCTCAACCACAAAAGGCAGCACGCTCTTCAGGCTTTAAACTATTGAGGTCGAATTAGTATAAACGCCTATAATTCACTTTGTAATCGATGTGTAGTGAATAAACCTGACTTAGTTTATGATTTTTGATTACTGTATGTGAAAGATCAGATTCCATTCTATTATTTAGCATTTTCAAATTTCTCGACACTTTTGATCTTCGGTTTCAAAACCAAAGTCAAAAACGGGGTTTCGCATAGTTCAGAACTTGCTTATAATCAGCCGCTACCACTGTTATAATTCCCTATGTAATCGATGTGTAGTGAATAAACCTGAATTGGTTTATGATTTTTGATTACTGTATGTGAAAGATCAGATTCCATTCTATTATTTAGCATTTTCAAATTTCTCGACACTTTTGATCTTCGGTTTCAAAACCAAAGTCAAAAACGGGGTTTCGCATAGTTCAGAACTTGCTTATAATCAGCCGCTACCACTGTTATAATTCCCTATGTAATCGATGTGTAGTGAATAAACCTGAATTGGTTTATGATTTTTGATTACTGTATGTGAGAGATCAGATTCCATTCTATTATTTAGCATTTTCAAATTTCTCGACACTTTTGATCTTCGGTTTCAAAACCAAAGTAAAAAACGGGGTTTCGCATGGTTCAGAACTTGCTTATAATCAGCCGCTACCACTGTTATAATTCCCTATGTAATCGATGTGTAGTGAATAAACCTGAATTGGTTTATGATTTTTGATTACTGTATGTGAAAGACCAGATTCCATTCTATTATTTAGCATTTTCAAATTTCTCGACACATTTGATCTTCGGTTTCAAAACCAAAGTCAAAAACGGGGTTTCGCATAGTTCAGAACTTGCTTTTAATCAGCCGCTACCACTGTTATAATTCCCTATGTAATCGATGTGTAGTGAATAAACCTGAATTGGTTTATGATTTTTGATTACTGTATGTGAAAGATCAGATTCCATTCTATTATTTAGCATTTTCAAATTTCTCGACACATTTGATCTTCGGTTTCAAAACCAAAGTCAAAAACAGGGTTTCGCATAATTCAGAACTTGCTTATGAAGTCCCGCTACCACTGTTACAATACACTGTGTAATCGATGTGTAGTGAATAATCTAGACTTGGTTTATGATTTTTGATTACTGTAAAGTTAACGTCAAAGTCAAAAACGGGTTTTCTTACTGCTTGCCTCCGCTATAAAGGAATATACATGCAAAATTTCGTGCTTCAAGGTTTGGCCTGGGTGTTGATCGGATTTTCGCATTTAATTATATAGATGATGTTTTCATGTTATGTGTATTTCAACGCCAGTGATATTTTTTTACGTTTTGATCGAGAACGATCCAAACCCGGGTATTGTTTTATCTAACGGTGACCTTTTGTTAAATAGCAACATTAATTCATAGCCAAATGAGAAATGACAACTGGACCCAGTTTCGATCCTGTCGAACCGGCGACCCTCAGGTTATGAGGTGAGCGCTTTATCCACTCATTGTTTATGATTTCTTTAGAAATTTTATGATTAAGTGATTTTCAGGATTAAGATACAATTTGTAAAATTGTTAGAAATCATGATACATTCATAGTGTACCTGAAATTCGTCATCTTACCAAAACCCCTCGCCAAATCCGTCGGGCAGCTGCAGGGTCCGTAACATTCCGACGCGTTCTCAATAAAAGAATGCGGTGCAGGCGAGGCAAGGGTCAGGACCCGAGGTAATGACCCTCTCCTCAGGATAACGATATGTAAAATAGGTCCAAGTAACCAAAATATAAAAAGGAAGGAATCCAGTTATTTTTTCAAGCTTAATACGCAATTAGAAAGTTGATTAGTATATACACTAACTATTAAAACAATATAATAAAAGTATTATATTGTTGACAATGACAAAGTTGGCATTGGCACCAGTCAGGGCGCTTTCTTTCGCCTAAACCGCATAAAAGACATAGTCTTGTCATGTCCAAGGATTTGACAAGTATACGGGACTGCAACCATTGCCTGAAAACATGCGGACAGAATGAATCAAATATTATATCGCTCAACCGCCCAACCCGTGAGAGTTGAAATACATAGAAAATCACGTAAACCCCACAGTTCCAAGTGTCATGAGGTGATTGTTTTGGGAATTCAATACTGACAACTTTAAATTTACTGATATATATAACATCGTTTTGGGCCATTGCATTCCTTTTTCTGAAAAAACTTACCACGGCTGAACACTTTCTCCTTGTATAGTCCTCGCCCCTTCCATAGGGGTCTAAGTGACTAATTGACATACTTTGCATATCCACGACAAAGAGTGAAAAGTGATCAGACTCGTGGTAAGGCATGAAAACCAGTGAAAATTTACTTAATGACATTAAAACAGGCCCCAATGTGATTGCAAACTTTGGTTTGAGAGCAAGGACGGTCTCTCCAATTGAAAAACAAAACTGGTTAGCATGAACAACAGTCGCATTACAAAAATCAATAACTGATGCGCTAAGCTTATTATTTCTCACCAATGTTCTGTAACTTTCCTGGCCAAGTTTTTCATCAAATTTCCCCATATTCTTATTTTTGATTGACGCAACAACTATCTCCTTTTTTTGAGAAATATTAGGTAAGTAAAACTCTGGAACTGACACAAAACCGTTTGGTAACAGGGGGTTCACGGGGCTCTTTCCATCCCCATTAAAAACAAGTGAATAGCACTGCCATCTATAAACATCAATGTCAACATAACCAAAATCATCACCAGGTTTTATACCATTCTTCAAAACATGTTCAAAATAAAACAGAATGTAAACACCACAGTTGAAATTATCATATTGTTTTGGGTAAACCAAGCCAAATGAATTGTCTGCCCATCCTGACAAATCAATTTTCTTACCAAAAGAGTCGTTGACATTTAAATGATTGAAAAAACTCAAAACATTTCTCAAAACGTATAATATTATATATGTTACGATGAAATCTTTGATTAATCATTAAAACGTTTGGTCAAATAAGCAATTTATGATATATTCTTACAAACAAACGATAACATTTTTAAATAAACTAATAAACCATAATTATTGTTACGGATAATGTAGATATTTTGTGAATTTAGGCCTATTACCCTACACTAAGTTATATGCGTTACACATTTATAAATTTACTTTCTAAAGTCAACCGGTACTTATTTCATAATTTTAGTAATATATAATTAATTCTATTGTAATATATTTAGGCGTATTATATTTAACATTCGACTATATTTTAAAGATACAACGCACCACAAATTTTATAAAAGTTATTGTTTATTCAACAAAATAAAACAATAGTTTGATTCATAAGCAAGTTCTGCACTATGCGAAACCCCGTTTTTGACTTAGGTTTTGAATCCGAAAATCAGAAGTGTCGCGAAATTCGAAAACGCTAAATAATAGAATGGAATCTGATCTTTCACACATACAGTAATCAAAAATCATAAACCAAGTCAGGTTTATTCACTACACATCGATTACATTTTAGGTCTATAGAGTCCGCCCTTTGCGATATTTAAATTTACGGTATTTACATCAGTATGCCTCTTATTCTTTTATGTCAAACTGGTCAACAGGTTTTAGAGCAAAGTGCGGCGCAATGAAAGTTTTTAGTTGAAAACCCTGAAGCTGATATTTTTTATTCAAACTATATAAACCCAATGTTAGGTTTAATAAGATTAACTAGGAAGTTTCAGTATTTTAAAACTAAACTGAAAAATTATATGTTAGCACATGGTAGCCAATTCATACCATTTGAGGTGAAAAGGGAAATTAATGAGAAAACGTTTCTTCTCCTCATGCCAGTCTGAAATTGAGATGGAACCTTAATTCTAATTCAGCGCTTAAAAACGAATAGTTCGGATAAATCATTGAAATCATCAGTCTATTTGGAAATTTTTAAAAATTACACATTACAAATGACACATAATTGAACCAAACATTTGTTATCATTTCAGCGAGCGAAGCCGCGGGTATATCTACTAGTGTTTTATAAGTTTATAACTATGTTAACGTTTTATGTTGTAGATATAATAAAATGTGCTTTTGTATGCGCCTTAGTTAATACTATTGTTTTAAAAGTTAGTGTATATATTAAACAACTTTCTAATTGCGTATTAAGCTTGAAAAAATGACTGTATTTCTTCCTTTTTATATTTTGGTTACTTGGACCTATTTTACATATCGTTATCCTGAGGAGAGGGTCATTAGCTCGGGTCCTGACCCTTGCCTCGCCTGCACCGCATTCTTTCTTATTTACGACGCGTCGGAATGTTACGGACCCCGCAGCTGCCTGACGGATTGGGCGAGGGGTTTTGGTAAGATGATGAATTTCAGGTACACTATGAATATATCATGATTTCTAAAAATTTTACAATTGTATCTTAATTCTGAAAACCACTTAATCATAAAATTTCTAAAGAAATCATAAACAATGAGTGGATAAAACGCTAACCTCATAACCTGAGGGTCGCCGGTTCCATTCCTGACAGGATCGAAACTGGGTCCATAGTTGTCATTTATCATTTGGCTAAGAATAAATGTTGATATCTAACAAAGGTCGCCGTTAAATAGAAACAATACCCGGGTTTGGACCGTTCTCGATAAAGGCCCGCATTACATTATCAAATATTTTATAAAAGATCTTTTATAAAAGATTTGATTTGACCAATCAAAATTTAAACCAGCTGATTTTAAAAACAATAACGTTAATTCTGATTGGTCAAATAAATCTTTTATAAAATATTTGATAGTGTAATGCGGGCCTAAAACGTTAAAAAATACCACTGGCGTTGAAATACACATAACATGAAATCTTCTACTATATATTTGTCAAATAAGACTCACCTATCATCGCACAGCCCAAACTATACGACTTAGGACCTTGAAATTTTGCGTGGACATTCCTTTTAGGGCGTAGGCATCCGCTAAGAAAGGATTTTACATGATTCGTAGTATAAAGGGGTTTTTGGCGAGCTCGAAGTTTTCAAATTTTCCCATATAAAAGTGTTATGGACGATCTTTTGTTTACATTTTCAAAGTTCATTCAATCAAGCAGCTGGAAGTTAGCTTCACAAATGTACAAAATACGCTGTTACAGCTGATTATAATGTGCTTTCTTTCATCACGGTTTTATGATTTTTAGTTGATTTATTTTACGGGACATAATTATGTACTGTATAAAAGTTACATTTAGTTTAATTTTAAAACCTAATCTGTTGAATCATAAATTCACTATATGGCACCATCTTTATTTCGGCAGCGGGAGTAGTAATTATGCCTGATACGATGATTTGGCGTTTATACTAATTCGACCTCCTCTATAGTTTAAAGCCTGAAGAGCGTGCTGCCTTTTGTGGTTAAGGTTGAGTCTTGAAACTAAATCTCGGCAAGATTGAAAGAGAGGGATACGGTAGTGTATTTAGTCACCGACAGATTGTGCTGTAATAATCTAATTAATTGAACAATTTATATAGAAAAATTATAAACATCTCGAACTTTTAAGGGTCTGTTAGCGGACTCAAAGTTTTGAAATACTCCAATATAAGTGTAATGGATGATCTTATGTTTACTTTTCCAATTTCATTCAGTCAAGCAGAGGGTGATTACCCTGCACTATGCGAAACCCCGTTTTTGACTTTGGTTTTGAAACCGAAGATCAAAAGTGTCGAGAAATTTGAAAATACTAAATAATAGAATAGAATCTGATCTTTCATATACAGTAATCAAAAACCATAAACCAATTCAGGTTTATTCACTACACATCGATTACATAGGGAATTATAACAGTGGTAGCGGCTGATTATAAGCAAGTTCTGAACTATGCGAAACCCCGTTTTTGACTTCGGTTTTGAAACCGAAGATCAAAAGTGTCGAGAAATTTGAAAATGCTAATTAATAGAATGGAATCTGATCTTTCACATACAGAAATCAAAAATCATAAACCAAGTCAGGTTTATTCACTACACATCGATTACATAGGGAATTATAACAGTGGTAGCGGCTGATTATAAGCAAGTTCTGAACTATGCGAAACCCCGTTTTTGACTTTGGTTTTGAAACCGAAGATCAAAAGTGTCGAGAAATTTGAAAAAGCTAAATAATAGAATGGAATCTGATCTTTCACATACAGTAATCAAAAATCATAAACCAATTCAGGTTTATTCACTACACATCGATTACAAAGTGAATTATAGGCGTTTATACTAATTCGACCTCAATAGTTTAAAGCCTGAAGAGCGTGCTGCCTTTTGTGGTTGAGGTTGAGTCTTGAAACTAAATCACGGCAAAATTGAAAGAGAGGGATACGGCAGTGTATTTGAAATTAAATGAAATTGAAATTCGTTTATTCCTTTAACAACTTTACAATGATACTATTCACATAACATAAATTATCAATAGGAATTAGTTCCCCATATGGGTCAAAGCCTGTGGGTAGGGAACGAGTAAAAAATCAGCCACTTTAGAGGAATTATTTTAATGAAAATGAAATAAAAAAATGAAATATAGTAAGTTGTAATTAAACATAAAAGTACAAAGATAAATTTAAACAAAAACAAAATATGCACGCAAATACAAGTGGGACAATAGTTTACATTTAGGACGGAAGTTATGGAGTGATAATACAACAGTAATATAAAAGTAAAAACGCCATTGCAATAACCGAGAATCTCGGTCTAGTCATGCTCACATTCACAGGAAACACGGGCTCAACGGACGGACGGACCCTCACTCACACACACACGCACTCACACTCACACACCCATACGCAGTTGCAATCGCTTTGTGACCTTGACCCTAGGTATACGGGGAAGTAAAGAAAGTCTTAATTTGATCTCGCCCTATCTCCAATAGCCATTTGTCAACAATTTTGTTATAAGTGCGGTTGCTACAGGGTAGAGGATATTTAATATGATTCGTAAGTCGAGGGAATACTAAATTAGCTACATAAAAAGATGAGGTAGTATTTATTGTTTTATTAAATCGAGGGGCAACAATACCGGTATTGATAGCAGATCTTGTAGAATATGTATGAACAAGACGACGAAACAAAGAATTCAGATTTCTGCGGATGTATAAAATTAATGTTTTCATAAAAAGTTGGCGGATACTGAGTACTTTAAATTCATCAAATAAAAGGTTTGAAGGATATCGTCGATTTTGTTTCAATGCCGCTTTTATGTTTGATTTTTGGGTAATTTCCAATGGCGTTAAAATACTTTGAAAACAGCTGCCCCAAGCTAAAATTCCGTACTGTAACAAAGACTGAATATAAGCAAAATATACAATTTTAATCAGATCTGGAGCAAGGAAATTATTTATATTCGAAAAAATAAAAATAAATTTACACAGCTTATTTCTTAAAAATGTAATATGTCCAGCCCCTTCAGACGATTATCGAAGATAACACCGATATATTTATATTCGGTCACTCTTTCAATACACTCACATGTTTACATTCATTCACCCTGTCACTCCCACATGTATGTAAACGTAGATACAGGTTAACTGGATCGTGGTCGGCTCTCAGAGAAATAGGCATATGCTTTGTTTTTGAAATATTTACAGAGAGCCGGCTTTGATGAAACCACCGCTTGACAGAGAATAGGCCCCGCTCCGGCAAACGGTACGCTTATTCCCCCCAGCTGTTGCCCTCAAAAAGTAAAGCTGAGTCGTCAGCATAAAGAAAAACCCGTCCTTGTTCCAAATTAACCCTACCCAAATTATTTATATAAAGAAGGAAAAGAAGAGGCCCTAATGTGCTACCTTGTAAAACTCCGTAATCAATCCGAAGAGGAGCACTGGATTGACCAAGAATTGACACTATTTGAAAACGCTCACACAGGTAACTCCTAATCAAATCAAGAGCAACTCCCCGTACTCCACTTATTTCCAGTCTACGTATTAGGATTTCTCTGTCAACAGAATCAAAAGCCCGTTTTTTACTTTGGTTTTGAAACCGAAGATCAGAAGTGTCGGGAAATTTGATGCTAAATAATAGAATGGAATCTGATCTTTCACATACAGTAATCAAAAATCATAAACCAAGTTTATTCACTACACATCGATTACATAGAATTATAACAGTGGTAGCGGCTGATTATAAGTAAGTTCTGAACTATGCGAAACCTCGTTTTTGACTTCGGTTTTGAAACCGAAGATCAAAAGTGTCGAGAAATTTGAAAATGCTAAATAATAGAATGGAATCTGATCTTTCACATGCAATAATCAAAAATCATAAACCAAGTCAGGTTTATTCACTGCACATCGATTACATAGGGAATTATAACAGTGGTAGCGGCTGATTATAAGCAAGTTCTGAACTATGCGGAACCCCGTTTTTGACTTTGGTTTTGAAACCGAAGATCAAAAGTGTCGAGAAATTTGAAAATGCTAAATAATAGAATGGAATCTGATCTTTCACATACAATAATCAAAAATCATAAACCAATTCAGGTTTATTCACTACACATCGATTACATAGGGAATTATAACAGTGGTAGCGGCTGATTATAAGCAAGTATGAACTATGCGAAACCCCGTTTTTGACTTCGGTTTTGAAACCGAAGATCAAAAGTGTCGAGAAATTTGAAAATGCTAAATAAAAGAATGGAATCTGATCTTTCACATACAGTAATCAAAAATCATAAACCAATTCAGGTTTATTCACTACACATCGATTACATAGGGAATTATAACAGTGGTTAGCGGATTTCATATGCAAGCTCTGCACTATGCGAAACCCCGTTTTTGACTTTCGTTTTGAAACCGAAGACTGTCGGAAAAATTAAAAACGATAAATAATATAATGGATATAATGGAGTCTGATCCTTTAGGTACAAGAATTAAAAATCATCAACAAACGATAGTTTATTCACTACACATTGATTACATAGTGACTTAAAACAGTGTTAGCAGGGTTTTCAGAAGTTAATTACTCGTTTATTCAGTTAACTCATTAATTAATTTCATGCAAATATTAGTTTTCCCTCAAGTAATAAGGTCTTATACCGTCCAAGTTGCATCTCTTACACCTTGTCCCGCCTTGTCTCCCCTGCCTGGTATTTCCCATCGGTCATTGGACCTTCACTTCCTGGGTTAATGTGCGGGTGCATTCCTGCATTCTCATCTTGGAACACTTGGGGGTGTCATGCCTTCTTTTTCTTATAGTTGTTTTCAAACTAACATTTGGTTCGGATGGGTAAAACCTTGCAAATAATAGAATTATAGTCTATTTATAATTAAAACCATTAAGTCACAACGTCATGAAATAAAAATTAATAAATACAGTAAATATCAATAAATAAAGTAAATTGCCATAGCAATGTATAATATTGATGCTTTGATCATTTATTGTAATTCTTTATTTCACACAAGGAAGGTCTATTTGTATTTGAAAAATAGGTACTCTCAACCCAAACAGGAATTAAGTCGTAAATCATTATTTTATTGCCACAGGGTCGTCAGTTAAATTCGTGAGCTAGCTTCACCCGAGTCCCTAGAGAGCAACTGGATTAGACCCAGAGGGTAATTTCATCCCATATGGATAGGCCAAATCATAAAAAATTGGACAATGCAATCTTAGAATAATAACTTGGCAACTATTTTATTTTCTTTAATGTATAACAAACTCACTCAAATGTAGCCAATGTAGTTGTTTTACAAAGCAATGCAGCCTTAGGAAGAGAAATAAAACATTGACTTCATTGTAGCCTTATAAACCTACCTTAAAATGATTGAAGCAGGGAATTTCGCCAATATCTACTTGATGATAGGATTACGCCAATATTAACACATAATAAGGGACTTTAACTGACATTATTTAGGTATGACTTTTCCCAAACTTCTAACTTTTCATCTCCCAATCCTATTTTCTCTTTCAGACTCAGAGCTTTGACAGCTCAAGAGTTGTTGATTTTTTTTATTTTGGGTCTTTTACGGTGTCGTCTGTTCACATAGAGTAAGGTAGACAACTGAGTTGCATAATGTCGCAGGCTTCTTCTCTGTCACGTCACATCTCAGGCCGCACTTAATAATATTTTCTCAAACAAAAATTGAACGAATTCAAATTTCTCGATCACGTTGAATCTGACCATCTGACCAAGGCCCCACTGAAAATCTGACTCTGTTCTCTGTTCCGCAAAATAATAATATACTGTTGCAAAAGTAAAATTATTATGAGTTAAGTGTGAGGCTCCACGCGATGCAGTGCCATAGAGTAATAATGAAGCAGTGCTCCTTTCCTTTTTCCTTCACTCTCACACCAAATCACGAAGACCCAAACCGACCATTCCACCTTTGGCGCCAATTATACTCACGGGCACCAAATAGGGCGGGTGAGTGGCTGCTGGCGAAATTATTGTTTATTATTTGTTTGCGTAGTTAATCAACTTATTGATCATATATTACAGTAAACACAAATTTTCGAGTAAAAGGTCATGAAAAATAGTAAACAAAGTTTTGACAGGTCAACAAAAACATTTAACATTAGTCATTTCCGTGGTTTAGCTGACAATTTGACGAGTTTACAGGTTTTGCCGCCCGCTCTATTTCGTGCACTCTACACTAAATATCACATCACACAGCCTCATTCTTCCTTTTCATTTCCTCGCCATCGTAGGTTGGCATTCTATTTTGTTTTAGACGATTTGACAAAAAAAGTAAGAACAACTGAAAAAAGTTGGTCTGTCTGAAGCGAGGGGAGGGGAGTTTAAAGTTTTAAAGTTTCGGTTTGCGCCAAGCTGACTTTATTCTTTATTCTTTCCTCGAAGGATCGAATGTGATTTGGTCGGGTTTGAATGGAAATGTAAAGGATAATAATTCCTGATAGTCCATGTCAAGACCTGAATTCATAGCAGATATTTATTTTATTGCCTTCGTTCAGTGGCAGAAGTTTTCTGAAGCCAATCTTCATTATGGGTGAGGGTCAAGTAAGATCAAACACTAATTGAAATACTGAAGTTCATTATTATAAACTGCTGATTATCCTATATATATTTCTTAAGAGTGCATGTAAACTAATTTATTGATAGGCCTAGGTACTTCGTTTGGTTTAAAACTTCTAAATTGTAACAGTAGGTAAACTTGTTTTTTTGGAGTATAATTAACTTATACCAAAAAAAACTGATGCTCAGTTATTTTTATTTAGCCAATTTATTTTTTCATACTTACCCTAAATCAGTGCTTATTATGTATAGTACAAATTCAAATGAACAACTTCAAGTACTTGGAACTGGCCCAAGTAGGCTACTATACTGTAGGCTACATCAACATTCCATTACCCATTTAATGTATTTAAATTAATAACAGGCTTATATACCTATCTTAACACGTTCGCTGCTGAAAATGGTTATAATTGTGACCCTAAAATGCTGAAAAAATGAAATCTGTCAACTCGAATAATAATTACTTCTGCACAGCTGAAATGTTGATAGAAATCATCTGGACATCATTTTTGGCCAGAATCCGTGACGTCATTTCCGGGGCTGATATATCAGCCCTCAGCTACTGGCGCCAGAAAATGTCTAGTCACTTTTTTTTCCAAAACTGTTATTATGGCACTCTGAACACCCTCTAATACTTTTAAACCAATTTAAATTTGTAAATATTCAATGATCATATCATTATTTATCTAAATAAAATAGTTAGGTAAATAATTATTCGCCATGCCATTACACGCCGGGGACCAGTGAGGGGGTGTGACGTCAGTATCGTCAACGTCCGAACTCGACTCTGACAACTCTTCATTGTTCGAGAACACTTTTTCAATAATAAGTTCATTGACAATTTACTCCTCCATTGCACTTTGTTTATATCCACAATCCAACTACACACAGTAAACAACACCACTGCCAAACAACAAACGTCAACAGTAAACAAAATGGCCGACCCGGAAACGGAGCACGCCGAAATGTAATACAAAACTTGCACCACACGCGGCAATTGGATGAAACGTCCCCCGTCTAATGCTAAGCTCAGACTGAGGCAATGTTGTAGAGCGGGGTCTAGTACTGATATATATGCCCACCGCTTGGCGTGCCAGTCACATGGTACTGATATATCAGCCCTCAGCACCGAACGTGTTAAACTCTTCTCCAACAGACTCCTTTCACAAAATGCTGATATATCGATAACGAGCGTTATCTGTAAGATAGTTTATGATTGGAATTTATTAGATGGCAATAAGGTGACGTGTATTTTTTCCTATGTTTTTGTTACCAGTCAGGGGTTGTTTAAACAAGCCTTTCTTCCCTCTTTTTTCTGTAACGAATTTGTATGGTAGGCAGCACTTTAACACCTATCTTAATTCATAGAAATCATAATTTTTAACAAGGGTGTAAAAAAACTTAACTGATCAAAACCCTTATTTATTGAGAAACTGTAGGATGTTTATATAAATATGTAGAAATATTAGGCTAGATATTTAGGCCTAAGAAACATTGGCTGCACTTAAGTTTCCGTCCCACACATCATCACCTCAACTAACTTGAGGGCTCGGCGGGAATTGGGGATTGTCGAGCGGGGAAACCGACTAACTAAACATTACAATATACTGATTGTAATCGGCAGGTGTCCTATCGGTCGGTGTGCTTTGTTTGACGACTCGTGTGGAGGGCCTAATTGTTTGAATGTTGATGTCTTGTTTGAAAATTTAAAGCATTTATTTCTCATATTGGGACTTAGGCCGAGACTACAAATTTCCTATCTCTAAAAGCTTGGCCACTGCTGTAGCCCGGCGCCACTAAATGCGCAGTCAGCCATTGGCGACGTCCTTGGCACTGTGGCGCCTTAGAATGGGTACTACCGATTAAACGGGCACCAGTTAAATTTATTCACTTTCTCTCAACGTGGTTTGTTGTTACGGGCTTTGTAATTATTTCCTTTGTTTTCATAAGATGTTAGCGTCCGTGCAATTACTGGGGGAGGGAACAAAGCGCTGCGTGTTACAGACTCTGCACTGTATCATTCGTTCTATATTTCGGTGTGTACATTCGATTGAACTATCGATATCGTTCAAACACGGTTGGAATATTCGATAGCACCGTCAGTATTCGTTATCGGATACTCTTACAGACGACATCACGTAACCATCATATATCACCATTATTGAATAGGCTATATTACTTCTATACTGTGCATTTTACTTGAGACATTCACTTGCTAACATTTTATATTGTGTGTTTTCCCCACCCAATAGGCCCTACCCTGAAATCCCACCTTCTGCCCAAGTTTGAAGTGGTTACGAGGTGTGGAACGAAAACTAAAGTGCAACCAAAACGTTGGATAAACATGTTAATGAAAGTCAGTTGAAGAGTAGGCTATTAGGACTATATATAATGTTTATTCAAACTCTACATCACAGTCAAGTGTTGTCCTAAGTACATATTTTTATTTAATCCCCCTAACTTAGTTTGAGTTCATTTGCTTGGTGTAGTGCCTATATTATTTATATTTGTCTAATAAAAAATCATGTTACATTTTCAGACAAAATGGACATGCTTATAGACTTCAACAGTCCTGCTGCCAAGAGAGATCCGTTGGGACCACCTCTAATTCCTGTCCCTCAAGTACAATCTTCCAAAGAAGTGGATGAACCGAATATTATTGATCCTTTTGAAGTCCAAGAAATGGCTCCTGATCCCTTTGAGGTTGTAATAAATGCTGCCAATAATTTAAATGTTGGACCATCTGCATCTGTAGAAACCCAGGTTCCCGGAGACGTTAAGACTGAAAATATTCTTATTAATATTCATAGTGATAAAAAAATCAATAAAAGTCCTAGCATGGAATGTCCAGAGATCATTGTGGATCTAGTTGCTTCCCCTTCAAGTGATAATGTGATTAACAAACCCGCTTTAAAGTGTGATCAACCCTTAAGTAGGAATGAAATTCCCAAAGACTGTAAAGTATCACCTTCGGAGAAGATGATTCCTCAAGACTGCAAAGGAGTATTTGAAAATTCTCAGGGAGGAAGCACTGGTGCCGTCACCTCTGCAACAAAAAGTGACCCACAAGCAGAGTCATCTGGTGCTAAGGAAAGTGACGATCAGCCTCAGATATTTGACTTTTCATCAGAAGAAAGTTTGAAAGCAATGATTGCCAAGAGAGTTAACAAATGTATCCAAGAAACACTAAACGGGAGCATTAATAGAAATAATTCCCTTCTTAAAAAGCCTCAAAACCACAAAAGATCTTTGTCCTTCATAGGTGTGTCTTCTGCACCTGTCAAGAAGGAATGTGAGAGACTAAACAAAAGTTGTACAGATGTAAATGATTCTTTTGATTTGGAAAATCAGCAACTCAATAATTCAAATGAGTCTTCAGGTTTTGGAGTTTTGAGTGCAAATTCCACTGATGTAAGTTATTTCTTAACTTTTTTACGGTTTAGATAAGTAGCCTGAAATTAAGTTATTACCGTTCTGTAATAATTTATCAATCATGAATAGGGTTTACCAAAATTGTAGCAGTTACCAAATCTTGTTTTGGAATGTTTAGGCCTAATTAAAAATTATACCAAAAAATGGTATTTAAAATCAATATTCAATTTTCGTGCCCGAAAAATCAATAACTTACATTACATTGCTTGAAATGGTGACCTACCCTGGTAGGTATTTTAAGCCTAAAGGATGAATGACGTTAAGTGAAGGATGATTGTGGCGCGATCTTGTAGTCTTGTTACTGACTAAGGCCGACATGTTCACTCCTGAGACAGGACAGTACTTTGGTATTATACGGAGGCCACTATTTTTAGAGCAGGTTTTTTTTAACCGGACACCAAAAATAACTACATAATTGGAGAGAACATTCTTTAATTGACTTATTGTCCAAATTTGACACAATTATGATGAGCGGTCTTTGTGTTATGGCTCCCAGAAGACAGCGATGTCGGCAAGGATTAGTGTCACCGCTGTAGCGGCTACACCCGATTGCCACCCTTACACAGCGCGCTGCGGCGGTTATATTATATTAGGTTTATCATAAATATGTTAGTAGGACTTTCCTCGTTTCGTTAGAAATCAAACGATACTGGATGAGTCATACTCTCGCCCGCCAAATCCTGGAGGCAAGTGATGTCCAGCCAACAACCCGACATAGGCCTACTTGGAGAGGAATTGGCGGGCGAAGGTACGGCTCATCTGGTATCGTTCGATTCGTAACGAAATGAGGAAAGTTCTACTAACGTATTTATGATAACCTAACCTAACATAACCGCCGCATCGCGCTATATGAGGGTGGCCTCTGTATAATACCAAAGTACCGACAGGACTTTTAATTTAAAAAGGAGTCATAGAGGATTCCTTCAAGCTAGATGATTCCTACCAGGTCTGCCCTTTGGCTATGGCTGTTATCTTGGGGAATTCAATCAATGTGACAGCTCTATGTGAAGGAATTGCAATGTAATACCAAATGAACTTGGTAAAACTATTTCCAGCATCAACACACTCCCAGATCTTGTCAACTTATGTCGCAGTATCCAGGCAAAAAGCATTTAAAATCAGAGTAGGGCCTTTTATAGTTGAAAATACATAACTTTACGACCCAAACTTATTCTCAAATGATTTATTGCTTTTTAATGCCATGGGACTTTAGCCAGTTAAGAGTCGGTTAATTATTAGCTAATTTCATGAACAGCCTATTAGAATTAGGATTTCATTATTATCTCTTTAGTTTTAAAATATTACGAAACTAACCAAACTGAATGAATAATTGTTTAAGTTTAAATTGTGTCTTTGAAAGGTATCTGCAGAAGATGGAAATGGGGAAGACAAGGTCTTCAAAGAGGCTCGCAAACTTTCACGCACCTTCAGTAAACTCGCTGAAAGTTTCCGGCAAGATCAAGGTAAATGAACGAATTACCCTATCACATTACTTTTTAGATGACATGAGATTTCTTTCAACCAACTTCATTATACAATGGTAAAACTAATTTATTTATTTTAAATTGGTGCCACATTCAGATTGTGCAAGAAGCGGTTTTGACCACTCATATCTATTTGAAATACTTTGCAGTCCATCATTTTCAAGGCTGATGTGTAATGAAAAAGATTCTCACTGCCTTAAATTTATCCAAATCACATTTAACTTAAATGATTCCGAATAATTTGAATAATAGTAAAATAGTTGTATGCGATCTAAAATAATCATAATAGCCTACTGAGTAAATAACCTATTATATAATTAATCTATTAAAATGTTTTTTTGTGACAATTAGCCTTCTGGGTTATAAAAGTAACTTATAATGACATTTTTTATTCAAGGTTTGGTCCCAATCAGTTCAAATTAGTGAGGAGTACTTTATAATGCAGAAATCTCAATAAATTAGACGTAGCCTAGCAAAAATACGATTATTGTTTAACTTTTACAGATGCCGACTCAGACGATGAAGATTTGATTAATTGCAAACCAAAGTGGCTGAGTACAGACAGTAGTGAAGACGAAGAAGAAAAGCTGCTTAAAGATCCTGCGCTTAACTTCAGGCGGCGAAGCAATGGGTCTGCATTCAGTTCGCCGGCCGCCACACCGCCAGCGAAGGGTCTCGACTCACCGGCACTCCTGGCGTTCAAATCACGGCGATCTTTCACCCAGCTTCAAGCTGCCTTAAATAACACGCAGGCGAGTACACAAACGCATGAAAGAAATTGAATTTTCGTAAAGGAACGAAACAAATTTTTTGTACTAGTATGAATAAATCTTTTTTCAGGCTCTCGGAAATATTATTTGTATGATTTTTTATGTTGGCTGTAATGAATGTTTTTGTTTGTTTTTAGCTCTAGATTGGTTACCTATTCTCTCGAAGATCAAACAATTTATATTGCTTTATTTGTGCTCAAACCGTTATTTTTATTTTGCTTCTTTGTTTCCATCCGGCCGGACCTGTGAATGGTGGAGAGATGAGTTCCAAGTGCAATAGCCACAAAAAGTCGGTTTGAGGAAGACATACTGTTTTCGTAATTTTTATGTTTGGCAAATAAAACACATGATTTCGGTAAACTATTGCAAGTAATCTTCAAGTCAGTGTTCCTGTTACCTCAGACATTCGCAATTAACAGAAAGGACAAAAAATATGCAGCTTTTGCCCTTCCAAGAAACACAGGTGATGTCACACTGTTCTAGAGCAATGTGTGGAGAACCCAAAGGCAAATGGTATATATAGCATATGTAAACTGACTTGCCCTCAACTTCATGTTAATTTTTTTATATATTATGAGTATAAATAAACGTCTTTGTATTTTTACACCCTTTTTTGAAATTAATGTCTAGATGAAGCGTTGATGTGAAGTGTGAGATTTTAAGAGTGTTAGCAATGTTTTAGATGTTTACATTACTACATTTGAATGTGCATCTATATTCAATTCAGAACAGTTTTACCAGTATGAATCTCCAACATTCCTGCTGTATGCATTAATATAGGCTTAGGATAATTCTATTATCAACTGACATTTAGATCTATTATGAAAAAATATATAATGAAATCATTTTGGAAACGGTCATTTAAGCACAAGCGTGTTAGGGGCTTTTTAGCAGAGAGTTGAATTTTAAGCCAGAGTGTGTAGCACTAAGGTATGAACATCTGACACTGGAATTACTCTCCAATTATTGTAGTTACTCAGTAATACAGTGACTTCACAGTTTTATGGCCTCTTCTCTTACCAATTTGTTTTGTACCATTTGCAGTTTCTTACCTAGTCATAAGTATTTACAAAACTAACAAGGCATTAAGTTACTTACGTCTTCATTCAGTCAATATGGTTGTTTTATTATATATCAGCTGAATACTTGCTCATGCACTATACGATGATTTGTCCCATTTGATTAACATGAGTTTTCATATCGCCTGGTGGGCCCCTAAAACATATTACTTACTCCTTCTCTCTCCCAAGTGTGCCGCTCTCCGCTTACTCTTAATATAATGAAGTTTAACGTGCAGTGGGGAGTAAAATTATTTAAAACTGCAATCATAGGCATTTGACATATTAAACAAAAAATAAAAAAGAATGAGTGATAATGAAAGATCATTAATTGTTTTTAAACACGCTTTTAAACATGTTTATGCTAAAAAGTTTTAAGCCAGACACAAAAATTAATTAGTTAAACTACTGTAGTTATATTTTGAAAATTAAGTTTAGTCCTGTATTCTGCATACAATTCTGGGTTTTTGGCATTTCTTTAGGTTGGTATATCACAGAAGACATATCAAGGCTTTATCTCAATTTCTATCCATCTGTTATGGGAATGAAATTCAGTTATTGTGATGTTTTCAGTATTCTGAAAGAGATTATTTTCTTAATTTAGGACATGACACCTTAATACCGGAAATAATAGTTGTTTTTAGTTGTATAACATTGTAAAACCTCAGAAAATTGGAAAGCTGGGGAAAATAGATTTTCCAAAGTGTACCATATGGGACCTAAATTTACAGCAAGAGCGAGCTGAATAAGATTATGCAAAAATATTCAAGCTAAGATAATAAAATTTACTTGAATGAGATAGGCTGCTCAATGTCAGGGTTGAATGAGAAAAACCGTCTTTTTCATTGTAAGATGGTTTTGTATTTCATTTTAAGCATAAAAAATTTAAGAAGAGTCTTTCATAAAAATACATTATACTGGAAAAATGTGATCGCAATTTTATTATGTGTTCGCTACACATGAAAGCCCAGTGGTGTACAATATTGGTCTGGGGTTTTGCTAAAGTCCTTGTGATTGACTTGTGGTTGGGAGATTTTTCTTAAGAGACACCTAGACATAAATTTAATTCATGAAATGGTGAGTAAATGTTTACATTTCATCTTGAGTAAACTCAATATTATTATTAAATAAAGTATTGACATGGTATGCCAGTAGTGAGGACGGTTTTATATGTGAATGATATAAAACGCAAGTGTAGTAGAACTCCGATCATCCAAACTAATTGGGGACAAGGGGTGTTCGGATAACTGAATATTCGGATAGTCGGACATGAAAAGATATTATTTAAAAATTATATATGTAACATAGTTCTTACTAAAGAGGCTAAAAAATGATCAAACAAAAATTATTCACGTAATTTTATTGTGAAATCAATCAGAATACATGGGTATGAATTTTATAAGAAAAGTTTATCATGCATAGATACAGTACACTGTATACTTTTCATTTAGAGAAAAAGTCCAAAATTAGTTTTTGCTTTAGCCCTGACACTTTTTTGTGCACAAATTTGAATTGCTTGAGAATCATGTTCAAAGTGTGAATTATTATGGGGTTCGGTTAACCGACGGTTCGGATACCCGACGTTCGGATGATTGGTGCTCTACTGTACTAGGTAATAATGACACACCAATTTGGGTATCTATATGCCTGTGGTCTTAAAAAAATTTATAGTAAAATCAATTCACTGGAATTAAATACAAAGAAGTAAATTCAAATTGCATAAGCCTACAAATCAATGAATTAAAGTTATACATTTTTTTAAATATATTCCTGAAAAAGTATAAAACACTGCTGAATTCACAATGAAAATTAAACCTAAAAAAGAACTAACTTTGCTGTTATATTGAAGTGCCTAAACATTTGATGCTCCCTTTCTTATTGTTTCAGTAGCTTTTCAGCTTTCAGCAGTCTGCCCTGCATTTTATTGCTTTATTTTTGTATAATTTTCTTGTTTTAAACGTTTCAGGAAGAAATTACAATGAAGAGAAGTGTTTCTGTGGCATCACACTTAAAAGAGATTCCTGTTATTCCCCCAATTGTTGCTACAGGTAAATATAAAAAAATGGGGTTTTTGGGTTTTTCACATAGAAAAATAAAATAAATAAAATTTTGGTTAACACCATTGAATTCAGCTCGGAAAAACAAACAATTTAGTATTTTGAATCATTGTTCTATGTCCATTGGTTACCGAGATATTGAAAGTGGTAAACACAGTACTTAAATCTGATCATATGGTCGATTAAATGAGGTGCCTACAATCAAACCCCGCCACATCCACTTGGATACTTTTTTGGCAAAGTGGCAAAAACTGTAACAAACAGACCCACCACAATATAAACATACTTTTACTACCAAAAATTTCCTATATTTTATAATATCTTAGTGACAAATTATGAAAACATATCAACAAAACATAAATTTATTGTGAGGAAAAATAGCTTTTGGACATTTGGACCTGGCGGGTTTTGAAACTAAGCCACATTTTCAACATTGTTTTACAGTTGGATGTGGCGGGTTTAGCTAAAAAATAATGGTTTATTCGAATTCGGCGTGTTTGAAACTATGGGGTAGAATGTATAACTCATGGATAACTAGGATGTACAATGATGTTTACATCCAACCACCTTGTCACTTAAGCAGAATAAACTTTGATAAACGAGGTAAACACTCGCTGAGTATGCTGGGAAGTCAGATGACTGAACCGGACGCTCTCATTGGCTGCGATGGATGTGGCGGATTTTTGAAACCAAAGATGGCGAAAATGACATTGGATCTGGCTGGTTTTGAAACTAAGCCACATTTTCAACATTGCTTTACAGTTGGATGTGGCGGGTTTAGCTACAAAATAATGGTTTATTCGAATTCGGCGTGTTTGAAACTATGGGGTAGGATGTATAACTCAATTTGGACAAAAAATGGATGTGGCGGGGTTTGATTCTAGGCACCTCAAATATCCGAACAATTGATTTTGCCAGCAGTGCCTCATTCATCCGCCTAATTTGGTGCTCCCAATTAATTATAAACTTTGTTCAGAATTTTTACAGATCCATCCAGCATGAGAGTGGCTAACATTTTACATGTTTTAGGGCCTGTAAACCTTCTAAAAACAGATGACCAGCCATTAAAATTGAGGAAGAATAACGTTGCAGATATGAAAAAGGGGCCTTTAAGAGCCGTCATGCCAGTTCAGAGCATGACTAAAGAACCAGTACAAGCTCCAGGTAATAATTTGTTGTTAAGGGCCGCGTCACATTGGTTGAGTAGGAGGGTGAGTTAGATTCGACGGTCAATCGACCAATGTTATTTTCAAAGTTCAAAAAAAGTTTTTACGAATCATTACATTTTCTCCGTGGAAAGCTTCATGCAAACCGATTTTTAAAGAATTAAAAATAATGGCGGTTACAGATTTAATAATTTTTAAAACCTTACTAGCAGTACAATCAAACTATCAACATTTTTTCAGTGGAAATTTTGAGCATTCATATAACGCTAGATTCAAGAGTGATTTGCAATATCTAGACACCATCTCAAACTTGTAGAAAAAACACCTTCCTACATGGGGAAAAAATTGTTCAATAAACTGGATCCTAAATTAAAGAAATTAATAAATACCAATTCATTTAAAAGCAGCCTTGCAAATCTCTTACTCAGTAGGACTTATTACAGTGTAAACGAGTTTTTAAATGAAAATTTGACAATGTAACTTTTTTCAGCCTATTTTATAACTTATAAATTTTTTTGTTACGGCATTTAAATTTTATGACAGCCAATATCATTTAGTTTTTCCTATTTTTGTATCCTTTGTACCTATTATACTGTTCAGATTATGTATTTTGACAATGTCACCTGTTAGCTTTGCTATTGTATGAAACGTTATGTGACAATAAAGGATTATTTATTTTATTTATTTAAACTGACCTTTTTCAAATGGGCGAGTCAAGTTGACAATTGAAAACTACAGGAATCAGCAGATCTTATAATAACTTGGCCGATTTGCTCGACCAATGTGACGTGGCCCTAAGAAAATGTAATAAACTTCTTATATTAGATTGTTTTAATACATTCATAAATTTATTTTCATTTAAGAAATGGTTTTCAGAAAAGTGTCGGCAAAGTTGAAGTTGAGAACTGAAAGAATAAGTTCAGTTTATTCATCCTTTGGGTGGTCTCAATAGACACTGCCATTTTGAAAGACATGATCGGTTGTCAATGACACTCGGCTAACATTGAGACCAGGAGGGGAGTTTTCACCAATGCAATCAGTTGCCACTATTTTTAGACGACCATCCCTATCCACGGCAGCATTACGTTCTTTACAAATCTTGTTCTAGCTAAGAGTCAATTTTGTTATTACTGAATAGACTTTCTAGAGACCAATGGGCCAGAGTAAGAC
Source organism: Flexamia atlantica (assembly GCA_035578135.1). Taxonomy (NCBI): domain Eukaryota; kingdom Metazoa; phylum Arthropoda; class Insecta; order Hemiptera; family Cicadellidae; genus Flexamia; species Flexamia atlantica. The sequence goes on along the minus strand of JAQJVK010000024.1, from coordinate 4,481,242 downwards.
TTTTTCGTGATTTTTTAGAGAGGTTCATTTTTAAATCATATATTTCTTAAGAGCAGCTTGATGTTTGTAACCTCAATCAATTAATTATGGTATATCAAAATATTTTTAGATTCCTGTAAATTTTTAACTCATAAGGTGATTTTTCAATCCTTTATTTCAGTTAAAAATCCATCGAAACAAGATACATCTCCTGAGTCAAGAATTCAAAAGACTGTTTTTGTGATAGGAACACCTACTAAGGTAAGATATTGAACAAATATGTATGTTTTTAACTGAATAAGATATCAGATATCAGCCTCTTGATTGCTTAAATGACCTTGGGTCTAAAGCACGATTAATTAATAGCACAGTGTAACCTATCGACTATTATTATGTAATTTATAGTTTACTAATTTTATTAGTTAGTGATTTGTGCAATAGGTCCTTGATAATTAAATGTCTTAAGTACTCGTAATCATTCATATGTGGTTGAAAGTAACGTTTTTCAGTTACATTGCATTAAGTTTTTTTAGGTACCATAAAATATGTCTAGCTCCTAATTTTCTGAGAATTCTTAAACTTGCATATTTCTTATCTAAATGTTTGGTGTCCATTTTTAAGCATACTTATTTTATAGATTGATATCTTTCGTTTTCTTTTTAATTTCAGATTTACTTTAATATTTATAAATTGTTAAGAAGCATTGGTTTATTTTTCTACCGTTGTATATCACACCCAACAAGATGCGTGTGGTGTTAAGATTAATGACACACATAAACTACCAATAATCATCGCCACTCGTATAATGTTGTTAAAGCTTTTTTGCAAGAGCTTGCATTATAGTCTTAAGTTATTATGGGTAGCAATACAATCCAGTTTTGCATAATGTGAGTCTAGAAACAATGACTGGCTTCAAAGTCAAGTGGTAGATTTCAGGAGCCAGTGGCTGATTTACCACTAGGCCCACCAAGCCCAGGCCTAGGACCAAGCGCTGATATGATGGCCACACAAGGGCCTAAACAAGGATTTGTGAGGGTTGAGAATCCAGAACGGAAGCCAGTTAAAAAAATCACCTTTTTCTGAGGCCGTCAGGTCTCGGGGGGCCACACAGAAATCTAGGCCTATGCTTCATTCAGTGAGTGTGTAAAGTAAAGCCCCTTCCTTTAAATAAAATTTGTATAGGAAAGAACCAATCAGAGTTGAGGCAATCCATATGTTCCCAGAGATGACCACTTGGCGATTTGAAATGAAAAAATTAAAACCATATGAAACGAGCATTAATTAAAGCATTCATCAATACATTTATTTGTCTTATGAACTATATATTTACTTTTTGTAAAGCTCACGTGCATTATAAGTTCACTGCAAACAAAAATAACCTTAATTGGCTTTGTAGAAAGTCAACCAATTCCACCTCCAGTTTATACTTTAGCTCTTCGGAGTTCTGTAGCAGTAGAAACAGGTACTCATGTGACACCCTGTCAACATTACAGCTGGTGCAGAGGGCGGGGCTTTACTTTACACTCTCATTGAATGAAGTATAGGCATAGAGTAATAATGAACTTCGTAAAGAGTTGGTTCTTCCATGTTAACTTGGTGGTAAGGGAACAGTAGCGCTGTCTGATAGAAGTGCTACGAACTATAAAGATCGATGCGATATATCGATGGTTGTTGATGCGATATATCGATCGTCGTCGTCGTCTGCTTTGATTATATTTTCGTTTTCTTGTTTTGTTTGCTAGACTTTCAATTTTAATGGCTTTACCGATTTGTTTATATTAAATTGATTGTTTATATTAAAACATTACCGTTTGCCACTAGTGCATGTTTTTTTGCAAAATACTGTACTGAGTGATTCATATTGTGCTTAAAGTGATTGATAGAAAATTAATAGGTAGATTTTTACATAAAAGCACTAATTAAAAATTAATTTAGTTAATTTTTATTAAGTGCTTTTATGTAAACATCTATGTATTTATTTTATGTCAATCGCTTTAAACACAATATGAATCAAGCAGAACAGTATTTTGCGAAACAACTTGCACTAGTGGCAAGCGACCCGTACTTTCCCACACTCAAATTAATTCCAACTTGTTTTGATTGTGTACACGTCGTGACAGAAAATCAGGGGAAACGGAAAAGGAAGTTAGCAGATCGTTATCGTGGTTCTGATTGGCTGATTCAGGGAAGAAGAAGAAAACCATGTTTTTACAACGACATCTAACTAAAATGATTCGAACTAACCCGCTCCAATAAGCTTACCACTTGGCTCCATTTAAGTGTCAGACCGGTGGTATAGGGCTGTATTGCCCTTTAATCCGCCACTGTCTGGAGTAAGTCTCTCATATTTGATCTTTTGTAGGACAGCAGTCAGTTGAACATCCCACCGATGGCGAGCTCCACGCCCAATAAGGAGGAGAGTTTTGGCAGCAATTCCAACATCAGTCAGCTCAAACCCACATTACCTGTCGTCAACAAGCGACACTCGCTGGAAGGCAGTTTTGGGTGGGTTTTGTATTTGTCAATGTACAGCTGATTTGGCTCAGTTTGATCTGACAGCAGGTGTCTACCAGTCCTGCAAGTCCTCCTTTTGAACCAAAAGTCCTCCAGTTTTTATTTATTTATTTATTAATTTTATAGACACAATACAGGTTATACACCCAATTACATTGTGCATGTTCAATAGCAGAAGACATGCAATTATTTCAAAGTCCACAATATTTCTGTCCAGTCCGGTGCACATACATAATTATCAATATTAGGCCTAACAAAAGTAAACAAATAAATAATAAATAGCGTAATAATAATAATATAAGTAACAGTAAAATAAATAATAATAAATATTAATAATAATCAACAACAATAAACTCTGTTAACAATAACTAGACTCTAACATACGAGAGAAATAAGTAATAAATAAAAATATAAAAAATAACTCATGCTTTTTCCCCCTCCCTTTTTTATAAGTAGGCTGACTAGAAGTTTTTTATTTTTTTTTTTTTTTTAATAAAAAGAGGGTGGCGGCCTCTTTTTACCTTGCATTTGCCCCCCCACATGGGCCTCAGGCCTGTGCGTGGGAGTTATCAAGCAAACCCAAGGAGTGAGCCAAGGATGAACAGTACTGATAAAAGTACAAAACTAAAGCCTGGTAAAGTTCAAAACTATTACCTATATACAGATACAATAATTAATTTAATTGATTGATTCGAGCTATCAATTTAAACCCCTTTGACAATATTTTTTGTACAGGTAAAGATTATTTGAAAATATATCAACTTCTCCTGACAAGGAATTATATAATCTCATCATTGCGTTTAAAGGTGATGAAAACTGTACTCTTGTGCGCGAAAGATTAATATTAAACAAGTTTTGTGATCTGTTGTAAAATGTTGGAGCATAAAAATTAATTTTAGACAGACAAAATGAATCCATTATTTTATCTCTCAACAATTTAAACAACAATTTTAACAATTTTTTCTAGTGTATTATAAAGTTGTGGTTGAAAAAATATTGTAAATTCAATGTAAATGGTGCCTTGTAAATTCAAATTCAAATTCATTTTATTGCCATTACAACAGTTTATAGTCAGAAGCAATATTAATGTTAACAATAATTTTGATTGAAATATATAAAAAAAAACTTAAGTAAAACTAAAATTAAAATTAAGTTTAAGACAACCTAGTTTAACCTAGTTTTCTCTATAAGACATATGTTGAATTTCCCCTTATTAATTTATTGCTTATGTTTTTTACAATGGTTTATAAATTCACTAACACTGTAAAAGGCATTAGCTATTAAAAATTGTTTTAACTTATTTTTGAAAGGTGTTAAATTCTTTTCATTCATTATATGAAATGGTAAATTGTTTAGAAATTTAGCTCCAGATTCAGACGGTAAATTTTGAAAAATATTTAGTCTATGTTGTGTTGGTCTAAAATTATGGTTAAACCGAGTATGGTAATTATGGATATCTCTTCCTTTTGTTAATTTACATTTAGAATGTGCAAAAATTGCCGTTTCCAAAATGTAAATTGAAGGAAGAGTTAATAAATCCATTCTTTTGAAAATGTCTCTACAAGACTGGGTTTTTTTCAATTTGAATATAATTCTCAAGGCTTTCTTCTGCAGAATGAATAATCTTTTTAATTCATTTTCTGCACTTCGGCCCCATACGATGATTCCATATGATAAGTGACTAAATATTAGTCCATAATATGCTATCATTAGGATTTTTATATCACAGTATTTTGATAATTTTCTGAGGACATATATATTTGAAGATACCTTGGAACAAACATTACTAATGTGATATTTCCAGGTTAGTCCTCTATCAAGATGTATCCCAAGGAATTTTATATTGTCAACTTCCTGAACTGCATTATTTCCTATCATTACAGTTGGACTATGTTGACATTTTGGATCTGTATTAAAATTTATATATTTAGTTTTTTCTAAATTAACTTTTAAATTTATGTCAGAAAAGAATTGAATACAGAAATTTAAATCTTCATATAATTTTTCTTCAAGATAATTTGCATTTTTATCTGAAATGCACAAGGTTGTATCATCAGCATATGTAAAATGAGTCAAGTTGGTTGTTTACTAGTTTTGTAGGAGTCTTGAGAGATACATTGGTAAATGAAATTATGACTAAATCGCTTTTATGTGGTAGACACCCTAAATGTGATGTACTAATCCATACAAGTTTTCCAATGAATTAGATTGTGTATGAAATTGTTATTTACTATCTCTATTTTTGTTTTGAATCTGTCAATTCAAACTAATGTAGCGAATCTCTTTAGTAGTCTGGAGATGATAAAAAATGACTGAATTTTTTGTGTAAATTATAGCCTAACCACAATACTTTCATTAATCATACCACAGATGAAGAACTATACAGATTGGCAACCTAATGCAGTTTTGCATGCCCGTTTTTTCGCGCGTCAAGTTTGTTAGGTCGTTTTGCCGCACATATTGCATTGGCATCAAAGTTATTAATGGCTATATTTGTTCTTTGGGACTTGAAGATTTGATATTGACGAAATTATACTTGATACCAATGCAATATGTGCGGCAAAACGACCTAACAAACTTGACGCCGCACGAAAAAATGGGCACGCAAAAGTGCATTGGGTTGCCAATCTGTATAGTTCATCTGTGATCATACTTACACTGAAGATCCACTGTGTAGTGTAGTGTACTGTCGGGTTATTTGAATAGTCATCACTAGTTACAATTTAATCCCACGTGCTTAGGCACAGTTGTAATAAAAAAAAAGGCAAAACAGAAGCAAACTTGCGAAGAAGACTGTTCATTTATCAAAACAATGAAGGCCAAATTGTCATAGCATTTTCATTTTGTCACATAATTTGCAATTCAGTAGAACCTCGCTAGTCCGACCTCCGATAGTCCGACTCCTCGGTTAATCCGACCATGCCGCCGGGGAAAATAGGCCTCCGCTAGTTCGCCCTCAGCGGGGTTTTCTCATCGGTTCGTCCGACCACGCAATTGGAAATTGATGTTATTTGTTTACATTTCCGGTGCATTCCTCCGTTCAGGTTGGCTCCTGTCGATGACGTATTACTCATTGGGAGTGCGTACAATCGTTCAGTAGAGCATAACATTTGGTGCGGTTAGTTTTTTCTTGTCCTAATGTCGTTTTTTACAGTACAGGAGCTTGTTAAACACTGTTAATGCAATTTTTTCTGATGGAAATACAGTGTTTGTACGTTTTCATGTCAACAAAATGAGTTCATCCGATAATCCGCTGTTCCGACCATGCCCCCGGTCCCGTAGGTAACGGATTAGCGAGGTTCTACTGTATTGTGCTAGTACTTTTTCCCAAGGAAGTTTTTTCTGACCCATCGTCATATTTTGCCCACCAGGGGCCACAAGAGTCGAGAGGCGACGTCCGAAGACGGTGCTAGAGCGAGGTCCAGCTCAGCCAGCTCCAGTATTCCGCGAGTGATGCCAGTGAAGCCATTGAGAGGCCTGCCGTTGGCTGCCAAGTCTACCTCCAACCTCCAGCGTCCTCGGGTGAGTTGGCCTACTGAATTAAGTCAATGTTGAAACCAAACTTAAATATTGATTAAAACACCTATTTGTGTCTCAATTTTTTCAGGATAGGCCCAGAATCGAAACGTTTTGATCCAAAACCTGTTAACCCTTTGGCTGCCAAGAAAAATTTTAGATTTTATTTTCAAACTGCCATGAAAAACTCATGATTTCAGTTTTAAACTGCCATGGTAAAAATGCATTGTCAGTCTGAGAACTGCCTGGATGAATCAGCCGATTTTGCAGTAAAATTTTGTTAAGAAACCGAATAATCGCATGTTGCATCATTCGATGTATTGAATCGAAAAATAAATCGATTATCTTAAGAGCTGGGAACTGATCTGGTCGGCCACAGGCAGTTCTCGCGATGAACAGCAATGCTGAACACATCGGCAGCTGGCAGTTCTCACGGCTGGGAGACGGACTCAAGGAACGAGAGGTACCCTTATTTTTTGTGCCAGAGGGTCATAAATCTTACAGAACCTCTGGCCTGGACGGTGGGCACGAGGGCTGGAACAACCCAGGGAGAGGTGACTCACCGAGAGAGGAAGGGGGAGGGGCGCTGGGGTACGTGAGAAGACGCTGGAATGCTGACCGGATTAGCTAGCTGAGTTCCATTGAACCACCCAAAATCGCCCTTGTTTGAGCGGATAAGAATGGTACAGAAAGTGTCAAGTGGTATGAATAGTAGATATGAAACTGTAAGCAGGAAGGGCCATAGTTTTAAAAGGAGATATTATGAACAACAATTTCCTGTTAAAATTCTAGTGAAAATATCCGGATATCACTTATTTCTACGTTCAAAGGAAATCTTACTAACTTGTCAAATAATTAGCTATGTTATATTAGTACCTCAAAATATAAGAATTCTTTACAGGATAAAAAACCTTTTTTCATCTATAAACATAATTAATTGTTACTATCTGGTTCATCAGAACATTTTTTTTCATGATTTTTTATGTGTTACTGTAGATGCTCCCGTGTAAATATAACCAGTGTTAAAAAATACCAATAGGCCTACCTTAAACGCGTAATGTACTGCATCATGCCTAGTAGTATTTTAACTAATACAATAAATATACAAAGTCTGAATATTAAATTAAAACTTGATTACGATTACTAGTTTAGCGTATTTCACCTAGGGGAAAGAAGCTGTTAGTGTAGTACTCATGGTAAGTCCCAAGCCCGAGACTATGATAATTTTCGTTTTGGGGCCCCGAGAAGCAAAACACCATTCGTTCTGAATATGTGAGTGTGTGTGTTAACACGATAGCGGCCGCAAAATGGCCCAGACTTAGGCCTAGTTAAATTTGGTACGGACGTTTGAAGTGGTAATTACTCTGACGAATTTGTAAACCAGCCCGATCGAACCACGGGAGGGGGGGGAGGTAAAGGGTGATAAACCCCTCAAAATGGGGGTTTTCAAATTTTTAACATGGAAAAATAAAAGCAACCCAATATTTGTTTGTATCTTTGAATTCTGCTCGGAAAAACAAACAATTAGTATTTTGAATTATTGTTTTTTCCATAGGATTCCGAGATATTGAAAGTGGTAAAGACAGTACACTGTCCCAATGTTAATCTTATGGGAAATAAGTAAAATTCTAGATCTTGCTTGTTATTCTTCAGCATATCTTGATAATACCCCCGTTGCAGAAGACCTGCATACTCAGCGAATTTCAAATGCAAAAGAACATAATTCAATCCAACATAGCGAAATTTGACATTTTTTGTAATCTCCATAAGAATAACATGGGGAATGAGTATACAGGTTTGCTGCTACAGGTATGTTAGAATGGTTGGTTTTTTATGTATTATTTAGTAGATCTTAACTAGAAGAAGCCATAAACAAAGTTCCATCAAGGAATGTTAAAAAACAAGGAAGAAACAGAAATTTTTTATTTCCCATAAAGGACAACATGGGGAATGATTATGCAGGTTTACTGCCACAAAAATTTAAATTTCGGGGATTTTAGACTAAAATACATTAGATCTCATGTAGATGAAGCCACTAACCAAGTTGTATTAAGATATGTTGAGAAATAAGCGACATGTAGAATTTTACTTATTCCCCATAAGGTTAACATTGGGACAACGTACTGTGTTTACCACTTTGAATATCTCGGTAAACAATGGACATAGATCAATGATTCAAAATAGTTAATTGTTTGTTTTTTGAGCTGAATTTAATGGTGCCAACACAAATTTGATTAATTTGATTTGTCTATGTAAAAAACTAAAAAAAAAAACAATTTTTGGGGGGTTTATCCTCCTTTACCCCCCCCCCCCCTTCTTCCGATGGTCCAACCGAGCTGGCTTACGAACTCGTCCGAGGGGATTGCCACTTTACATGTCTGTACCAAATTTCATTAAGATTGGACCATATTTACGGCCGCTATCGTGCTCACAGACATATATATATATTCGAACGAATGGTGTTTTTTGCTTCTGGTGGCCCCAAAACGAAAAGTTATCATATGGTCTCGGGCTTAGGTCTTGCCATGAGACCTACGGTAATAGCTTCTTCCCAATAGGGGGAATTCGCTAAAACTTGGTTTGTGGCTTCATATTGATGGAACTTAAAGTATATGGCTCTAAAATCCCCAATATTTAAATTTTTTTGGAGCAAACATCCATACTACAATTAAATAGCACCTGCGCTTGTGGAGCGTTGATGGCGTTTTGATTTTCCCCATGTTATCCTTATTGAGAAAAAATTCTATACCTTCCTTATTTGTGATAATATACATATTTATATATTTATATAATATCCATTTGCTGTTGCAATATTCATTATGGTTCTTTTTTCTTTGTTCAAGTCATTTGGATTCATTGGTACTTTTAATAGTAGTTTGATCAACGAACGAATAATTTCTATTAATTTATTTTCATTTTTATTTGTGTATATAAATATATAAAAAATGAAGTTTTATTTTTTTAAATGTATATTTTAATGTTTATCTGTATTTGTTTTAAGTCAGGGCTTGTAATGGGTTTATTTTTTATTTTTAGAGTATTCCGTTCTGTTTATTTCTGAGTTTATGTTTATCTGTATTTTTGCCAGGGGTTGTAATGGGTTTATTTTTTTCGAGTCTTTACTATTACTTATTTCAGAGTTTATTTTTTGTTATTTTCTTATATAATTGCAATTAGTTATATTTCAATATTTATATGTTTTTTTAGTTTTTCAGGGCTTGCAATAGGTTTTTTCGAGCCTTTACTTCAATAATTTTTTATTTGTATCAATTTGCTGTTGCAGTAATCACTATGGTTATTTTTTCTTTGTCGAAGTCATTTGGATTCATTGGTACTTTTAATAGTAGTTTTATCAACGAACGAATAATTTATATTATTTTATTTTCACTTTTATTTGTGTATATAAATATATAATAATCCCCGTTGCAGCAGACCTGCATACTCAGCGAATTTCAAATGCAAAACAACATATTTCAATCCAACATAGCGAGATTTGACATGTTTTTGTAAGCTCCATAAGAATAACATGGGGAATGAGTATGCAGGTTTGCTGCTACAGGTATGTTTACACTGGGTGGTTTTAATTCAATATTTAGTAGATCTGAACTAGAAGAAGCCATTTACCAAGTTTTGTCAAGATATGTTGAGAATTAAGCGAGATATAGAATTTTACTTATTTCCCATAAGGTTAACATTGGGACAACGTACTGTGTTTACCACTTTCAATATCTCGGTAACCAATGGACATAGAGCTATGATTAAATATACTAAATTGTTTGTGTTTTCAAGCTGAATTCAATGGTGAAATCCAAAATCGGATCACTTTAATTTTTCCATATGAAAAACGCAAAAAAAAACCCATTTTTGGGGGTTTATCCCCCTTCATGTGGTCCGATCCGGCTGGTTTACGAACTCGTCCAATTGATTACCACTTTACTCGTCTGTACCAAATTTCATAATGATCGGACCATTTTTACGGCCGCTATCGTGCTAACAGACATATATATATATATATCTAAAAATCCAAACGAATGGCGTTTTTTGCTTCTGGGGGCCTCAAAACGAAAAGTTATCACGGTCTCGGGCTTAGGTCTTACCATGAGACCTACGGTAATAGCTTCTTCCCTATAGGGGAAATTCGCTAAAATGAAGTTTTATTTTTTAATGTATATTTTAATGTTTATCTGTATTTGTTTTAAGTCAGGGCTTGTAATGGGTTTATTTTTTATTTTTCGAGTCTTCCGTTCTGTTTATTTCTGAGTTTATGTTTATCTGTATTTTTGTCAGGGCTTGTAATGGGTTTATTTTTTTCGAGTCTTTATTTTTACTTATTTCAGAGTTTATTTTTTGTTATTTTCTTATATAATTGCAATTACGTATATTTCAATGTTTATATGTTTTTTTAGTTTGTTAGGGCTTGTAAAAGGTGTTTTTCGAGCCTTTACCTTATATTTATTTTAGAGTTTGTTTATTATATTCTTTTATAAAATTTCAATTATATAGTTACATTTAAATGTGTATGTGTATTTTCTGTATTTTTGACAATTTTGAATTTTTATTCCTATATTATATTGTTTAGTAAATAAAATCTTATGATGTAAACATTTTTTGTAAAGTGTATATAGAAAATAAAATATATTCTTCAGACTATTGCTTTCTTTCGTCCGTAATTTCTCAATAACAAACATGTTTTCCAAGTTCATAAGCCTAACTAATTCTTAATTTCGAACAGGTAACATTTATTTGTGGTCGCCCTAAAACAGGAAATCTTACCAGAAGCTCTTGTTAACTTTACCGCTGTAGTAAATTAAAGTGCTGAGGTATTTTTTTTGAGTCATAAATAAAAAACAATTTTATGTATTTAAGTTATCAGTGTTTAATATCTCTTCTTAACATTGCAAATACAAATCCAGTTTTTAAGATATCAGTGTTTGAGTCTATATTCTTTTGCCAGTTAAATGTTGTTTATGAGTTATTCAGAACTTGCAAAGTTTGTGTTTGAGCCTAAAGTATACTAAAAAAACACATTATAAAAAAACGTAAAAAACTTTTAAAGTCTACTTTCCAATAAACGACTGTTATGTAAAGTTTGATAATCATTAATTTTCTTTAAAAATACATCTTCCCTGACAGCCTAATAAAGATTGCTATACAAACCAAGAAATGTAAAAAACGACTTTTTTACTTATAAATTAGTTGTATACGTGATAAAGAACACTGAGTCATCCTACGCCATTGCTGCCATTTAGTAATTTTGTATATGTGATTAAGAACACTGAGTATTCCGGCGCCATTGCTGCCATTTAGTAATTTTGTATTCGTCTTCATATTTATGAAAATAATAATTTTGGTATTGTACATCTAGAACTGACCCTTAATCAAATCATTTCCAATTATTCTTCTGCATTAGGTTTATTTTGTATAGACGTCCATAATTTATTTCAGTGTATAGGCCTTAGTATCCGTACGTAACACTATACATTCTTTCCCTTTGGAAAATAAGTGACATAGAAAAAAAATGGTTTTCGTACCAAGATTTGCAGTGTACCAATGACAGCGTACAAATCCTATTAGGTTTGAGCAGATCCTATGTGGCCGAGTGTTGGCAAATGGTTCTTTCTAAGAAATGTACAAATACATTCTCTCACACCTCCTTGTCCTTCCCTCCATCTACCGCCCCTTCACCATCCCCTCATTCTCTCTGAACGCCCCCCCGTTCCTACAGTCCAACCCTCAGACTTTGACAGTTTTACAACCCCGAGTGATAACGACTCAGGTAAACCCCCGTTCCTTGGGTCCTGCACTCCTCACGGCTAATACAAGCCAATAGTCGGCTCTTGGCAGTCAAAGCATAAAATGTAGTTTTGAGAAGTAAAAAAATTTTGTAGTAAGTGTAAATTGACGGGGGTTTCGCCTGTCTTAAACATAGAGTTTAAACTGTAGTATTAGCATTGTGAACATGGCAGGATTATACACTAAACTACTCGTTTCTTATTTATAACAATAAAATGGTCTTAACTGTAGCCATCTCTAGTAACAAGGCCGTGGCACTAGTAAATGGCAACATCTTCAGGTATCGTCAGGCCACCCATCTATCTTCATTTTTGTTATGGCCATGGGTTCAGCTGATTTATCTATCCATACTCTCTTATGGCACTACCTCTTGTTAACATGAAATCAGCTGGCTCTGGAAGGGTCTTTACTTTTTAAAAACCCTTGAAAAGCAGTGTTGCCAGTTCGAAGGCCACGGCCTTGTTACTAGCGACGGCTATGTCTTAACTCATTTTCGCATAGTTTGACTTTCAGCGGGTTTTTGTACTAGGCCCTAAACGATTCAATTGTATTTTTTAGAATAGAAGGAAAGACTTATAGCTTTTTTTATGAGTTCAAAGGTAGGCGCACAAGAATAAAGAACAGGACAAACATAGAACACATGAAAATGGCAATAGTTGGTCCTACTAGGACTTCTTCAGGTGAAAGAGAGAAAGTTGAGCGATGCAATGTGTCTTATGCCTTATAGGTGTCTTATACCACAATAAACTTGTTTCAAAACTCATGATAAGCTATTGGAAAATTAAATTTTAGGCCTAAAGAAATTTTAATTTTAGTACACTTCTCAAGCGTTAATCCGCTAAGATCGGTCAGCTTGAAAATCGTAAATACTAGTACTAGATATTTTCAAAAGTGTAAGTATAACTTAGTTATTTTATTTGCAGATGAACTCAAACAGTTTACCTGTGAAGAAGAACTCACAACAACTCAAGACTGACGTCAAAAAATCAAGGGTTCTTGCAGATGTTAAGACCAAGTCTCCAATCCAGGCCAAAGTCAGGACCGCTGTCAACGTAAGGATTTTTTATTATACTTACCTAATACAATAATTTTTTCTTGATCAACTCTTCTCAGCAGTTCTTGGTAAATTTTAATAATTTAGGTGTCGGAGCTTGGTGATAGGTTTTGCTGGGCAGACTTGAGAGAAGAGCCCTAGATGCCCATAAAATTTAATTTGGCATTTCGGATTAAAAATTGGCATTGGAATAGAAATTTCAGGCTAACTGCTGTGTGGAATAAACTCAGTTTTCATCTAAGCCACGGGTTATTACTGGAAATGTGGATGTTATTGCAAGCAAGCTACACAAGTAATCTAGTTTCATTTACAGAAGTTTTTGGTCTAGTCATTTTCTATTTGATGGTACAAAGTATAATAGGAAAAAGAAAATGATTTTTTTTTAAATAAATAATTAGAACAATAGGTCTAGCCAGCCGTATTGGCAAGTAAGGAAATGTGTGAATTCAGAATTGTGAACATCTGTGTGGACAATCATATGATTACATTTTTAGTTTTAGTAAAGATACATTTAGAATAAGTAAGTTAAAGCTGTGAGTTTATGTGCAATAAACATTAAATCTAAATGAGGTTACACTAAACCTAATTAAACTTGCAAAAAATATTATTTTAAAAGCTTCCCCAGAGCTTGCCTGTAGTCGAGGTTATATTTTCATTTGTGCAGTTTATAATACTAATACAGTATTACGTTTCATATTGTGCATGAAACTTATGGTACAGTACCGCAGCACAAATTTCTTATTGTAAATGGGTCTTAAAACATGGATGTTTTTACAGTTTGACACAATCATAAGTTTTAGCATTTGATTTGTAGTGTTATCAATTTTTTGCACCCACCAATACGGCTGACCAGAACTTTAATGTACTATCTAATTTTTAGAATTAATTATAATTGGATTTTCATCCATACGATTTTTGTTGTTTTAGTCGATTTCCAGTTTGGTCAGGGGAAAGAAATCTGCAGCAAGAGATAAGGAGAACAGATTTCCTGCTTAGATATGGCTCATTCTTCTGTTAAGATTAGTGTAATATTAATTTAACATGCATTGTCAATTGTCAGTGCGTTTATTTCATACTTTTATTATGTTTTCTCTAATCAATACTCATATTAAGTGCTCTCTAGATATACATTTTTACTGTATTTAAGAAATATATATGTCATATTTTAAGAGCAACTGGCTCAATAAAAACATTGTTAAAAAAAGTGTCTGTCTGCTTTGTCTGTCTGCTTCCCTTGGATAATTTCCTTTCGTCTCACTTTCAGTTGATTTCATTTAGACCCATCCTAATTCGAAAACAGAATATGACAGAAGGCCTAAATCTGTATACATTTAGAAAGTATATAAATCTGTATATATTAAACAAGAAATGTATACATCAATTAGAAAGTTTTATTATTTACAAAACCTCTGTCCACAGAAATTATTAATTAACCTTTATCATGCCCTTGTAGGAACAAGATTAGGATATGCCTTATCATGTTGGGGAGGGACGTACATATCAACCTCAAGACCACTAATTACACTTCAAAAATGTATAATTAGAATAATACTAAAAAAATCTAGATTGGAACATTGCTGGCCACTGTTCTCCCAATTAAAAATACTACCAATTAGAAATTTGTATATTTATAAAGTTCTAAAAATATTTTTTGAGAGAAGTATTTCTAAAAGAGAACCCCTATTAAGACCCTACGGTTTAAGAAACAGACATGCTATCCAATTAACACAACCAAATTTGACGATATACCTTCATTTTTACACATACAATGCCCCAAGATTATATAGTTTAACTATAAATAATGTAATGAATGTTCAGATGAAACTAAAATCTAATTACCTAAAAGGGCTAAAAACTTGGCTTTTGGGAATTGAAAATGTTGAATTTTTATTAAGGTGATAACCTATTTAAATAATTTATTTTTCAAATAGATTTATAAACCACTTGCCAAATTAGTAGCAATATAAATATAAAAATATATACTATAAAACTAAACATTGCTTAAAAGAGAAATTTACATATCAAATAATTATGAGCAACACTGATTTTGAATAAATTTTATTAATTTTGTTTTTTGTTTTTATTAAGGTGACCCCTTATGGGCATTTGCCTAGGGGAACTTAATTATTCACCAGAGTTTTATTAAATTTCTGTTTTTATTTAAGAAAAAAAATATGTACATATATTTATTCATAGATAATTATGATTCAGATGTAACATTGTAACAATGGTGAATAAAGTTATTGTTTATTATTATTATTATTATTATTATTCGAAAATTTGATGCTTCAGAGTGGTTACAGAATTTTTAATGTATTAACTTTAAAATGCCTTTTATCATATAAGAATTCAGATGAGTGGCTGAAATTCCTTCCGGTCTTTTAGTGACTGTGTTTTATCTAGGCTTTTCAGTTCAGCAGGTAATGTATAACAAGCTAACACAAAATCATAAACCACCGATGGGTTTGCACGGTATACACAGTGCCGGCCTTAGCGAGTGCGAGGCCCTGGGCAAGAAAACGTTTGTGAGGCTCCCCAATGCCAGTCCTTCTCAGCGCATTCTTTAATTTTTAAACAAATATTTAATCACATGTTAATTACGTGTATAAGCGATAGGAAATAACATCGTAGTTCTTGATACTCCTCCCATAAGACCAGTTCATAGACCACTAAGCAATGTTAGCGACTTAGTCACAGAGTTTCTAATTCCAAGAGAGAACATAATTACAAAGCAAGAAAAATGAGATGCATATCATCTCCATCCATAACTTATATAGAAAACCTAATTCCCAACTTTTTAGACCGCAAATCTCTAACTATTTTTTACAAATCTGCCAAACTGCGTTGAATACTATTAAATTGAGACACTTATTAATTAGAAAATTTAAGAAGGAGGGTTGGGAAATTCCCGTGAACTTGTACCGTTCCTAAGTTGAGACTTGTAGGTGGTCTTCTCACTCAACAGTTTGGCAATTGTGTCGTGCGACGCCACCGCTACTACTGTGAAACATTTTATTGTAATTCATTGGCAATATAACCTTCTGCATAGAACGGATGAAACTAAGGGGATATTAATTCCCTGCTACTTCCCTTCGGTACCTAGTGATTACGGTGTTTAATTTGAGTGCTTCTAGTAGTTCATACATTATGTTCTATAGGCCACGTGCAAACCATAACTTTATCAAATAACCTAAAAGTGAAGATCATACTTGGCTTACCGTTTTGCCGCCTTTTTAAGTTGCAGTTTAATTACTACATGTAATCATTCTCATGGTTGAATAAATATCTCTGTGCTGTTTATTGTAATTTCATTTTTTGTTGTCACCTATTTTAAACATTTTAAAACTTCTATCGGAAGCGCGAGGCCCTCCCAGGCGCGAGGCCCTGGGCGGCCGCCCCTGTTGCCCCCCCTAAGGCCGGCACTGGGTATACATAATACTGAAACTTGATAATCAATCAATCACTATCAGCGAAAAGACTTGTTATCACCTGTTATCTTATTCTTTAATGCATTTTTAAAGCCACCAAAATAATTTATAAACAAAGCATTCGGTGCCTTCATTAACAACCTTTTACAGGCAAACCATCAAACTTGGTTTTGATACGTTCAAAGTCTGATATCCTGCCAGACTATCAAGCCTCAGCTATATTTTTGCTCGATCGCATTGAAGGGTTGAGTGTTATGTTAAAGAAGGGGGTGCGGCTAATGTAGAGCTGTTAAAATAAGGCCATTAATTACCCTGAACTTGTTTAGGAAAACAGCCTTACCTTGAAAATAAATTCTCAGAACATACAGTATCACAACGAAAGAGAAATTTTAATGGCCATTTCATTTACAACTGTTCTCTTTTAGAGTGATGTGTCTTGAGCTCTATACAATGCCAAAAAGGTCCTAATAAACTTGGGGTTTTCATCAACCCCACTGTGATCAGTGGCCTAAAAAATTGCATCTAATTGGTATCTCTAAGGTATTAGACTTATTTTCAAGGTAAGCCTGCTTCCTCATTGCCATACAGCTATACAACAAAAATAGTATATTTCATTACTATGGCCTAAAGTGACACTTTTCGTACGAGGTCAAGTTTTACGACCGAGGCTGTAAGCCGAGGTCAAAAAATGACAGAGTAACAAGAGACAACTTTAGGCCCGTGTGGTTTACTGTATTTTTCATTTTACCGCTCAATACAACAGGCTAACTACGTAAGACAACCAAAATATTACCTTTCAAAATAGCTCCCAAAGAGGCTTTTATCTTGATCTTGCTATTTAAAACAATTAGTTGATTGTCTATTTCAATTGTGTTATACAACAATGAAGAAGTATCAATTCATCAAACAAAATGAACTATTGATTGGTGAAATGAGTCAAGTTTCACTAACTGATTAATCCGACATTATGCAACAATGAATTACAATTGATAATAAAAACCGATAACCACGTCGATGGAATCCATAGCTCAACATCTACGCTGACGTACACAAGATTGCAATTTTAGAACATTATAAAGAACAGCTGACATCAGCTGATTCTTTTTCTCCCTAGGGTGAAAAAGAGCTTCTTTACGCTACCAACACATGTACATGTAACAGGGCCAGCCCCAGCTGTTGCGGGGCCCTGGGCCGATCGGAGTTGTGGGGCCTTTTAAAGCCATTGTGTAGGCGAGTGCGCAAGTCTTAGTCCTGCAGCGCTTTGCGCTTCAGTCTACATTCCAATGGGTTGTGTTATTGCGTTAGGCCTAGTGCTAATATTTTAATTTTTAGTAATTAATCTAATAACTAGAAATAATATGAGTTTGAAAGTATATAGAACAAATGATCGGCATAATCGGGCACCATGGACCGCTTTGTTTAATTGTGACGAAATGTACTATTACAGTATTTTGCAATGTTATTCATTACAAAATCAGTCCTATAGTGATATTTAATGGGAATTAAAGGAGACGGTATGTTTTAACGATAATTTGTTTATTTTAATCAAATTAATAAAAGGCAACTTTTCTTGCCTTTCTTTCAGCAAACTCGTGTCTCAATTATGTTTTATTAGTTTTCAACGCACAAAAAATAACGTTCTGTACTAGCTACAGTTAGGAACAGTACGGAAATATCCGTTAATATCAATCAAATCTTTCCTCTAGGCCTAATTCCCGTTAACCCATGACCACGGCCTTGAAAATCTGGCAAGATTGGTAAAGTTTCAGGCCCTGACCCCGACTCAACCTTCCTGATCCATTAAAGCGTACGTAAAAACATTACTTAGTCACGATTAAACATATCAGCGCACGTCGCAGCCAGGCCCGGACTGGCCATAAGGGCATCCGGGCAAATGCCCGGTGGGCCGCCACCTCCAGGGGCCGATGGGCCACTTGGGGGCCGGCCGCAGCAGAGCCAACCCCCCGAGCAAATGCATAGGGTACTGAACATACAAAGAGGTACTGAAATGACAATAAAGAGGCCAAAAACCACATGTGCGAGCAAAAAAAAGGTCACCACTTTTGCCGAGCCGGAAATTCAGTCGCTGGCCCTCTCCAAAGCCCCCCAGAGTGGGCCGGTGTAGAAATGCTGTGGGCCGGTACGCCATATAAGTGCCTGGGCCAAAATTCCTTCCCAGTCCGGCCCTGGTCGCAGCGATAGTAAAATCAAAACAGACAACATCGCGCGCAGGCGCAAACCACCTGCCGCTCAGCGGCAGCAGACGACTGAAGTTGTTTCACGAGATTTCCACAGCCCGTCATCTACCGAAGTGCTAACATAAGAAAGGACCCACAATTGCTAATCCAATCATATTTGTATATCTGAATTTGCACTTGTCGTGTTATCAACATTTTAATCATGTTTGGAAACAGATAAAATACCATCTATAATTGTAACTTGATCGTGAAGTTTTTTTGTGCGGGTTTCTCGAAAGCGCGGGGCCCTGGGCAGCTGCCCCGCCTGCCCCTGCCTGGAGCCGGCCCTGACATGTAATGCAGTATATCGAAAATTAATTTATATATCCCCGTAATTGTCTGATACAGTTTAATTTCATGTTAAATATAAACATAAAATTAAAAAAAAAAAATAAAATTCATGTCTCCATTTCAAACTGTCATTATTGGCCAGCTGATGGCCAAATAACAGGCCATGCTACATCAATCATGGGATGAATTGTCATGCTACATCATGAAATTCAATCCCATTTTTCTTCAAAAATCATAGCTGAAGCAGATATCAGATTTGATATAATCGTTATTTAAGGGACCCCACCTATTTATAGAGTGAATTTCCTCCTTAAGAAAGAAGCTATTACACTAGTTAGCAGAATTGAGACTTCAGCCCAGGACTATGTTTTAATTTATTAAATGTTCATGACTATGAAATTAATGACTGTTTTAATTTAAAATTAAACTATGTTTTTGGTCTTGAGCCCAATAACACAATTTTTTTATTTGCATACAATATATGTGTCTGAAGGCATGATGACTCGTGAAGTAACGTTAACAGTTTTGGCTTAATTTTTTCAGGAAAGGCTCTAGGCCAGAATTTTAATTTTAGGAATAAGTTAGTAGACAGCTACCTCACTGAGTTCAGGCAGGCCATAGAACACTAAAGTGAATCACTAAAAATCTTTGTCCCATTGGCTGTGCTAAAATCTGCATATGCGGTAATATTTTACAACTTCCCTCAATGGGGTGGATTTATCCTAGCAAACCAGTTCCCTGCACTAAATCGTAGAATTTAATGGGAGTCTTGGATGTTATTGTGGTATAACAGACACTGTTAGTAAACAATGCACGTCAGAGTACATCTAACACCGACCAATATCTTTCATCGAAGTTGAAATTCAAAACACAAAAACAAACTGTGGAGAAACTAAGTGGAACCATAGTTTTGCATTACTAACCAACACCATTTTGGGTCAGAATTAAGAATCTTCAATTTTGAATTGCAGTAGACACTTCTTTGCAGTGAAACTGGTGAGAAAGGATTCGGCCAGATCACTGACATGGTCTTTGTTAAAACACAATCTACTTGTTACAATTAACTCTTTACAACAATTTGTTGCTAATATTTATCATAGAAAATCATTGCTATAGACCACTCCCTATTGATCACCAGTAATTAATCAACTGTCACTTCTGCCTGAGTGTATGCCAGTTGCATTGGCAGCCAGTTTAGATGGCGTTCACTGAACAGAATTTAGAAAAACTTTTTGCAGAGGATACAGAAGAATTCACAAATCATCATAAAAACCCATTATTTAACTGCCGTTGGGAGTATAAACCAGTTAAATGGTCAGACAGTTGAGAATTACAGAACAGGTCTGAAGCAACTTTTTGCAGAGGGTAAAGAAACAAACACAAATCTTAATAAAAACGTGGAACTTTATTAACTAATCACTGTTGGGACTCGGGCATTGACCTGATGATATCGGAGTCTCCGGGATCCGTGATCGAGAGTGTGCAGACTCGGAAGTATTTACCACAGGCAGTTCCGAGCTCAATGTTGTTTCCGGAGTAATGGTGGACTCCCGTCTTGGCCAACATGGCGTAATACTCAATCTCCGACTTCCTACAACCAACATAATAAACGATATTAGTACAATAAGAAATGTAAAAATTCACTATACATTTCAAAACAATTCATTATACTTTGAAAAAAAAAAAGAGTTTCACAGTGTTTTGATTGCTTCTTTTAGTCCTCAGTCTTAGCTTTGTTCTTGTCCAGGTTCTCCTGGCTGTGTGTAACTAATCTTGTTACGTTCTAGGTTCTTCGCCACCTGACGACACAGTGCAGGATTTACAGCCGCCGCGGCCCTAAGCCCGGATTTTTGTGCGGCTCCCATGAGACCTGATGGCCTTGTCCTCAGTGGTGACTATTTTTTTAAGCAACATTTCCCTTTGAAGCCTAATTATTCCCTCAAATTCACTCAAAATACCATAATTTCTACCGTGTATGCGGGAAAAAGCCCGAGCTTGGTGGGTATAAATAATGGTAAATCTGCCACTGTGAAGACAGTAGCAAATTCCAGATCCCAAAACGTCATAAAACTTGTTTTTACTTATCAGTGACTGCAAATGTATTAACCCTAGAGAGCTCGCGCAAGGTAAATTTTCTCCAGGCACGTTTTTAACACGAGAAAAAGTAAGCGAAGACGCACCCGAGTGCTTTCTCCCCCTCAGTACCTTCCAGTCGACTCGTCTAGTGGCTGACCTGTAAGTCTAGGTTGGTGTAACGCCAAATTTGTAACGGCAAATCTCGTATTAAGTCCACGCTGTACTGAAATTGTAACATTGCCAAGAGACCTAAAACGCGCTTAAAGCAGGCTTTAGGAATACCGCATCGAGAACCAATGCAACAACTAACTCGGAAAAAATGCCAGATGTGATTTCTGATCAAGAAATTTAGAAATTTGGACCGAAAAACTACCAAGTGCTATGCTAATTGCGGTAAAAGCATCTGCAGTAAACTTGTGTTGACTGTTTTAAGTGTGAACAGTATGCTTTTCTGTAATGACTTTCTACAAGATGGAGTGTATATAAGTTAAATATAGTTGACATTAAAGTTTGTGATATGTTTCGAATTAATTGCTTGTTGTTTCATTAAAGAAATACAATAAAACATAATGGGGTAAATATTTACCCCGCGCGAGCTCTCACGTTACGGCGATAGGCGCGAGCTCTCTAGGGTTAAAATAAGGACATAAATCCTCAAATCACCACAATATATAAAAAACTACAAATTCATTATACATTAAAAAAGTATATTACAGTCGACTCTCGCTAACTCGAACCTTGATATCACGAAATCCTCGATATCAAGAAATATTTTTAATCCCCTTCGAAAAACCTGTCCAAGACGAAGAAATTACTATACATAACACGAACTAATTTTCATATCACGAACCAATTTTTCGGGAATATTTTACCTCTATAACTCGAAGGGACACAAAAATTACCTCTATACCACGAAGTTCAGTAAATGAGACGAATTTGATTCACGCTTTACCTCCATAACTCTAAGTTTACCTCCATACCACGAAGTTTTCAGAATGGACCTCTGTAATTCGAAATCCCGGCATTCTGAACCGTTTATTCTATTTTATTTCACACGTTTTTTATTTTGTATACCGTACTGTAAGCATTAATACAGTAATATTCAAAGTTATAAGTTTATAATATTTAAATAAGTTAAAAGCTTGGATTTGTCGAAGATGTAGGGTATACTACATTTTTCTTTACCTCTTATATCACGAATTTTAATTTAGTTTACCTCTATAACTCGAACTATGCCTACAACGAACTATACGTAACACGGAGAAAAATCGCAGTCCCGTGGACTTTCGAGTTAGCGAGAGTCGACTGTATATCCATTGGCATTAAGTTTGATTGAAATCTACTGTGACTAAATAGAAAAAGAGTTCCTCAATAACATTAGTGTATCAAGCACAGTAACCTGTGAACTGATGACCAGGACACAGGATTAAAATACTTGGAATTGATATAGCGAGTTTAAATCTACACAAAGCCCAAATTGGACTATGGTAGTGTGCGCTCGCGAGCAAGTTGAATGGATCAAATATGTAAAATGAGGCTGTTATCAATATGAACAATAACAAAATAATGATAAAAACAACCGCTTTAACTCAGTTGTTATTCTTAAAATAACTTAAAAACTAAGTTATAATGATTAAAACTTCTACTTTTACTCAGTTATTATTCTTAAAATAACTCTTAACTATTTATAACTACTTCCAATATGGTTCTAACTCAAAAATATTGATCCTCAATAATATAACAAAATAATACATTTCACAGGAGTACAGTTATGTTTCCAGTAATTTTTGCAATGGGTTTTTTTTTACTCAAGTCTCCAGTAAGAAGCTATAAATCAACTGCCTAACCCGTAATATTGCAATGATTGCTTGTTTCTTATCACTAATTTTGACAATCAGTAAGTACTGCATTACGTAATTTTTTTTAATATTAATAAAATGTGACATTTATACAGTAAATATTTTGAAAAATAGGTTGATAATTATAGCTAGTTCATTTTCTAAATAAACCACAAACCGCTTTGGAATCATTTTAATAGAACCTTAAATCAATAGAGCTTTTATATTTAGGTGTTAGAGGATTACCCGTTAAAACCAACCTTTTAAGTTATCCGACCTACGTCCGGTCCCGTCAGGGTCGGTTAAGAGAGGGTCTACTGTACATCGAACCTAAAGGGACTAATATAAAAATTTGTAGATGGGAGTTTAGTTTAAACCGGTAACATTATCAGTAGGTAACCTTAAATTTCTTTATATATATTGAATAACTTCATTGAAAAAACTAAATTATTTAGGCTAGCTTATTTGAATACTGACTATGTTACATTTATTTAAGAGGAATATAGAACAAAAATATTGGGACAGAAACAAAATCCAAGTGTATAAGATAGACTCAATCAAAGAGGCTTAATGATGTTCCTATATAGACTAAAATATAGATTAAAATTGCACACAAAACAGGATTAAAAACTAAATTACATTAAAAAATGCAATATTGAACTGGCGATCAGTTCATATATGTTAATAATTGACTTGGAGGAGGGAAGTGTCAAATGTATAGACAAAAAAGAGATAAAAAAATGTTTCTAAGCATAATAAACTGAGCAACTAGACTGGGTGCTCAGGAATAGGTGCTTGAGTTGCTGTAGCGAGTCTCAAATTGGACCAACCTTAACTGGGTTGACACAGAGTGCTATACTCGCATGAAATAAACATAGCATGAATGTTTCTAGCAAGGTAAGGAAGGTTGTTTTATTCATACATTCAATTAAAATCACTTAAGTTTTCAATTAATTAATTTTTTTAATACAACCCAAATTCATTTGATGGGATTTTTATTCATACAGAACCTCATTAATCCTAAATAATTAGGACCTAACCTATAGTTTGTGTTTGTATTAACCGGGAATTATGATTACCAAGATTCTGATTAGCGATATATTTTGTGAATTCTCTGACAGCGAACATGCAGAAAAAGAAAAACTTAGTTGAAAACTATGAGACTGGGGTCATCAACCAAAGAGATGAATAACCCAGATAGTGTTTCAAGCATAATAAACGGAGCAACTAGACTCGTTGCTCAGGAATAGGTGCTTGAGTTGATGTAGCGAGTCTCAAATTGGACCAACCCTAACCGGGCTGACACAGAGTGCTATACTCGCATGTTTCTTTCCATTTTTACATATTTCTTTGAGGGATGTTTCCTGAATGTCATATTGATCTAAAATTATTAAAATAGGCGACGTTGTCTTTTTTTGGGTTAGTACACTTACGCCTAAGCCTTGGTAAGTTTAATAGGGGACCAGAGGGGAGACAATAAAAAATGGACAACTTATTATTTTTTACCAAGCTTAACCCAAATTTTTATATTGTTGGGCCAGATACAACTTAACAATTAAACAATATCGGGTAAGAATTTACCCAAATGATAAGTTGCTATTGCTGGTAAATTTAGCCTTTTTAACCTCCCAAGATCCTATTGAGGACTACTTTTAAAAAATGGCGTCCAAAAACTTAGGCTAATCTGTATTTGTTATTTTAATAAAAAAACCATTTACTACTGAACTGCAGTATGAAATAAAAATAAAAAAGATACAGTTAACTTTCAAGGAGACAATCCAACACTGCGCCTAATAAAGAGCGGGGGCCTTAGGCTTCATAGGCAAAGCCTACTTATCAGCCACACCTGTGCACGGGCGCATTGTTACTAAAATGACCAGCTCGGCTCACAGAAAAATTTGCAGAACCGTAGATCAAAATAATAGAAAATATTGTGTAGCCAAGTAAATTTTAAAGAGTTAATCTATCTTAACACTGCGCCTACCGGAGATCGGGGGCTTGAGAATCCTTAGGCACTGCCTACTTCTCAGTTTCACCTGAGCGGTGGCGTATTGTTATCAAAATGACCAGCTTGGCTCATAAAAAAATGGTAGAGCCGTAGATCAAAATAAAAACAACAAAACACATAGGCTAGCCTAATGACTTAATAAAGAGACAATGTAACACTGCGCCTACCAGAGAGCGGGGGCCTGAGACTCCATAGGCATAGCCTACTTCTCAGTCTCACCTGAGCGGCGGCGTGTTGTTTCCGATGATCACCAGCTTGGCCTTGCCCTGCCGCAGCGTCTTCAGTGTCTGCTTCAGCCCGAGCACGTACTTCCCGGACTTCATCACCAGAGCCAGCCGAGAGTTGATGCTCTCCATGGCTTTTTTCTAGAAAAAGTGGCAAACAATTTTTCTAAGAGAATTTTTTTCAGATAAAATACGATAGGGTCCAGATGATCAGAAATTCCACCTAATCCAAAACGATATTGGGAGAGAAATTTGTCTTAATCCGGATTGATAAAATGGGTGACACTTCGCGAGTGTCTTAAAGACTTATTAAACAGCCTTAAATTCGATTGCATTTAAACAGCAGGAATAATTTTGCGGACGATCACAAAATATTTACTGACTGCGGGTGGGTAGCGAACTGTATTGATCGGAGGTAACAGTAGGAATAGGCTACCTCTGAACCGTGAAAACCGATAACCGTGAAAATCAATTAGGCTACGTGTATTTACAAGTCATAGGAAGAACTTATACAAATGAGCAATTGATCGTTTAATTTCATTGTGCATATTTACTGTTCACGTGTATTCAGTGCGGCATGGGGGGAAGTAGATTTTCTAAAATGATCACACATTTTTATAATCTCAGAAAAACGATGAAGGTGACTCTTAGGTAAACAAACGAGCGTAAAATTTTTAATTGCGCATATTTAATCGGGACTCCGGGACCTACTGTGAAGACTGTCTATAGAAAAAAATTGAAGGTGAGTCTTAATTTTCACATATCGAATTTAGGCACTGAAAGTGTAGATTTACGTTTGTAGAAATTTTACATTTAGGCTACCGGTACTTACTTGTAATGCATATTTGCAATCACCTAAGCCTAAATTTGTACTGGACAAAGATTACTGGCTATTTTATTCTCTTTCAAATGGTTTTTGTTTCATCTGAATACCTCCAATAATAAAAAAAGCTATAGAGTTTAACATAAACCCCTCCAAATTGCAAAATCAGCTGTCGCACCGATACAAAATGGCTGCTCAAAAAAAAATCTGTGCACCAAAAATAAATTAATAGTTGTTTTTAACTCCTTAAACATAGCATAACCATGGGTTAAAAATATAAAAAATATTGATAAATTGTCAGCAACTTTTAATTTTTAAACTAGTTGATTTGAAATGGATTGACCCTAAACTAATTTGAGATAAATAAATTCCTAGTGTGCTTTACAGTACCTAATGAGATTTTCTCTGCACTTTATATCCTCAGTACAGTACCAGTAAATACGTACTTATCTACGAGTGACACAATGTGACAGTTCAACATAGACATCAAAATATTTTCTTAGGCAATTAAACACTAGAAACATGTTTGTTATACATTTTGAAGTACATTCGGTTAGTCCGGCCATTTTGTAGTCTGGCCGGTGGTCCGGTCCCGGGGTGGCCGAACTAGAGGGTGTCTACTGTAGGCCTATAAGCCTGAACGGGAGATTTACCTAGGGGAAAACAACTCATTTTCATCCAACTTCAACTACGTTATTGCCTTGTTTAAAAAAAGGCTACAGTTCTGAAGAATTTCACGACAAAGAGGGGTCCGATCACGTGGTGTAATCTAGTGCTAACGGGGTAGAGATGTGACAGGAGCCTAGTCAATTCACTTATAACCAGAGTCAAGATTGATTTTTTATGACATGATTTCATACAGAGAATGCCTGAGCAACACGACTCGCGGTGCTAATGGCTGAATGCGAGCCAAGCTATAACTCCAGAAACACAGGGAACCCTACAAGCTGAACTAAGCAAATTGAAGGAAAACATCATATCCGCCAACTTCATACTTCTGTAGTCACTGCCGCAATCGGATGATTGGGAGTTCGTCAATTCTTCTTCCCTCCGGGTGGGGCTTCGCGGAGTGAGCTCACTTCTTATGATTAAATGTTAGGTCTTCTATATATTCTGATGTGGTATAGTATGGATTTTCAGTGAAATAAGTTTTAAGTTTTCTGATGAATGTGGTTTTAGCGAATTTCCCCTATAGGGAAGAAGCTATTACCGTAGGTCTCATGGTAAGACCTAAGCCCGAGACCATGATAACTTTTCGTTTTGGGGCCCCCAGAAGCAAAAAACACTATTCGTTCATTTTCATAAATATATATATATCTATATATATATATATATATATATATATATATATCTATATATATATATATATATGTGTCTTTAAGCACGATAACTCGCGTAAAAATGGTCCAATCTTAATGAAATTTGGCATGGATGTGTAAAGTAGTAATTATTCGGACGAGTTCGTAATCCAGCCCAATCCGACTACCGGAAGGGGGGGTAAAGGGGGGTAAACCCCCCCCAAAAATGGGTTTTTTGAGTTTTTTACATATAAAAATAAAAATAATCCGATTTTTGTTGGCACCATTGAATTCAGCTCAAAAAAACAAACAATTTAGTATTTTGAATCACTGCTCTATGTCCATTGGTTACCGAGATATTGAAAGTGGTAAACACAGTACGTTGTCCCTATGTTAACCTTATGGGAAATAAGTAAAATTCTGTATCTCGCTTATTTCTCAACACATCTTGATAAAACTTGGTAAGTGGCTTCTTCTAGTTCAGATCTACTAAATATTGAATTAAAACCACCCAGTTTTAATATTCCTGTAGCAGCAAACCTGCATACTCATTCCCCATGTTATTCTTATGGAGCTTTCAAAAACCTGTAAAATCTCGCTATGTTGGATTGAAATATGTTGTTTTGTACTGGAAATTCGCTGAGTATGCAGGTCTGCTGCAACGGGGGTATTTTATTTTGGATTTGTTTTAGATGGTCTGGTAGTAGATAGTAAAAAAGTGCGCCGGAATATTGTGGGGTATGACTGAATTTCTGTAATCTGTGTTGAGGAAGATCTATGTTTGTTCTATGGCGGGTATTGTAAGAGTGCTGGGTTTGTCTAAGAATAGGATTAGAGTTTATGACTAAGATTATGGGTTCTAGGATGTAGAGAGATACTATGATGGGGATCCTTGATTGAATGAAAAGCGGCTTGCAGTGCTCCTGCGGGTGTTGTCGGAGAATCATTCTTACTGTTTTCTTCTGTAGTACAAGTATTCTTTCAATGTTCTTGGCAGATGCTGCTCCCCACGCGACAATGCCGTAACGGAGATGTGAAGAGAAGAGTGAATGGTATGCAGTCAGGGCGATTTCTTCGTTTGTAATGTTCCTAATTCGTCTTATTACATAATGGGCTGTTGAGAGTTTTTTACACAGTTAGTCTATGTGGTGTTGCCAATTTAAGTTTTGGTCGATATGGATTCCTAGGAATTTTGTTGAAGTGACAGTTGGGATATCTAAGTTTGACCAGTCTTCTTCTGTTCTAGTTCTATTGTTAGGACTGAAATTTACGTGGACGGTTTTGGTATTGTTGATGCTAAGTTTAAGTTTATTGCATATTTCTGTGGCTTGATCTAGCATGGAATTTACCATGTTACTGTTGTTCATTAGGTCCAACATCTAGACCTACCTAATTACTGGGCCTAGTAATAATACAACAGGGTTTTAATACTGTCTTTTGCTTGTTTGACTAGTTTCAACATGTCTACGGTAGTTGGATGTGGCTCTAGTAGTGATAGGCGATTGTGAGATGTACCATTCAAAACGTTTTGATTGCTTTATTCATTCAAAATGTTATCGAAGAGTTATTCTGCATTCGAAACGGCCAAAGAGAATAGGTATTTAATTTTGTATACATCATTATGAGAAACCAATTAAATTAATGCATATCTCTTCAATCTATATACATTTATTCACAAATAAACTAAAGTCAAAGTTTAAATATTAAAATATTGCTGTAAAATATTGTGATGAAACAGAATAAACAGAATTTAATAACTTTAAAGCAGCGTTAGCAAAACGAATGGATTATTTCAAATGAATTCATTCGAATGCTTCATCGGGAGCACTCGAAATGGAACTTTTCGAAAATGAAATTCATTCGGAACTCAACCATTCAAAAACCGGAACATTTCGCAATCACCCATCAATAGGCTTTAGTTGCGCAGAAGGGTGCACCTTCTGCTTCGCCTGACTTTAAAAGGGACTCGAGAGATGGGAATCAGGTGGGGAACTATTGATGGTTAAACACCTCATACGAACGATTATATCGATATTTCACCGATTTACTTCACATTCATCTAAGGAAATCAGAGGGAACTGGGGTTGTTGAGTGGGGAAAAACCAATTGTCAACAACTAGGCCCGGCTGCCAATTTCTCACATTGAAAATTAGGCCAGTCTATATATTTCCTTTCTCTAAAAGCTTGGCTCTGCTGCAGCCGCAGCGCTGAAGGCCATGGGCACCACCACAACAGGTACCAATCACATAAACATATCACTAGTAAAAGTAATCCACTTTTTCATATAATTATATGCTATTTCGGGCGCAGTAATTATTTCCCTTGTTTTCAAACAATGTTGGCGATCTTGAAATTACGGCAGAGGAAATAAAGCGCTACTCAATACAGAGCAAGCACGTTGTCACCCACTAACTGTTCCGTGTCAGTAAGTATATGAAATCTATAGAACTCTCAATATAACGTTCGTATGAGGTGTTTAACTATCGAAAGTTACCCACCTGAAAACCCCAATTTCCACCGAGTCCTCTAGATACTATGCACCTTCTACGGAACTTGCACCATTGATGTCTGATGCAGTGACTAACCAATCCACAAGTAAAGTCGATGTTCGAAAATAATTGAAAAGGCCCGAATTTTACGTCAATGGTAGTCGGGCGACCTTTGACCGAAGACCACAATGAATTCATAAGCTTAATTAAATTTCGATTTTAAGTGAGGTTAGATACCACGTGTTTAAAGTTGATGAATTTACCTGCTTTTTTGGCGCAACCATGATGACTTATGATAGGAACCTGCAACAAATGAATCCAAATTTAAAACAATAGCAGATTTGAAAGACACTGAAGTAAAATATTCTCAACGTATCCTGTTATCCAACTTACACTCACCTCCAACACCCAAGAAGCCAAGGAGTAGAAGAAAATTATGGCGGATGACGAATACCCCAGTGTTGCCAAATAGATTTTCACTAATTCCCCACTGGTGCCACCAAAATTCCCCACATTTCCCCACACAGGGAAAACACAAAAAATCCCCACAAATTCCCCACTTTAATCACTCTTACAAAAAAAATTTCTCTAATTTGAGGCATAAATGAACCTAATTGCAATGTAATGAAGAAATAAAACTCTAAAAATCAATTCTAAAACACTGAGTTCATTCCTTGACAAAGCGGTTCATTTATAAGGGGCACCTACGGAACCAAACGAAACCTCGCGCACAAACTTTTATCCACAACAATAGACGTTCAAATATAAAAATAATGACTAATTACTCATGAAATAACGATAGCGCATGCTTATTTTAGAAAAACAGTCAAATACCACGATTCCCGGAGCGGTTTTTCCCATTTTCTTTGCTGATTATACAGTTCAACCAACAAAAATTACCCAACATTCGAAAAATCTCCACATAATTCCCCACAAAGCTGAAATCCCCATTAATTCCCCACCGACCAATTCTCCTAGCTGAAAATCGCCACTGTGGGGAAAAATCCCCACGTCTGGCAACACTGGAATACCCGGATGACGACAACGACCGGACCAGGTTTACATTTCGCTTCGGCCGTTTTTCCCTCGTTATGGCCCAAAATTTCCCTTTCCTCCAACAAGCTTGAAATTGCCCAAAAGAGCCCTGTTTATATTGAAATTCTCCCGAAATTGTAGTTTTTTTCCTCTTTAAAAGGGAGTGCGGAAATGACTAGAACTGCGTAATTCGGTGACCTCATACTAAATTTGCTCCTTCTTAAAATTTCCAGCGGAACTTTTTTTTGGGGGAGCTTCCAGCGGAACTCCCCAACTGCAGAATTAAACAACCACGGAACACCCCAACCTTTCAAAATGGTAGGTTTTCGAGTTCCATTCAGCGACGAACTTAGTACTTTTAATCTAAAACGATGTACTATCTGAAGAGATAGCCTATTAAAAATAGCATACCTCCTTTTACTATTTGTAATGTTCAGAATTGTTTTCAAATTTAAAAATCCAAAATAATGATTTTTTTGGCTTTGAACGAATTAAGATGTTCAACATTTTAAAACAAATGTTTTTGTCAGGAAAATCTACGAATGTAGCTGGATAAAAGGCAAAGAAATTTGTAGTCATGATTTTACTAAAACTTGAAAATCTTGGGGCCTTACAATAAAACTTTGCTAGCCTCAAAAAGTCATTCATTCAATCATTCATTCTTAATGAGACAGGTACCTCATGGAGGAGGTTACCCTGAATATGAGTGAAGGATGAGTGTGATGATCGTGATGATAGTGGCGCGATCTTGTAGCCTTGTTACTGACTAAGGTTTATCGGCGGCCCTGGACGTCTCTGATTAGAGCAGTGAGCCAGTTCTGGCGGCGGACAACGTAAGACAATTCCGACTCTTAACGAAACTCGATAACCTGCCGTTTTGCAGGATTAGCGGGTTCCGTGGTTGTCCATTGTCCCTAGTCTACGTTCTACAGATTAAGGTTCCACTGGAAGACAATTTTCAAGATAGAGACATTTATGGGGTTACCGAGTTCCACTGCTAGCCAACTCCGCGCTTCCCTACTAAACTTTGATTTTTATTTTTCTTCCCAAAAATTAAAAAAAAAACAGTATTTCCCCCTTTGAGGGAGTTTTTAACTTTTATGAGAAAAATCCTATACTCTTATATGAGTAATGTTATCGTGCTTGCTTGTATGCTTGCATGCTTGCTTGCACAATTATCTCAAAAACGGCTCCGAGGATTTCCTTCAAAGTCTGGAAATAAGAAATTTATGACTCAAAAACGTCTTTTATGCAGTTAACTTGGTCAAAGAAAATCTAATAACGTAATAAATCGAATTTTAAAGTTGTAAAAATTTAACATTGGTCTTATGGGTTGTCGTGACAGCAACGAAAATAAACAAGGAAAGTGTAAACAAATGAAGTAATCATAACAGCTGTTTGGAAGGTTACCTTTGGAATCTACAGCCATCAAGGAAAAATACAGCAGGTGGGATGAAGAGTCCATGGAGTCATAGAAAAGGTTTCCATTTATCAATTTTATGACATTGAAATATTTAATAGTAACTGGATGAACTGGTAAACATGAAATAACACCGAGCAAGGCTCGGTCCATCAGGTACTTGTCTATTATGACAGGGAATCTTTTGGAGGGGAAATCAACAAGGAAAATGTAAGGAAATTTTTTCCTCGCCTGGCTCCAATATTATAATTAATAATATTATAATATTATACCTGGCTCCAATTCTTGGGGCCTCCGTCGTCCATAAGACTAATGTTAATTTTAGCATTACCTGATACCTGATTCCTGATGTCTTCATCTTTTACCCACAGCGTGGGATTGATCGCGTCAAGAAAATAAATATACTTCAATTTAAATTGAACAAAACTCTGAATACACTAAAAATTCAAAGACTAAAACTTAACTTAAACTACTTTTGACTTCCGGTTGGCGGGGGCTGACTACATCACTGAGAGGTCATCCTCAAGAGATTCGTTGATGCTATAGTGAGCCCTATTCTTGAGGAAGTTTGAGAGGACCCTATCAAAAGTGTCTAGATCCAGCTGCCTAGTTCTGAGGGGCAGTTTATTGAACAGGTTCACAGACAACACACTATAACTGCTCTGGGACCTGGCCAGGCGCACTCTTGGGATGTCCAGCTGGGCTCGGTGTCTAGTAAAGTGGGAATGCACATCCTGTCGAGTGGCAAGGTCGTCAATGTTCCTCCTGACGTGTAGCAAGCAGAGCAGGATGTAATGGCCGACAACCGTGAGAAGTCCAAGCCGTGCGAACAGAGGCTTACAATGGGCACGTAACTCACTTCTCGTTATAATTCTGACGGCATGCTTCTGGAGCTTGAGCACATCCTGAACCCTCGATGAGTGCCCCCACAGTAGCAAACCATAAGACACATGACAATGAAAAAGAGCATGGTAAACCATGACTAAATAAAACTCGGTCACACAGTTCCTCCCCAGATAGCACATTAAGCTTAGATTTTCCTTAGTCCAAAGCTTGCCCATGCAAAGCTCTAAGCTTTTAATTAGGCTTGCAATGGCAAAGGTAAAAGGTTAAACTAAGACTAATACAACCTATTGGTAAGCTTACGAGTTTACGCATGCAAACCATTTTTTAAGCTTACAGGCAAAGGGAAAATTAAGCTTAATACAAAGCTTTAACATAGGTTTCGCATTGCTAAGCTTGGTATATGCTAAGCATTGTGCTAAGATTATGCTAAGCATTGGGTTAATATTGTGCTAAGCATTGTGCTAAGATTTGTGCTAAGCATTGTGCTAAGATTTGTGCTAAGCATTGTGCTAAGATTATGCTAAGCATTGTGCTAAGATTATGTTAAGCATTGTGCTAAGATTATGATAAGCATTGTGCTAAGATTATGTTAAGCATTGTGCTAAGATTATGATAAGCATTGTGCTAAGATTATGCTAAGCATTGTGCTAAGATTATGCTAAGCATTGTGCTAAGATTGTGCTAAGCACTGTGCAACGATTATGCTAAGCATTGTGCTAAGATTACACTAAGCATTGTGCTAAGCTTCGTTAAAGTTAGTAGTTTGCAGTTTAATTGAAAGTTTATAAAAAATACATAATACAACAAAACTAAAAACTGCATAATACAAAAAATGTGCTACTAACCCTTTATCTGTTCATGATTACAAAAATTATTAATATTTAAATAATAAAATTAACATGTGTCTAAAGGGTTGCCATTTTGGCATGAATAAGAAATTTCTAGAAAATAATAATAATAATAAATAAGTGTGTTTAATTAGTTCATTTGCAAAGGAAATCTAAAAATGTGAAACATAACCGATAATGTCAGTTATAACAATTCACACTTCTGTACCATTTCAGATCAAAGAAAAATAACACTATAAAAGCATAAATTTGATTGGAATTTTGGGCCTAAATTAAGATTTTTTATAAATAAATCACTCTTAACAAAATAGAAAACTTAGTGAAATCTATGAAATTTCACTATTTTTTCCTTACTACTGGAAAACGTGTAATCTTACTTCGGAGAAAATTCAGGATAAAAAAATACAATTAATATATTTTCACAAATCCAAATTTTTATTTTAACTATCGATACAATGCCGTTTTTTTTTGTGTTGGGTTCTTCAATTGTTTCAAACGTTATCATTTCCATCCAACTCCAATGTTCTCTTCTCCTCTTTCTTCACCCTGTAAAATAAACATTTAATCAAATAGCAAAAATTCATTTAAAAATTAATACAAAGAATGGAGGCTGCCTTTGGCAAATTTCTTATTGAATAGTGGGGTTTTGAGGGCCCAAAATTTGTCATGTTAGTCCTAATGTTATTAAGTGATTTTAAAAAATATATAAATATGTTAAGCCCTCTGTTAGTTTTTAGGACAAAATATAATGGATTTATCAATAAAAATGTGATTTTACTGAACGCAGTACATTGTCTTGAGGTCATTTTGCACTCCGGTGGCCGCAGCAATCATCAAATTTCCTTTCAGTACATGGCAGAGCTATTATTATCTATAATCTGATTGATACAACTGTCTAGGGAATGAACTGGAACATCACCACAATCCCCATTTTTGGATACTGCCCAAAATTTTGGGTTTCAAACTAAAATACCCTTTAAACCAAAAATATGCTCCCTCACAACTGTGCGTACTGATTGTAATTCCCAAGGATTGAAAAAATTTGTTATTTCTTTAAAAAATACAGCTTGATATTTCAAACAGATGTAATTAATGCTAAATAATGCACTCTTAAATCTGATCATTTCAACCGTTATAACTTGGCCTATTTATGAGTTTTTTATGTTCTGACAACGTATACAGGTCAGTGATCTTCTATCTCAGGGTGTGTAATGACATCTGATTTTAAAATTCCAGTATTTCCAGTACAACTTTTTCCTAAATTCCAGTATCTCTCTCTATTTAACTAACTTAGGGGTATCGCTCACTACTAACCTAACCTAACCAATGAAAATTTGTAGCTTGAAATGATGGGTCACAACACCACTTTAACATTTAAAAAAATATTTTGGATCCAATATGGTGGCCAAAATTGGGTATCCACTCAAAATGAAGTATTAACTACCCAACAATGTTCCGGGGTGGTGTGGGATCGATATTCGAAAAAAATTGAGGAAAAAGGAAGGGGGAGGACTAGTATGGGACACCCGGTGTGTGTGTGTGTGTATGTGTGTATATTAAAGAAAATTAACGAATGGTGTTTTTGGCATCTGGGGACCTCAAAACAAAAAGTTATGATGATCTCGGGCTTAAGTCTTACCATGGTAACAGCTTCTTCCCTATAGCGGAAATTCGCGAAACTGATAATTTTCAAACACACTCAGCTTTACTTCTTCTCCTGACTTACATAATAGAAGAAGTAGAATTTAAAACCAATACATAATTTGTTACTAAAATAAAGTAGCCTTTACTAAATTTAGGAAACAAAAGTTCTAATTTACTATGAGTGTCTTTCGACACAGTCTCTCACTTTCATATCACATCTTATGTCACGTTTTACATCACATATTATATCATGTTTTATGAAAAATAATATAAAAATTTACCGGTAAATATAGCAATGTTAGAAATGTTGAGAACATCTTCAATCTTAATAAAAATGACAACATATCAAATTTTAAACCGATTAAGGATGTTTAGTAATTGAACTGAATTACAAGTGGTTTAATTTAGGTTTTGAATGTATTGAACCAAATTATTTTAAATGGATTTTATCACTTGTTTTCAACAAATCCTAGTACGAAATACAAAATTCTAGTATCAAAATAAAATTCCAGTATAATTCCAGTATTTCCAGTACCAGTAGACACCCTGTATCTATATGGTAGGGATAAATAGTTTGTTTGATGCAATGTTACTATGATTACAGTTGTTACTTTGAGCATAACAGTGTGTTTGGCTTATAAAGGTTTACCTATATTCGGCATAACTTAGGAAAGTGACCGAAAATCTGTACTAAAAATAATGACAATAAACAGAAAACCAACTTAGCGAAAAGATGTCTGTTACTTTCAGTTAAAACAAAAAGCAGCATAAATTCTTTGGAAAAAAAACACCTTGCAAATGTAGTACAGTACACTCTCGATTATCCGAGCCCCAGTTATCCGAGGCAGCTCTAAACTTAAATATACGTTTTTATTTTCTTACTAAGCGTTATAATAATGCGTGAAACAAGTGTCTTTATTTAAAATTCTAATACTTGCAACTCGTAAGGACTTTCATTGTCGTATTTATCGGTAAATCCTATACTGTATCTAATAAAATATTTTGAAGCGGTCCTATTGCAGCCCAACCTCAAAACACACGTGAACTCCGTATTATCCGAGGTTCCTGTTATCCGAGGTAGCCTTGGTCCCGAAGACCTCGATAATCGGGAGTGTGCTGTAATAAGAAGTTATATAGCTACTTTTGATTCCCAATGCACACTAAAAACTTCCTCAAAGAGATTAACTTTGCTAAGAATTAGTAAGTTTGCGTTCATTTCAGAATGGAAAATATGTTATTTTTTTTAACAAAAGTAAAATTCCTTGATTAGCGAACTTTTAATACAAGCAGTATATGCATGAATAACAATAACAAGGAGAGAGTAAGGACCGATTATATTTTATGACATTTTTACTGGCTGGGTTAGGTAGGGCTTCAGGCTGAGAGAGGGCCGCAAAAAGTATAAAGCAAGTTGTTTTTTTTGTACATTTTAAAGATAGTTCAAATTGAAATCACCATTTTCAATCCAATATTTTAAATTTTATTGAGAATCAAATAAATTCTAAAATTACAGACACAAAATGGGGGGCTGCACGGGTAGTTTGGCTAAGAGCCTCAACAAGTGTGGATTGTCACAAGTGTAAAAATTTGCAAATATAAATCCGGCACTGTGTACAATTGTCCCACTTGAATTAAAATGTATTTCAACATCGTATGTTCAACATTAGATTATGTTTTAGAATTCATAGCAAAAATGAAATAATTTTTAAGTTCAATGCTAACCTTCTTAACTTCCTAAACTTGGCCTGCATAAGCCAGTCGCTGATTCCTTCTTGGAGTTTGCCTTGCTCCCCATCTTTGAACCTCTTGAAACAGATTTCTGCAAAAAAGTAAGGAAATATTATTTAGGTGATGTAAACAAGCCATGATTGTAAACAGCACACTATGGATTTTCCACATTAATGTTCTAGAGTCTTGATGTGTATAACAAAAAACCCAGTTAGTCTGAAGAACCATGACAACAATGCATGTTAAAATATAAAAAAAGTGATTTTGGAACAAACCATCTTTGTCGTAGTCAGATCATGGCAGTCGACGGTCGTAATAATTAGGCATATGAAAGTTTTGCATCAATGTTTATCTTGATACAAGAAAACAAATCCACAAGTGGTCTATTGAAAGTTAGGAAACGCCTGGTATATTTTTATTTGCAAACTGAAGTTATAAACTTGATTCAAAATGACTACTTATATTGAAAAGACGTTAGGGATATACTTCTGCACCTCTATACACAGCTGATCATTAAATTAGTATGACATGAGATTACCATGTTGGAGGTATGGGTTCAAATCCTGCCCACTTAGGTAATATTTGTTAAGATTAAGTTATATTTTATCCTCCGTAGAAGTTGATTTCTTTTAATTGGCAACTTAAACTAGTGTAGATGTGAGTTTGTAAACTTTTTCTTTTATTTTCATCAATTTTATAAAAATGGTTGCATTTATTTTATAATGGTTAAATAAAT
Organism: Flexamia atlantica; assembly: GCA_035578135.1. Taxonomy (NCBI): domain Eukaryota; kingdom Metazoa; phylum Arthropoda; class Insecta; order Hemiptera; family Cicadellidae; genus Flexamia; species Flexamia atlantica. The sequence goes on along the minus strand of JAQJVK010000024.1, from coordinate 4,443,417 downwards.
ACTATATCAGCTGGCAGGAAAGTATTTCCACTCTCTGTGAAGTTAAGTCAGGTTAGTCTAGTTTAATCGATTTTTTTACATAGTAAATTATGTAACTATTAGCTTTTAAGTATGGAAAAACAAAAATTTTCCGGACCCTCTGCTAGTAGGCCTATGGGGAGTATTCCATACTCCCCAGACCTCCTGGTGGTTGGTTATGCCCCCCCCAAACATACAGTTCACAAAATGTGGGGCTACACCGATAGTTTCGCTAAGAGCCTCAACAAGTGTGGATTGTCACAAGTGTAAAAAAATTGCAATTATAAATCTGACATTGAGTACAACTTTCCCACTTGAATTAAAAAATATTTCAACATAGTATGTTCAACATTACATTCTGATTTACAATCCATACAATCTTATAATATTAATACGCCACATGAAAACTTTCTATAGGATAAGGCTTTTTTATTTCAAGACTTACCCCTAGATATTATATATCAAAACACGCGGCTCTATGTGCAGATTCCCGTAAGCATCTTTAGGTTTTAAATTTAGGCAATATATGAAAAAAGTGAGAAAAACTTGTTATAAAATAAAAAATGTTTTGACAAGCGAAAATGTAAACAAATAAACATCTGATCAGTTGTGTGGGATTTAAAGTAGCCTATATAGATCACAGACCAAGAAAAAAAATTAGTTATCAAAGTAGTTTAAAACTCAGCCCAGCTGTTTTTTTATTTGAAAAGGAATAAGACGGGGAAAATTTGTTGTGATCGGATACTTTATATTCTTTCAAACATGCTAAGAACGAGTCGACGAAGAAGTTTTATAGCGTTCGGACACAGCGGGGCAATGTACGGAAAGATGTTCGCACACGGTGGGACAACGTACGGGAAAGTGTGCAAACAGAAGCTTCATACGCGGAGCTGGAACAATTAGTGGAAAATTACACTGACAAAATCGCACTATCAAATTCAAGAATACAGCAGCATTCACTTGGCGGGATGGCAATACCATGTCAGAAATGTGGCGCGCTACATTTTCAAGGAGAAAAAAGAGGAAGAGACTAAGGATTTTCACACAGCTGCCATAAGGGAAAATTAAATCTACTTACATCTCAACGAAGCGATTATGTTCAAAGTCTTATTACTGGTACCGATAGACTGAGCAGAAACTACAAATAAAACATTAATGCCAAGAACGCTGTATTCGCAACAGTAGGCAAAAGAGCTATTAAATTGAAGAAAATAATGGATTTCATGTATAAATTTGTACGCAACAATTTATCACTCAATTATAGCACCTTACAACCGTGAGGAGAACATTCATTTTATGCTCTGTATCTATGACGGACATCAAAATTGGTGATCAAGAAAGAATGCTAAACAAAGCCAACGGCTCTTGCAGCAATGAACTCATGCACAGCTTGACTGAACACTTAGTTAAAGTTAATCCCTAAACGCAAATTTTCAACGTGAAGAGTTGCGTTCTGAAAATTACTCCTGATGAGCAGCATACACAACGCGGAATGCACGTCAGAGATCGATACGACGACATAACTTCTAATGATGTTGCTATTATTTTTAGAGCAAACGATAGCGAACCACCAAGTGTGAGCGTGACTTAATTATTTACCCGAAAGATGTGCCACTTAGAAGAGTACATATTACTCAATTTTGCCTCGACCCAATGGCTGACCTGTTGCTTTTTCCATAATTTCAATTTGAAGGAAGTGCACAACGAACATCGCTTACAATGCTGCAATACGTGTCCTAATGAGTGGCTATTAGAGACACTTTTAGCATGCTACATCGTTCCGAAAACCTATTTTTACAGTAGATTGACGACATATGTGGGCATAGAAGGCAGCCGATCATTTATAATTTAATTAAATAGTGTGAATTTGTACGGGTTCACCTAGTAATTTTTAATACTAACCTTCTTAACTTCCTAAATTTGGTCTGTATCAGCCAATCACTAATTCCTTCGCGAAGTTTGCTCTCTTCTCTATCCTTAAATCTCCAGAAACAGACTTCTGCAAAAAAGTGGGGAGATATTATTTAGGTGATGTAAACAAGCCATAATTGTATACAGCTACGGATTATCCACATCAATGCGCCGGAGTGCTGATGTGCATAACCAAAAATCCAGTTAGTCTGAAGAACCATGACGACAATGCACGTTACGATCTAAAAATAGCGATCGTGGAGCAAACCATCTTTTTGTCGATGTCAGATTATGGCAGTCATCGTATTAAGTTGCATGTGAAAATTTCATACCGACCTGATCGGTAACCAAATTTTTTACATATATAGCCTAGGCTAATTTTATTTATTTCGTTAAAAGTCATCATATAAGTTACAACTAACCTCAAAGAGTACAAAAATATCACATAGGCTAACTGAAATTTCAACTAAAAAAGTGTGTGGATATAAGGTACAATCAGAACAAAAATATGCTTGGTAGCTAACTTGTTAAACAAATTATGCATTTTGCAATTCATATTTAAAGGCGAATTAACAAAATAGTTACCATTTATTAATGGGAAGGTGAAGGTCTGCAGCCTATTGAAAGGTTTTTTGACAACACCTGTCGTAACTCTCTCTGTCAAAGTATATTCCTCTGCAACACCTTAGTTTATAAAAGCTTCTAGGCTTGAGGTAAGATGAGGAGTTTCCCTTTATATTGATCAGAAGTCTGGCCTGCAATGAAACAATAAAAGTAATTAAAATATTGGAATGTTTTTGCAAAAATGAAAAAAATGACACGATTGAAAATCCTGGGAATATCAATATGGGAATATCAACACGAGTGGCCGCCGGGAGGATATGGAAAACTCCCCAGCAGAAGGGGGGGTTCAGGGGCCCTCCCCCGGATTTTTTTTTAATTGTGATTAAATTTGATGCCTTTTTAACGTTTATGACCACAGTTTAACAATTAGGCCGTGTTCACTTTCGCGCTATCTAGGTTTGCCCTGCCACGGATAGAGTGTACTTGATGCCATAGTGGTCGTGAAGGTTGTGATCTCCAGCGCAACGTGTGTTTAGCGCAACGTGTGTTTAGCGCAACGTGTGTTTAGCGCCACTCACGACTCAGTGGGAATTTACTATTGTCGAACAAGGGCGCAACTGATTTGTTCAAGCATTTGACGAACTATTTGCGCAAGAGGCCTTATAAGATCGACGTAGAAATGAGTATGGTAATGCCGAATGCACCCAGTACACGCTCGTATTGGCCTGGATTGGATTTGCCCTTGATTGAAGATAGTAAACTTCCACCATCACTTGCTAAAGCCTATCTCGAGTTTATCAAGTGATCAGTATCCAGAATGGAGGTTAAAAAACTGCCATCCTGTTAAACCTTGCGTGAAACTATGTAAAGAAAAATAGAGTTGTTAAATTGACTTAGAGGATTCCCAAATTAGAAAGAGTTGTACATTTTTATAAAATCACTTTTTAAACAGTATTAATAAATTAAGGGCCAGAAAAAGGGTCTGGAGCTGTACTGGTGAGTTGAGAAACCGCGCTCCGGTGAGCTCCGGTTTCCTAAAAAGTACCGGAGCTGTGCTCCGGCTGAAATTAACCCCTGCACTTAATCCAATTTAGTAAAATAATTAAGATCTCAATTTAAGGTAGGCCTATACAGGCGTAGGTAATAGATATATATATGTGATTTTGGGTGATTCTCTGGAAAGTGAAACTGACACGATGTTTTTGAAAGTAACGTTGTAGAACATGTACTGTAATGGGTGTATTCTGTTATTAAAATATATTAATAATTATGATAAAAAATATTACTATTCCTCTACATCATGAAAAAATTACTCCGATTTAAATGTATATTTTTATTTGGTTAGGCTATATTTGGGAATACTTTCACAAAAAGATATAAATACATTATTGCTTTGTCTTACAGCAACACACTAATAAAATAAAATGGATGTTTCAAGTTATTATAGTCACTTCAACCAAAAATTTTCCAAACAGACCTCATTGTGTCCCGTGCGTCATAAAAAACATCCAAGTTTCTTTCTGCTGAGAGTGCTGACTTACAAAATATTTCAAAAAGTTGAGGGTGGGAGGGCCTTGTGAGAGTAGGGTCAGGTCCGCCCGTATCTGCTGACGATAAGAGATTCGGCTTCTTCAAAACTAAGCAATAGTAAAAATGTCCTTATTCTATTTTTAAAAATCGAAAGTGTCGGTAGAGAAAGAAAATTAGAATTTGGAAAACGCTGGCACATATTAACATAGAGAGTTTGAGCAATATAAAAGGGATTCGTTGTTAAAATTGATTTTTGGAGCTAAAGAGAATTGATTCCAACATTTTGAGCAAAACGAGTATGGTGAGAATGAGTAACCTGAGAGAAAATATTGTCATAATTTTTGTAAATATGGACTGACAAGGTTTTTATAAAAAGATGTCTAATAGGAAGGATCTGGGACTCAATAAAAAGAACGTCAGAGGGGTACCTGGTAGTCTTTTTAAAAGCTGCCTTTAAAATAGCTTTTTGACACACATTTATAGGCTGAAGAAGAGTTTTAAATGTCCCACCCCAGGCTATAATTCCAAAAGTAATAATAGACTGAACATAAGCGAAATATGCTAGCTTTAATTCATTATTATTTAATATTTCACTTAATTGTCTAATTGTATAGTATAAGGGCAACACAAGCCAGGCAACACAACCACTGTTAACGGTAACTTATAATTATTTATGTTAACCAAGGAGTCAGTTAAAAAATACTCACCTAGTCAGATCACAGAAGCATAGTTGAGTTAATTTGGCTGCTGAAGTCTCAGATAAACCGATACAAAATTCCACTTACTTAAAAACTTTAAACTTCTAACCACAAACTAATCAAACTATCACATGATTTCTAGATTGGAGAGACTGCTAATCACTGATGTAAGCAACACGCAACTCAGAGAAAGAGGATACAAACATTGCAATATGGCTGACTGGCTCCCCATCCCATCCCCATCCCCAACCCCGCGCCCCGCGCCCCTTCAGGACCGGTTTTCATTGTTTTAGTTTCACAAACCTACTTCCGCCACTGCCGCGTCAAATACCTGCGAACGGTAAATACGCGCGATAAAATTAAACGGCTCTTTGCTTATTTTAAATTTATTCCTACAATTGATAAATACGCGTAATCAAATTTTACGGAAATTGTTTGCAAATATACGGCTACCTGCGATCGAAACATTACGTCTGCCCACCCATGGACAGTCTACCCAGCTCGAGATAATTGCTCATCCATCACATTAAAGACACGTTAGCAATTAGATAGAAATTGATAGAAATCTTATTGGAGGGGGGTGAATGACGCTTTCGCTGCAGGCGACAGAAAGTGTATATCCGTCACTGCTCGAAGAAAACTAAAAGTACAAGGTCATAAATTAAAACATTCTTTCAATTTCGTTTTCAAAGTTATATTGAAAGATTTCCTGTTGTACCTAGCTTTCCTATTTTTTAAGTTTTGGGTGGGAACTGGGAAAACCCTCTGAGACACCGAGATTCCGAGACTATGGGACGGTGGCGTATCCTGTAATCCACCTACTTGGAGGTAGGCCTAACGAATATTTGATTAGTTATAAGCGATGGCTTGTGGACGCGGTGTTCCCCAGGGAGGATTAACGTCCGCACTATTGAATGCTACGTTCATAAGACCGTCCTCATAAATAGACCAGTTCGTAAATTGTAAACCAGGCAAAATTGTGGTTCCCGGATCCCACGGGCTATTAATTAACAGTCCTGTCTAAGGAAATGTCGGCCTTAGTCAGTAACAAAGATTACAAGATCGCGCCACAATCATCCTTCACTCATCTGTCACTCATACCTTCATACTTGGCATAAAATACCTCCCTGGATAGGTCGCCTTATTCAAGCAATCTATATGTATGTATACCTATTCTGCAAAGACGAAACGACGACAAGTGCTCGCGTCCGCTATAACGGTTATATTGTCATATCATGAGTTGTTTTTTTTAACCAGGATATAATTAGCTTTCTTTCAACCATATATTAGTCACACGTGTCATCTTTTCTCTATTTTCCAAATAATTAAATTTAATTTTATGAGTAATAATTTTGGTCATAAACAATATAATTTTGTTTTAATTCCTCACTAAAAATCCGACCAATAATATGGGAAAACAAACAATACGTAAGATAAGGTCTTTAGACGATATTTAGATGCGGTAGGCCTTGCTTGTGAAGTCCCTGTGACACACGCACGCGATTCGTCACCATCAACCGCGATCGAAGAATAGGACGACCGACCTATGTCCATGCGTTAGTAAATTTATTGATTGTCTGTAATTTTACCTTCTTTTATTTATTCACCTCCTAACCGACTCTGGGGAGATGAAAACCCGTTGTTATCTACGATAGATGTTTAATGGTGTGACCATACACCACAAAACATCAATCGTTGATAAAAACAGCAGTGGTGTACCCATCCTCCACTTAACATCTATTGTAGATAAAAAAAACGGTTTCTAAAGATAACTATCGGTAGCATTTTTACAGGCTCAAGCAAAGAAAACCCTTTCCTTCATCCGAAAAAATCATTTATACCATGATTCTGCATGAGGTCTCAAAATATATCAGTTATAAAATGTTCTTGTACGCACCTTTAGATCTAGAGCATTTCAAGTAAAAAAACAAATATCCGACAATTTTTCAAAAAATTGACTACTCATTCTTTAAGTCTGTTAGAGTAGTTTTTGACTAAAAGTGAGGAACTATTGCTTTGATCTAAAAATTGTATACATTTGATTGCAGAAAAGCTATTCCGGAATAAATTTAATCTTCAAAGAATTTTTTAACGTCTTCTTAATGGGGGATTGTTATTAATTGGTTGAACTTATGAATTACTAGTAAACCCGTTGCTCGCAATCGAGCAATTGTCATGTGTATTGACTTATAGGTAAAAACAATAATGGTAAAGTATTCTTATGATATGGTTAAAATTCAGTCACTTCCAGTAATACTGAGATTATTTACCAAAGTTCTTTACAGACAATATTTTCGGTGAATACTTTATCAACTTTCAGGAGATGATTTGATTTAGGTTGAATTATTCTAGTTCAAGTGTATATGAATCATCCTTACAACAACCAAAGAACGTCACCTAATTAAATAGGTACCAAATTAATTTACGTTTATTTTATAATTTCAATAATAAGATTAAATAGTTACATTTAATTAAATTGATCCAGCGTGTTAATACAGCTGCTACATTTTCATTTTTAGGTCATTACTGACAAACAAACTTCACATTAACTATCACCATAAACGCATACTTGGTTAGAATGAGTCAATGACCCAAAGTGGCTCATAACTTACTGCTACTGAGTAAAAGAAAATTGTAAACTCAGTCGAGTTAACCAAGCGCATTTGTCATACATAAATTATTAGTCTAAATAATTATTACAGGCTATAAGAAAACAAACATGTTTTTGAATGGGGTGCTTTTAATTAGACAATAAAGAAGTAAGTTATATTTCGAAATTGTGGGGTTTACGTTATTTTAGCAAACATTATTCTGTAACTCAGGTTCTGTTACAAAATTATAACCCTTTTTAACCTTAACCTGAACTTAATTCACTCACTAAATCTACTATAAATAACTCTACTATATAATTCATAAATGAATGCTTGTCTGCTTCAGTATAAATATTCAATGGGTTCAATTCCAGTAATAACACATGGCTTTGCTGGAAAACTTTGTTTACTGTATCAACTGCTTTATTTGAAATTTCTGTTCTCATATTAAACTTATGGACAAATACAAAACTTTAAGGGCGTCTAGGGCCATTCCCTTTAGTCTAATTTTTTTAAATGTTATTTCATGCAAAACTACACACCGAGCTCTTTCCAACGACACCTATAAATTATTAAATTTGGCCCAGTAGTTTAGGAGGAGTAATGACCACAAAAACCCCCTAGCGTATTAAATAAGAAATAGATTACGAGCAATCGGACATACATTAGATACATTACTTTGAAATGGCGACCTACCCAGGTAAGTATTTTAAGCCAAGACAACTTAGAGGGATAATATTTTCAAAGATTTTTTAACGTATTCTCTATGGTGGATTGTTGTAAATTTTGTTGTTGAAATATTCTATTTTTTTGCTTTATAACAGGTTACAAAACCCAAATACATTAAAGCAGTTCGTTAAAACTAATATAGGTAAAGTATTTTGATGTAGGTTGAGTGTGGCAAAGAGTCCTCACACAGCACTATACATTATATTAATTGTTAAAGAAATCTGGAGACAATAGACTAACTTATAATACTAAACAACATATTGTCAATTTTCAAATTGGTAGCCAACTTGACGCGTCCAAGGACGCGCCCTTTGTTTAGTGGCGACTTGGAGGGCCAATTCTAAGAATGTCGTAAGGGGAGAGAGGAGGGTTTTCCCGGGCAATCAATCCCGCGTATGGTACCGTTAGGACGCCGACATTACGCTTGACCAACCACGATGAGTTCAAAGGTAGGCCTACTCATCGTGGTTGGTGTGAGGTTTGAGAACACCTTTTAATTGAGATATTTGTTATTTAATGGTACGGAGCTTGTATCACAATATCCATAAACCATTTCCCTTCAAACGTGATTATTGCGGATTTTTTGCGAGTAAAAACAATATTAATTTTAAACTATACTCGTATAAGATAAGTATGATGTGAAAATTTCTAAGTTGATATAAATATTTTGATATTGATTTTTTCTGAGATTTGGCATCACAGATTAGTAAAAACATTGTTACTTAACAAACATTGTAATGGTTAAAAATGTATTATAAAAAATTAACTAAACCATAGTGAAAATGAAACATGTTAAAAATATCTGTAGGATATGATATTATCAAAGTTGTAGATTACTGAAAATTAATGATACAGTGGATTAGAAATATGTTTGTTAAGATCATAAATGACATAACCAATGATGTTATTAATATAAAATCATTCCAACATGAAAATATATGATTTTATATTACTGTATTGTAATTAAAAATATTTTTGTTATATTTTTAACTCTTAAAATTGGATGAAATTGTAAAATTTTTAGAAATTATTTTTTGACGATTGATATTTTCATGGTAATTAAAGGTTCTAAGAGGGGTGAATAAACTTTCTTTGTCAGGGCTGTGCCTTATTGAGGAGACACTTTACCATACCATTCTCCACTTTAATTATAAGAATAAATTAACTAAAATATAAACAAAGTAACCATAACAGGAACAACAGCTATCTATCAAGAGTAATATTTCAGGGTGTATATAGAATGAAAATAATTGTATCCTATACTCTTATACGAGCAATGTTACCTGGTCTTGCATGGCTGCGTGCTTGCTTGCCCTACGATCTCAAAAACGGCTCCGAGGATTTTCTTTAAAGTTTTGAATTAAGTAATTTATTACTAAAAAATTTGTTCTATGCAGATTACTTGGCCAGCGTGAATCTAATCTACTTTATATATTTGTCAAATACCATTCAACTATCATCGCACAGCCCAAACTACTTGACCTAGAACCTTGAAAGGTAAAACTGGCGCCAATTCTTGGGGCCCACGCCGTCCATAAGACTAATGCTAAAATTAACATTAGTCTTATGGACGGTGTGGGTCCCAAGAATTGGCGCCAGTTTTTTTATACTTTGGTATTATACGGAGGTCACCCTTATACAGCGCGCTGCGGCGGTTATGTTAGGTTGGGTTATCATAAATATGTTAGTAGGACTTTCCTCGTTTCGTAACGAGTCTAACGATACCAGATGAATAAAATTTTAGCCCGCCAAATCCCTTCCAAGTAGGCCAAGGTCAGGTCATTGACCGGAGCACACTCATCACCTGTCACCGCCGAAAGTGTGACTCATCTGGTATTGTCCGATTCGTAACGAAACGAGGAAAGCCCTAAACTAACATATTTATGATAAGCCAACCTAACATAACCGCCACAGCGCGCTGTATAAGGCTTGCCGTACATAATGTGGCTACCGGATGTGATCGCTAGCGAAGGCGACGCGTTCAACTCACTTCTCACTTCTCACCAACATCGCTGACTTCTGGGAGGCAGAACATAAGGACCGCTCATCATAATTATGTCCTTAAACTGTCAAAATTGGACTGTATGTCAATTAAAGTATGTTCTTTCCAATTATATGATCATTTTTGGTATCCAGTAAGTAAAATCTCTCAAAAAAATAGTGGCCTCCGTATAATACCAAAGTACCTTTTGAAACTTTGCATGAACGTTCCTCTCAGGGCATAGGCATCCAACAAGGACGGATTTTTTAAAATTCCCTCAGGGCTACGCCCTATGATACATCAAACTTTCAGTGTTAAAGTATAGGGAAGCTCATGTAGTTGTCATGGCAACCTTAACATTAAATCATGAATTCAAAGAAGTTTTTCTGCTTTTCCACAGGTAAACCGTGTTGATCAGCTGTGTTGTTTATCACATTTTTTATAGTAAGTAATTGGATGAACTGGAAATATAAAATAATATCAAGCAAGGCTCGGTCCACCAGGTACTGAAGTTGTGGAGTTTTAAAAGAGGGTTTATACAAAGAAGAAAACGGAGATTTTTTATACAAAGGTGGGATGAAACTTTTCGAAGTTTATTGTTACTTGTTTATTGATGAACCAGCATCCTTTGGATGATCTGGTAAAAATGAAATATTACCGGGCAAGACCAAGGCCGCGTTACAAATATAGTTATTTTTCAGTGTGGCCTTGCCAAGACTCAGTCCACCAGGTACTTTTGGAACAATATAAAAAATACCATTCAACGTTTATCGTGTTGTTTTACCGTAGATCAACAACATTAACGTAATTTGAAAGCCGAAGATACAAGGCGCGTGGATTGACGGTCAAAGCCATAAAACCGTACGCTCCACGCGCCGCTGCGGCACCGGGTAGCTAGCCCAACTGCCGCGGCGCGCCGACCGTCAGGCGCGGAGCGGGCGTTGCCGAGAAAAGTCGGTAAACATTAAAGGCGCGTTCTGGCGCGGACACACTCCCCCACCCCTTGAGCTCATTTCCTATACTATAATTGTTGTTAGTTTTGATTTTATTAAGTGGCGTTTCTTATATATCTTTTTTCAAAGTGGAGTGGGCAAATTGTCTAATCCTCGAGTTTTTGGACTTATACGAGTTAAAACCTGTCGTATGGGACCCTAAAAATTACAAACCACAAGGATGGAAACGCATTTACGACGGATGGAAGAGGATTCAAATCTCTTTAAGCAAGATGTCACAGATGTATCATATTTAAACAGCTAAAAAGAATCCTTCGCCAACAAGTCAATAATTCTGAATTATGTACCAAAAGGGGAATATGTTAGCTATGAACATTTACTACTGTAGTGAAAAGGGTAAGTTTTGCATCAAGATTGCGCGTATGTTATGCTGTCCCTTTGAAATAAAGCTTAGCCCGGCCATTTTTCGCAGCAATTAGCAGGATAAGCTGTACATGAGACTTGCGTGCTAATGAAAACTAAGCTTTGTGTTAAGCTTAAGTGTATCTTATGCTGTGCCTTTAAAGAAAGCTTAGCCTGGTCATTCCCCGCTGCAACGAAAAGGCTAAGCTTTGCACGAGACTTGCGTGCTAATGAAAAGGTTAAGCTTTGTAGTAAGCTTAAGTGTATCTTATGCCGTGCTTTAAAAGAAAGCTTAGCCTGGTCATTCCCGCTGCAACGGAAAGGCTAAGCTTTGCACGAGACTTGTGTGCTAATGAAAAGGCTAAGCTTTGTTGTAAGCTTAAGTGTATCTTATACCGTGCCTTAAAAGAAAGCTTAGCCTGGTCATTCCCCGCTGCAACGAAAAGGCTAAGCTTTGCACGAGACTTGTGTGCTAATGAAAAGGCAAAGCTTTGTTGTAAGCTTAAGTGTATCTTATGCCGTGCCTTAAAAGAAAGCTTGGCATGGTCATTTCCCGCTGCAACGAAAAGGCTAAGCTTTGCACGAGACTTGCGTGCCAATGAAAAGGCTAAGCTTTGTAGAAAGCTTGTGAGTATCTTAGCCACGCCTTAAGGGAAAGCTTAGCCAGACCATTTATTGCAGCAATGAAAAGGTTAAGCTTTGCAATAAGCTTGTGTGCTATCTGGGTCAACTTGAGCAGGAGGTAACAGATCCGAGACAGCCTATTGTTCGTCTGATCAATATGGTTTGCCCAACATGGCCCAACCCAATTTGCTGTCCAGCACAAACCCAAGCAACCTGACAGGACCCTGGTTATCCGGCAGATTTCTTGAAAGACTGCAGGTGATATGTTGCGTTTTATCCTCATTTAAACGAAAACGGTTCGCTTGAAACCACGCAGTTGCAGCCTCAAGACGCCGGGTAGAAGTCTGCATAACCTGGTCAAGGTCATTGCCAGCAGAAATCAGAGAGGTGTCGTCAGCAAACATGAGGGTCGTTCCAAGATCATCCAAGTAGTTGATCATGACGAGGAATAGAGTCGGTCCAAGTACTGAGCCCTGGGGGACCCCAAACTCCACAGGAAGTTCTTTAGACACATTTCCGCTTATCGAGACGACTTGGGTCCTCTTTTCAAGGTGGGAGCGTAAGATGGAAAGAGCAGTATCTTTAATGCCATAGTATGCCAACTTCCTGATCAATAAAGTCATGTGAGACACAATCAAACGCTCTGCTGAGATCGCAGAGCGTGAGAGATACTGCCTCTCGATTTTTAAAAGCAGCCCCAATACAATCCACCTCCCTGGCCACCGCATCAACAGTCGACCTGCCCTTTCGAAATCCAAACTTCATGTTTAAAAAAAGCTCGTTCCGTTAAAAAAAGTTGACTAGCTGCGGCTTCACCACGGCTTCGATAACCTTCCCAAAGACAGGTGTGATTGAAATCGGCCTGTAGCTGTTGAGCAGCTGGTGGTCCTCTTTCTTATAAACAGGTACAGTTCTTGACATCTTAAGGATATCGGGGAATACACCACGTTGAAGACAATCATTCACAACTGCAGCCAGGGGGACTACGATTACATCAACAATCTCCTTAAGCATGAAGGTGGACATGCCAAACACATCAGGGGTTTTTGATGGTTTAAAGGAGCGGATGATTTTTTCAAGTCAGATGGGGTAGTAGGCTCAAACATAGAGACAGACTCAGTGGCAGGGCGGGCTCTCAGGGCCAATAGTTGCATTGGGTCCTCAGCAGCATCAGGCAGATCATTGACAATATCCCTCACCGAGTCAATGAAAAAGTTATTGAAGGTGTCAGCGCTGGCAAAATCCGCAGATTTCTTAGACAGCGATCTGTGGGAATTTATGACGTCCCAAGCGGCCTTACAGCGATTAGGGGCCCCATCGATTTTAGCTTTTCAGTCGCAAGCTTCTTGGCCAGCTCAACCTGCCTTTTGTAAAGAGATTTTACCTGATGATATCTTCTCAGGCTATCATTATCCCCGCTTACAACTGACCAATCCTTCAAAGCCAGCATGACACCCTTCAACCTGCCCAGCTCCTCAGTGTACCAATCCCCATTGTTGTCCCGACGCCCAGGGATGCCCAGGGTTACTTGGGATGTTCTTGGGGGGACGGTGAGGCTTCAGAGTCTCAGGGAAAAACAAATCAAACGTTTTCTGAAAACGATGAAAAAAGGCTTCAAACATGCTCAACTCACCATCTGCATATAAAACATCCTCCCAGGGAATATTAGCAATGGCATCCTTAAATTGAGAAATTCTATTCTCAGGCACTAACCTAGAGCTAAAGATATAATTCACACGCCAAGATGAGAGGTTACTCACCACAGCAGAATGATCCAAGTTCATGGAGGTTACCAGGGCAAGGTGGTCATCCCCGTGCAGGTCCACTATCCTCGTAGCACAGTCATCGAGCTGGAGGTTAACCGCAACGTTGTCGAGGCATGAGTTTCCTCTGGTAGGCTGATGGCAGGTGATATAAAGTCCATATGACTTAAGGAGCTCAATGACAATCTTAGCTCTATGATCTTCACCAATGAAATTTACATTAAAATCCCCAGCCACAGCAATCTTAGCTTGAGAATTTCTATTAAGGAAAGCCAAACATTGTTCAAAAAGTTCACAAAATTTATCAAAGTTTCCACTTGGAGAGTGGTAAACCGAAACACAGTGGCACTGGGGTTATGGACGGCGTGGGCCCCAAGAATTGGTGTCAGTTATACAATTACATTATCACAATCAAAAATTCAATCAACAGAATTAAAATTTTAAACATTTAATCTGTAAATCCTAATTTTTCTCAGTTGTAAACTTATTGATATCTAAATTGTTTGTGCTACACCTCATTATCATCATAAAAAGTATATTTATTTATTTCGTTTTACTTTCGACCGTTATATTACAGGCGACCGTTATATCACATTACTTTTTATTTTTCTTTAGAAATATAATTTTATATAGTGTAATTTATTCCATAACGGGTTCAATATTGTATTTTCAGCTGATCGTGTTGTATCGTCTTGTGACGTGCCCTTCAGCGCATGCGTGGATGACGATCAGCAGAGTTTAGGACAGTCGCCATTGATTCAGTTGTAAGTTGTTTAGTGCACTGGGACTAAAATATAGCCGGTGGAAAGTGTCGTAGTTTTCAAAACTTCTTTTGAATAGACACCTCAGGTTATTTGTGGTTCAGTGAAGTGCATTGTCAGGTTATAAGGATTCAAAAGTGGTGAAAATAGGTAATGTCAGCAGGCGTGTCAGATCAGGTAGGTAGTTTTGTCTTTGGGCGTAAAATATGCTACATAGCTTACGTGTTATTGTTGCTTTGAAAATATTTTCTCTTTACTAATACATATTTTTCTTTTCCATGTATTTTCCTACATTCTCTGATACCTCAGCGGATGAAAGGACAAGGGAATCAAGGTATGTGACATAATTATTGAATCAAGTATTTAGGTACGTAGGCCTAGGTCTGATTACCTTACATAGGATAGTAAATCCGAGTCCTTTTGATAGGCCAAAGTGTGCTAAAACTTAAATGACAGACTCTAGAAAACCCTTACTTATTCTCTAGTTTGTATCTGCTGTTCGTTGGTTTTAGAGGGCTGATGTAGATGTTAAATGTCGTGCTGTCTATGGGCTAGCCTAGTGTAGAGGCACTATCAGCAATGACATTTCTCAAAACCAAACAAATGCGGAACATTTACTATGTAATGAAGCTTCAGAAGACCTAAGATGTAACTTATTTAAACTTTAACTTTTATTGGCCTAGCCTAGAGCCTATGTTAGTATTTTCAAGGCCAGGAGTCATCCCCATTAGAATTTTAAGACTACACTCCAATATCTACGTTTATGCACTATTAATTAAGTTGATAACTTAGCCTAGGCCCACAGCTTTTTGTGGTAAAAATTCCTCTTACAGTTCTGAACCAATTTTAATAATAATGTTTGGTGTGGTTTTGTAAGAAGCAAAATGTAGGGTAGAAGGGGGGAATTGGGTACTGGGGGTAAATGGGTACTACTTTTTTTAAAAATTTTTATTTAATCAACCCTTTGCGTTAGGAAGGATTGAAAAATATGTAAGATATAGATAGCTAGTTATGTTTTTTACACCACAATTTCTTTTAAAGTTGTTATCCTTAAATATAAACAAGTTAAAAAATAATTTGTTCGACCCTTACGTTTTTCGATTTACAAAGTGCCTCACAAACTTTGTCCGGGTAACTATAGAAACATTATAGGGGGGCCTATTAAGGTCACAGTAGCGGGAAGAGTCTTAAAGCCCTTACTAAAACTTCAAAGCTGCTGAGCAGCGTATACGTCCACTAACTTAAGTTTTGATATTTCTTCATTTCAAGAACTGTTATTTGGAGGTAAATAGGCCTACTGAAGAACCTCTGAGATCTAGGAGAGGATAGGCTCTAAATTAAAGCCAAAGTAACCCTGTTGCCAGCAGACCTGCACAGTCAACAAATTTCAAATGATCAGATTACTAAGCTGCAGTTTAATTTCTGTCCCACAAAACACCCAGAAGAAAATATTGGATGTGTTAACTTTCTCTACACGTTACAATTAATAACATAATTGTAGAGTGCACGTCAAAGGGGAGGCAGCAAAAATTGTCAACTCATCAAATTGTTTGCTTAATCTCAGCTGAAATGACTACTGTAAATAAAATGTTTCTGGTCAAAACTTTGTTAATGTTTATCAGGCCCTTTAACGTGTAAATAATTTGTGTTTGCTGTAACATATGATTAGGCTATGTAAGTTGAATAACTACACAAACAAAATTAACAATAATTTTGCTAGTTGCACACTCACTCACCCTGCCCTGTTTCGTTTAGTTTATTATTTGTCCAGCTGGCAAAATATTTGCTTTGGACGGGTCATAAATAATGTAGTAGGCCTAGTCTCTATCTCCACAAGGGTTAAAAAATTAAGTCAGGGTGAGATGGTGAAAGGAATTCCTGCAGGGATAGTAGGCTTGATTAATAAGACAAAATTTAGTTCTGTTTTGAATTTATGTAAAATGTATATATTGTTTTTATATGTTCTGGTAAATTTTGAAAAATTTTCGGCCAATGAAAAGTGGTTTCTTATTGTAAAAAGATAGGGCTAGTCTTTGGAATTCAGAGAAAACATTTTTGTGTCTGGTGTTATAATTGTTCTGTTTTTTATTGGATTGTGTTGTTTGATATATGATAGGCTGTCTCTCAAGACGAAAATACTTGGTGTGGTGCTGTTAGAATTCCCAACAGCCTAAAATGTTCCTTGCAGTGGATGCGAACTCGGAGGTTCAGCATGGCTCTGATTGCCATCTTTTGCCACCTCAATACCTTCCCCAAATTCCCCTCCATGCTCCCCCAGAGTGCAATTGAGTAGCCTTCGGTAGGAGATGTGTGTCTTGACAGACAGTGGTAGAAGTTTTTTTACAAAGCCTCTGGTTTTTTAAAGAGCGGAGTCGGCAAATGACAAAAATGGCCTTTGCCAGCTTGCTTTAAGTCCACATGCCTGGTCCAGTTTAAACCATCGTCCAATGTCACCCCTAACAGGTTTGCTGATTCCTCAACATGCACCTCTTAGTCACCGATGAGCAGTCTACCAACATGAGTGCCTGATAACTTTCTTTGATGCGTTTGAATACATGGCAATTTGGTTTTTTCGGGGTTAAGTTTCAAGCTATTTGACGCAACATATTGCGACAAGGTATTAATTTTCAAGAAAGTATCTCGTTCAAGGTCCTGGCAGTTTTTGTGCATAGTGACAAGGGTGTTGTCATTGGCAAAGATATAGAGGTTGTTCTCTGGGATTATTTTCTGTGATATCATTAATGTAGATTAAAAATAGAAAAGGTCCTAATACTGAGCCCTGTGGAACTCCATTGGTCACTAGCATTGGATCGGATTTGATGGATTGGAATTTGGAATTTGATTCGTGCTTAATTTCAGTGAAGTGGTATCTGCCTGATAGGTAAGAGGAGAACCACTTCAAAGCGTTACTTTTGACTCCGGAGGGGGGGGAGGGTAATCCATCCCTAGGATTAACTGCATTAACCATGGTTTTCAGTCTTTAGTCTTGCCCCCCCCCCCCCCATCCTAACATTATCCTGAGTTTTCGGAATACTTCTGCATATTTTTCATTTTCATTGTGATAAGTAATGGCCCAATGGCCATTTTAGTAATGATAATAGGCTTAATATGTGCCGTACCATAGTCCTACTAAAATAATTACTATTACCATAGTTAAATGCACTCTTTTTATTTTAGTGATATGCCATTAGTAGTGTTAAAATTATTACGTTCTTAGGGGCATCATGGTGAGCTTATATAGGAAATTAATCTGAAAGTCCTATTTTTGTACATATGCTTTCCAATAGCTGGAGGCATATTCCTACAAAGTTGAGTCATCTTCTGGGAGGCATGTTGGGCAGTTTTGCTGACGAGTATAAACTTCTTATCATTGCTTAGTGGCATTCTCAGAATTACAGTGTCAGTAAGGCCTGCTTTGTCTTTGAATAAATGTGAGCTTTTGGTACCACCTGTCCAAAATGCATACGAAACATTAAGTAAGGCGCCATGATGACAGGCTATTCTCTGTGGGGACTGTTGTGTCACAATTCTGCGATGACAAACCAGAGACAATGAGTGACTGAAAGGCAACATCCGTTGTTTTATTGACGGAATACATCCCCCTCGGCTAATGGAAAGTTTTTAGAAATTGGACTCCAGAGTATTCTAACTAGGAACATGCCGTGTATGCCTAAAATATACACTACTCTTATTTTGTAAGTAGACTTAACACGTTCAGCCCGACAGAAGTCAAATCAGTTTTTGTAGGCCTATTAACCGTAATCCCGATGTGCGCCACTAATGGCGCACTGCAAACTTACTAAAACTCCGACATGTACCACTGGTGGCACGCTATTTCTGTGTGATTCAATGCTTTTCACAGTGCTTTTTGAGCTTTGCTGGTTTATTCAATAAATAAATGAATTTATTTATTATGAGTGTGATCGTATCTTAGAGTTGTGTATACACTCCATGGCCACCGGTAGCGCACAAAGTTAAAAAAAAATACATCAGAAGAAGAAAAAAGTTATGTAAACACACCAAAAATGGCGGAAAGGGTTGTCAGAAGATCTGAGAAGTGCTTTACTCATACGGCAGTTACAATTACTAACAATATATCGTTAGACCCTTCACTACCTCCCACACCATTGGGGAATTATACGTGTACCACCGGTGGCGCACGCTGACTGACACGTCAGCCTGTGGTGATTTCAGATGATGTGCGCCACTGGTGGTACATTTAATTTATGAATTTTACTCTTTCAAATTATCTATTATAGGTACATACCTACAAGTTAACACCAATTAATATTTTAAGATTTTGTTAAAATTATGACAGGTTAGTTTTATCTTTTTGGTCAAGTCACTGTATATTGTAACGTACTTTTAATCAAGTAGAAAATTCTGACGTGGCGCATGTTAAGTTGAATGTACAGTCGACTCTCGCTAACTCGAAACTCCATGGGATTGCGATGTTTCTTCGTGTTACGTATAGTTCGTCGTAGGCATAGCTCGAGTTATAGAGGTAAACCAAATGAAAATTCGTGATACAGAGATGAAGAAAAATGTAGTTTATTCCCTACATCTCCGACAAATCTAAGCTTTTAACTTATTTAAATATTACACCTATATGAAAGATAAATACGTATTTATGATTATAATAATAAGTAAAACACGAAAACAGATATCATATTAATTCTGATTAAACAGTCTGTAATCTTCCTCTGCTTAAACATGTAAAAACAATTACATTATCGATCATAATTTTTATTAAAACAATTATTACCTTCACTTGCCTGCTTTTCAATTTACACCTGGTTTTCAATTGTTTATAGCTGGAATATTAAACCTGGCAGCGATGTCTTTCTTCTTTACCGCCCCGACGTTCACCAACTTTATTATTTCTAACTTTTCATCAACAGTCAGTGATTTGGGTTGTCTTTCACTCTCGAATATTTCACGCACAAACAGTCGTCACACACTCAAAAAGTCCCGCACAAGGTAAACGTACTCCAGACTGCAGACAGTCTAAAGGCGCTTGACGCCAGATAAGATTCATCGACAGGTTGTATCCAGGATACCGGGAATTCGTATTACAGAGTTCCATTCTCAAATTTTTTGGTATGGAGCTAAAATTCGAGTTATAGAGGTAAAGAGCGAATCGAATTCGTCTCATCTACTGAACTTTGTGTTATAGAGGTAATGTTTGAGTCCCTTCGAGTAGTAGAGGTAAAATATAACCGGAAAATTAGTTCGTGTTATGTGTAGTAATTTCTTCGTGTTAGACAGGTTTTTCCAAGGGGATTCAAAATAATTCGTGATATTGAGAATTTTGTGATATCAAGGTTCGTGTTAGCGAGAGTCGACTGTATTAAATGCATTACTATGGTTATGGCTACGGTTTCCTGGACAAGTAATAGATGCTATGTGTAAGCTTGTCTGATTCGCAGCACACTTCTCTCTCATGTATAGTAGTGGTTAATCTGTAAGCAGCGTATGCGTATCAAATACTCTGCGCCACACCAGCTACGTATTTGTTTGACTACTTTCACAGCAGTCAAATCTTAATTGTGCTGATTAACAGAGATGAAATTTGCATTGGAGTAGGAAGGAACTCATTTTGTGTGTGACCGAGTGTATTCTATGCAGTTTAAGAAACCAACTGAACGGCAATTGCGTATTTGACCTTGATGAAGATCGCAGAACATCTAAGCCGTAATGAGGAAACCGTAGCCGTTATTGAAGGCTATAAGTTATTTTTATTGCTTCTTCTAGTTTTTTTATCATAGTTTAATAAAGACTCACTTGTTCAATCGTACTTAATTGATGTGGCTGGCCCAATAAGCTGGAAATCCAAAAACTCCCTTTTGATCAAAACTATGGTTATTTTTTCATTTAAACTTTGATCATTGAATATAAAAAATTTACCTAATTTTCATTCTGATAGATAAGGCCAAAACTTTGAAGTGCCCGAAAATTAAATGTAAACAGGCCCATAAAATTGTAGTCCATATTAATTTATTTAATGTCCATTACTGATTGCCTTCCAGTAAGTAAAGATTAAAGCATTTTTTTAAATTGCAAAATTTGTTTCTTCTGTGTGATGATGTATGCAACTTAGGCCTATCTGAAAAGTCTCCTCTCTACATATAATTTATCATTCCAACGTGTTATAATTTACCAAATCGTCTGCTATCTATAAATCCCGTTAATTAGAATAATTGTTTAACCAAGAGGTGTTTGGTAAAAATGTCACACCTTGCCACTAATAACCACATTCACAAAAACATGTAGCCTATTTTTTCACAACAGCATTTAAAACATGAAATTCCTATAGCTTACCATTTAAGTCAAACCAATCACATTAGAGGCACCATCGATTAAATGAGCTTAATTAGAGGGTTCAAAAAGTAGGTACCTATTCTGTACTTTATCTAGTAAGATTGATTTTTAAACTTAATATTGGCAAAGGTTTTTTGCAACAAGAATCAGGCAAAACAAAAGTAGACCAAGGTTTTTTTAAAGCATTATTTTATTGTTTATACAAGCCTGACATTTTCAGTTCTTTGACCTTGAAGTAACACTTAAACATTGGTCTCTACAATGTGATTATTCCTCTATTTTAGGAAGCTTGTAATCAAGTCATCAATACAACATCTTTTCTTGAAGAATCATTTTTAATCTTAGCTCATTCATTTACAACTCTCTCGCCCCTGAAAAATGGATCTAATAGGTAGATCTAGCTGTTTTGTTGCACCTTTCCTTCAAACCCATTTTTATCATTTGGTATGTAACCAGGTCCCAACATACCAATTGTCCAACATGAGTAATTAAAAACATTGGCAGCAGCTCCATCAAGTTTGTTACACCACTTTTGGATACATAATCTCAGTGAATATCCAAAATAATAATGTCAGTCAACAATAGGCTTACATCTTTTTACACGACTAACTATGCCCATGCAGTTCAGTATGCAGCAAAATATGAAGAAAAATAGCTTCTTAAACAATATTCAGTAAAAAAATAATCTTGGTCTTTTTAAAAATGGGTCAATAAATATTATCTACAAGATATTTTGAAGATATAATTGTGTAGGCCTACAGATAACCACACTAGGTAATTCAGAAGTGTAAGTGTTATTTTTACCTCCCTTTATTGTCTCATAAAATTATTGCCCACTCTTTTCTTATTTTCCTAGTATGGTCCACTTTTAGACTTGGTATATTCTATGAAACGGGCCAGTCATTTTGCTTCTTTTACTCCCCTTTTTTTGTAATCAGACCTTTTGCAGCCTCTATTAATGAGGTAGTTAATTAATAATGAAAATAAGTTAATATATATAAAAATCATTTTAAAAGGTAGATTAATTAATTTTTTATCATATTTTTTAAACTATGATACCGGCACAGTAGTATCTTAGTACCATATATAGACTTATTAAATGCTTTTAGGATCCCAACTGCATAGAAAAATTGATGTCTTAACCATGGTTAGTCTTGTTTGTGATGGCTAACTTGTGCTAAACAAAACAAATTTAACATGCCGAACAACTACTTGGTTCTTATCTAATCTCGTCGTTAATGAAGTGATTAGTTCCTAAACAGTGATGTTGACAATTGGAACACTGTATGTGGTTTTCTTTCAGAACGGGCAATGAAGCACTTATTCAAGGACTAAAAATAGATGCCTATTAATTTTTGAACCTTGATCCAGTTTTATTTTTGGTGTTTTAATTCACTCTTGTTGTTATCAGCAAATGGCCCCAAGGACCACGTGAATGAACATGAGGATTTTGATTCATGGCGATCTCAGCACCATCAGGTGAGCAATAAAAAACCTTGACTTACTTTCTGGAAATAACAGTTGTTTCAAAAAGACCTTTATGTCTACACCATTGAAGATTGAATATACTTCAAATAAGGCTTTGCACGCTTGAATTTGGCATGATTTTGTGGGAAAATACCTATTAGTTTTTCGCCTAATATTAAAATCTGCTCAATCGTCCTATTTGCTTGAAGGCCAAAAATTCATGAAAACGTCGGTTCACATTCGCAAATTTGTCATTTTATTTGCCCAAAATCTCTCGGAGTTTTTTCTCAAGATAGTAAACTGAATTAGATATAGAAAAAAATTATGTTACTGGGCATTAAAAATCCTTTAACACAGGGCTCATCAAATTTGAGGGGATTTTCTGTTGAAGCTCTTATGTTTTGAGGTAATGTATAGAAAATGTGAAGCAGGATGACGATTTGTCTCACTTAGCTAGAACACTTAAATTACTGCACTTGCTGATATATAAATTATTGGTACTGCCGTTATTTCCCAAGGTATGGATGAGCAGAGGGTATTTCTAGCCCTCGTACTATAGGTCTGTTCACGATTTTTCATTAGGTGGGTTCACTTGTTCCTATTATTTTATGGATGAACCACCACTAAACTAACCACAAATCCAACTTTTATCAATAAATTTCATTAGATAAGCCTAGAGTTTCGGCCAAATCATTAGGCGGGTGGCGAAAAATGGAAACTCCAGCTGTATAAGTGACTTGTAGTTAAAGACACCTCCGCTCCTCTACACAGTTCAGTAGTTGAACATATTTCCAACAGACAGAAGCACATTTACTTGGCTATGTTTGGAGAACTTACTCAGCTGATTTGGAGAACATAAACAAAGAGCATAACTGTCTATAACTTCAGATGGCCAAAAACATATTTTGAACGCCAGCAGCGCACTAACTCACCCGCCTAATGATTTGGCCGGAAGTCTAAGTACTTATTTTATAATCGGCATTTTCTTTAATTATAAGGGTATTAGGCCTAATAATAAAAATTTGGGTGAATACTTAAGTTAATCAAAAATATCATTTAAGAAAATGAATAAGTACCATACTGCCATTAGCGGTTACTACTACTTTGTTATTTATTTCATTGCCATTGTTCTGAATTGATCCAAATGTGTTATTATGATGTGAATGTGTCAAAAGTTTAATGGAAGTTAAATTAAGTGACAGCTTGTTTAGACAATTAGCTTTCATTGTTATTTATTGTTTGTTAAAATTATTAATGATCATTTCATAATACTAAATCAAAATTGAAAATCAATTAGTTGAGAAAAATATTTAATAAAAATATTTAATAAAATATTTAAAATGGTCCTAAAGATTTTCATATTTAAATTTATTTTATACTTGTTTTTAGGAACATGCTGAAATGATTATTTTGTGTTGGTATTTTTTGGCAAACTTTGTTTCATCAAAATTTGGTTTTGAAAATACATTTTTTATCACTTGCTTTGTTACTGTTGAGTGTAACAAGAATACAATCGTTTTAACCTATGCTTGAACACAGAAACATTATAAAGCTTTATAAATATATTTTGTGGATTAAACCTTTAAGAAATGAATACAATTTAGATAAATCCAGTGCCTTAACAACTTATAAAATGAAGTTATAGATTAATAAAGCTGGTTATACAATATTTTTGATTAACATATTTTTATGAGTTATTAATACTTTTTTTATGCCCAGCTCGGTTCTTGCCACTATTAATTGGACTTATTGTCACTATCAATTGGACTTCTTGTTAAATAATTTTGTTATTATTTAACAATGGTCGCCTTGATAGCCCTATTTAATTTTATTTCCTTGCTTTAAAACAGGTTAAAAAACTTGTTGAGGTAAATAAGTATTAGAATACCTTGTACCTAGGTACCTACGGTTTTTGTGCTGTGAAAACCGAGTGAAGTTGTAGATTTCATCCAAAAAAACTACTTCTCAAAGAAGAAACGAAGGAGGTTGAATGTTTATAAAAACTGTTTCTTGTTATCAGCTTGAAAGTCTCTTATCAACTCCCCCTATTTACTAGTGGCCTACATAGTAAAATGGCAGCCCCCATATCATAATTTCTCACAGCACACTTGACCTCATCTCATGAACTCCTCTACTCTAGACTTGGTTGTTTCATTATTATTTGACAAGGAAAATGATCATATTGCAAGTATTATTGGTTACATTATATTAAGTTTTTACTTGGTTTTAAATATATTTGTCTTCTTTAGCATATATTTGACAAGGCAATTATAATTTCCGAGTCACATATAGGCTAAAGAAATTACTGTTATTTAATATCTATGCAAAATTAATTTTTATGTTTTTGTAAACCTTGACAATGTAAGATGAGTTTTCGAGAATCTTATGGTAATCTTTTAATTAAAATAAAATGAAGGCTATGCTTATTGCATTTAACACATTAACCGCCATGCCGGTCTGGTTGGGTTGGCATAGGCAGGTCTTATTTTGGTAATTTTATAGGAAGTCCTTTTAGATTTTTGATTTAGCTATTTATACTCTGATAATATTTTGTAATAATTAATGTTCTTCATGTTCGCAGGGTTACAGTACCCCGATCTCAACGTCGATGGCTTCAGACCCGTACACAATGTCCAACTACTACGGGACGTCGTTCCCCTACCAGACGTTCGGCGTGGGCGATGGCACATGGTCCAATGGCGGAGACCCGATGACGTTCCTAGGCGGGTACGGAGGACAAATGGGACATGACTCGTACGGCATGGAGGGCATGTTCGGCGGAGGCGGCGGCGGCTTCGGAGGAGCCTTCGCGCAGCCGACCGCACCGGCCGCGGGCTTCAACTACTTCCACGGCAACGGAGACTACTCTACCTGGGGCGGCTCGGCGGCCATGTCGCGCAAGCCGCACTACGAGGACTACTACCGAGGCAGTGACGGCGGCGTGTACAGTGCGGTGGACACACTCAAGGGCGTGGAGCAGGGCATGCAGGCCCTCGGACTGTCCGACCCCAACGTCAAGGTCATGGACGGCAAGGCCGACGGGAAGGGCGACATGATTGTGCATCAGAGCCAGGCGCCCAAGAAGATGACTTGGGCCTCGATCGCGAGCCAGCCGGCCAAGCCGACGCCGCAAGTCGGGTCGGGCGGGATGAAAAAGAAAGGACCCGGTATGCCTCCGCCGCCCATGGTGCCGGGGAAGCATAACATGGACATTGGAACTTGGGAAGGGAAGAACGGTGGTGCTACGATCGGAGTGAAACCTGTAGGTCCCCCTCCGCCCCAGGTGAGGCCGGCGTGGGGCGGTCCCATCCGGGGGGCGGGTCCCAGAGCTGCGGGACCCAACGGCTTCCCTCCCGGCCCCGCGCCCCCCCACCACCACCCTCACCAGGTGGCTATCTTGGCCCCGCCGCATCACCACCACCCGCCCCAGGGCCCCATGATGCCCGGCCCCCCTCCCCACCAGTTGGCTCAGGTCCCTCCCCCTCCCATGCTCCCTCCCCAGCAGCCCGGCCCTCCCCCCTCCCATCCCGTCCTCGACGAGTTGCGCGGCAAGAACAATTACAACCCGGTCGAATTCGATCTTACCGCTAAAGGTGCGAGGTTTTTCGTCATCAAATCGTATTCGGAGGACGATATCCATCGTTCTATCAAGTACGAGATATGGTGTTCGACGGAGCACGGAAACAAGAGACTGGATCAAGCCTATAGAGAGCGCGAAGGAAAGGGTATGGTGTATTTATTTTTCTCCGTTAACGGTTCCGGTCACTTTTGCGGGATGGCGAAAATGACTTCTCCCGTGGACTATCACGCCTCGAGCTCCGTGTGGTCGCAAGACAAGTGGAAGGGACAGTTCAAAGTGAGGTGGATCTATGTGAAGGACGTACCCAATGTTCAGCTTCGTCACATCAGACTGGAGAATAACGAGAACAAGCCGGTGACAAACTCGCGCGATACGCAAGAAGTTCCTTTCGAGAAAGGGAAACAAGTGCTTAAGGTGATGCATGTGTTTAGGCATTCTACTTCGATTTTCGACGATTTTGTGCATTATGAGAAGCGGCAGGAGGAGGAAGACTCGAGGAAGGAGCAGCCGCAGCAGCAGTCGACGCAGCAGCACAGCCCGATGCAGAACGAGAGGCCTCAGCAGAACTCGCAGCATCACCACAAGGTATAAAGAATTTCGAATTAGGCCTACCAATAGACTATTAGGCTACAATTTTTCTCATGGTCTACCTTAAATAATTATAATTCTTCAAATTATTACTAAAAAACAAATAGGCTTGGTTTTATAGTAAGGACCATTTTTACAATCAATTTGAAAAAATATAGCCTATTTTCAACCATTGAATGGGCCTACAATACATTTTTATTATTTACAGCCCTTCAATTATTGTTTGCTGTTTTTATGGCATTTGTTTATGAACATGGATAGTGCACTCATAAAAAAACTATTATATTTTAATTAATACTTTGGCAGTTTCATCTTAGGACTTTATTTATAAACATTGGAAATACAAAAGTCAGGTATCGTTGCAGTTGCAGTCCATCCTAATGTTTTATTAGGGTGGTTGTGCTAGTGAATGACCACCCCCTAGTAAATAGTTGTTTTAGAAAACCTTGTAGGAAGCATTTACTTACTACTTAATTAGGTTGGCTGGTTTTACTGCCAGTTAATTAAAAATTAATATAAAACCAGCCTGCTATAGTTCCGCAGAAGGGGCTCGCTTCGCCTCACTATCTAGGGGACACGGTGGGAACCGGGGTTGTTGGGTGGGGAACAATCGATAAACCATCCATACAAACGATATATCGGTATTCACATGCGACTTATCATCGAGCAATCAATATTTCACCGATTTCTTTCTCATAACTATCTAGGGGAGTTGGCGGGAACCGGGGTTGTCGGGTGGGGAACAATCGAGTGCCAACGTGTGTAAACGAACGATATATCGACACACAAAAGTGGATCAGCCAATCATAAGCGATCATTGGTATTTCTTTCCTGTGATTGGCTGTCACAATTGACTGTCTTGCTATGAAACGTATAGTGTCAACGTTATTTGTGTTACTCCGCCGAAACAAAACGGCCAAATGAACGTCTTCTTTGTTCATCTTATCTATGGCAATGTCCTAACTATTTCCCCTCTTGGAATCGAAAATCAATTTATATATAAAAAAAGAGTTGTGTGTTGGTATATTTCGGGCTACAGCCAAAACTACATGTCTTACACACTTAATATTGGTGTCAATTTGAAGCTTGGAATCTCATGATGTGCACTACGGTGGTTTGGTTTTGATATTTTAAAGGTGTAGGCCCAGGATCGTCCTGAAGGGACCTATGTCAAGGATTTTGGGAGTGCATTGAGTTGTTGCTATCCAGCCAGCAAGAGTAAGGCACAGTAAACAGATGTTTCTCTCTTGTAAGACGTAAAAGTCTTTAATAAAGTTGTGAATTACTCAATAACATTTTGTTTTGCAGGAGAGGGAAGGCGGCGGCGGCGGCGGCGGGCGGGGGGGTAGAGGTGGGGGCAGAGGCGGCGGTGGCGGCAATCGCAACAACTGAACTCACTTCTGTTCAACAATCTTTAGATATATTATATTCAGAATAAAAGTTATCATCATTATTATTTCTAACATTAATTGTAACCAGTCAGAGGAAATGGAAAGCCTAGGTTTTAGAAAAATGCTTGTTCTTTCTCTCGGATGAGGATGGCCACTGTTAGTTCTAAATGTTTAGCTGTATTTGTTTATTTTTCTTGGAAATTTCTTCTGTAAAGTTTGTTAAGTTTATGTTTTTCCGATTTTAAAAGCAGGTTATGTCTTAATAAAATTATTTTAAAAACTTTGGTAATTATTTTTGTTTTAATGACAATTTGAAAAAAACAAGTTCTTTCGTCTGAGAAGATTGAGGCCCTGTGTTTACCTTCAGACATTAAGATAATAATATTTTATCGGTAGTATTAGTAGTGACAACTCTATTACAAAAAAAATTCATCTCCTTCTATTTTTTAGGAGGAGTATAATATTTAAAAACTTAGTATGAAGAGAAGTATTATTGTAAGTTTATGTCTCATGGCCCCATGGCTGAGTATTCAATACTCACTTCAGTATTTCAATGCTCACTTAATACTATCTAATTTAAACATAATCTTAATACTATCTAATTTAACCATTTAATTTTACCACAAGTTGATGATAGAAATTTTTTGTATAATTTTATTAAGTAGCCTATGCCTAAGTATCGAAAGTTACTTAACCTGGTCAGAACCAAGTTTTATCGACATGTTCTGAGTGTATGGCAAGGTATAGTTATTTTACTCTAATTCATAATGCACATTATGATTTTTTTTAAACTAGGCCTAATCAGAAATTGAAATAAAAAACTTATCATTAATTTCAAAATGAAATTAAATTTTGAATTTGTAGTTAATGACACTAAATATTTTTTCTTTTACTGTTAAGAACTTTGTTGACTTGTGGGATTTTACGCTTTTACTTCCGAAAGACCTGCTGCAATCCCGAGACCCAGCAATAATGCGTAGGATAACTAAAATATGATCTAAGGTTGACTGTAAGATTTATAGGTCAGATGTGGCTAAGGAATCCAACCTGTTAACATTTGGTTCTATTTACACAGAAATTTAAACACTTATAAAGTTTAAGAATAACATTTTATTTTATGTCCTAACTTAATCATTACTTTTATCATTGTAAAATATCAAAGTAATTATTTTCATATTTTGTCACTGAAGAAAAACCATGAGTAAACTTAAAGAAATTTAAAGAAATAATAAAATTAATTAACTTAAAAAACTAATCCCAACTAATAACCGTAATCATGATTAGGGTTTCATTTTCAACTTTTGATAAATATAGTCCAATCTTTCGGAAAAATTCTTGAAATTTTTTTTTCAATCGTAAAAGTGAAAAATACAGTAAAATGTTTTATTTTTTCATGCTGGTGTGCCATCCTCCCAACTCAGTGTTGCACTTTGGATGTTTCACTTGAGTGTCATATAATTACATTAAACAGCTGTTTCTATATTGTTGGATTTTGTTGTTGTGTAGCCTTGCACATGTCTACGAAATATACGCAGTAGTTTGACTGATTCGTGTATTCATAGTCTTTGAAAATTATTCCAACTCCTTTTGCAGTGGAAAAAATTGGAAATTTCTCATTTGTTTAAAACATTATTGTTTTATGATTGCTGTAATAGTTTAACATTGCATTAAGTTATAATAAATATTTAAACAGTTTTGTAAGTTGTATTTTTTTTTTTTTGTTAATGAGTCATAATTATTTTAATACGCATGTGGTTATGTTAACAGAATTTATATTGATTTTTTTGTATTTTACAGTCTGGAAGTAACGTAAAGTTTTAATTAATGTACTATTCCAAGTTCGAAGTGTTATATTATGTTATTAAAGGTGAAGACTCAACTTTTACCAATCGTGTGGAAGTTTTGCTGCAAAAGGAGTTTCCCCCCTGAATGGGGGTGGGTCGGCTTTGTTAAGTTTACCTGTTTGGCTATATTTAATTCTGTTGATCATAATATTATACTTGGCATAGCATCGTCTATAATTTGTTTATTGGTATCGGTTGGTTTGTGTTAAAAATAATTTAATATGTAACTAGTAAATTGTGAACTTTAGACCGCATTGTAGCCAGTATTACACCTGAGAGTGACTGGCATAACTTATTATTTTGTATGTGTTTATTATGAATTTAAATGTTTTTGACTGTTTAAGAAAGTACTTTATAATCAAAGCAGAAAGTTTATTTTTTGTTGTTTTACACAGTTTTTTACATGCCGGCCGCTCTCATGTAGACTGGTGTAGTTGTTTGGTTTTGTGTAGAGTGAAGTGCAGTGACTTAGTGATGGGGTTGACCACAGTGGACCGTTCTTTTCAGTTATTTAATAGGACAGTGCGATCGAATCGAAACATTTTACAAATTCGGCGACTTAAGGACAGAGACCGATGTAATCAGTT
Organism: Flexamia atlantica; assembly: GCA_035578135.1. Taxonomy (NCBI): domain Eukaryota; kingdom Metazoa; phylum Arthropoda; class Insecta; order Hemiptera; family Cicadellidae; genus Flexamia; species Flexamia atlantica. Next base: position 4,413,114 of record JAQJVK010000024.1, on the reverse strand, counting down.
CTTCAGTGATGTGACTCTTAGAACTCGAACTTTTCTGTGGAAGCGCATCGTCAAACCATTTGAACTCTTTTCGGTAAGTGTAAGTGGACTAATTATATAAAATGTTAAACGTAAGACTGCTATAACGATATGAAATAAACATTAAAAAAATTAAATTTCATCGCGAACGATCTGGACTTCTTCTATCGGACTGGCCGCTTTGGTGAGAAAGACATTTGAAAATTTAAAGTTCGAGACGTATCGACGGTTCAACCGACTTTGTGGAACGTTTTCGAACAGGAACGTTTGTATCGCTTGTAAAATAAACAGTTGAATTATTTCTACTAGTATAATTTGTACTTAGTGAGAAGAATTATTTCAGTTAAATTTTGTAAATCGATTGAAAGTTTATTTACCAGGCGTGATGTCAGTTTGGTGGATCAACTAATAAACTGAAATTTATCGAAATCCTATTTTACAGTGTAAATATGTTTTAGTATAGTAATATATTCCGTTGATTAATTTTGAACAAAAGTAAAGAAACTATTTTTTATGAAATGTTTTTATCCCTAGTTATTTAAGCTGAATCAGCCTATGCCAAAATACACACCTGTAACTCATTCTGTTATGTAATTAATCATGGACTTATTAGCCTATTGTTATTATTAGTCATTTAATAATTCTTTATGTAAATTTTAAGGGAACTATAAAAACCGTTTTTTATATTGGAAACCGTTATTGAATTTGTTTATTTGATTTGCAATCTGAAAATTCTGAGATGGTAAAAAGCAATAACTGTTATGGTTGAATAAAATAATATTATCTCTATGTATTATTCTTTCAACGCAGTTTCATCTAAACAAAATGTGCTGTGTCATTTTGGTTACTGTCCAGGGATGAGTTCACATTTGAATACAATATAAAATTAAATGTTATGTCTATAAATTGTTATTAAGTTCCGTGACAGTTGTAAAAGTTTTCTGGAAACACAAATTTTAAAATCTTTTGCTAAAATTTAATGGATCAGTCTTGTTCACGATTTCTTTTTGCACAATATTTTGACCGGAGCGGAGCTTATAGCTTCACCTTGGATTATTGAATATAATTACTTAAAATATTCATTGTCACTCATTTTGCTTGACTTTATGAAATAATTCAAATTTGAGTTTTCTAGGCAGTCTCATACAAAATTATGTAAATTTTAAAATCCTTAAGTGTTTGGTTATGTGAAACTCTTGTGATGTAAAATTGGTTTGGATCAGTTTGTTTAAACCTTACACTGTTTAACTGGCTTTAACGTTCATAGGACCGTCCTCATAATTAGACCAGTTCGTAAAACTGTTAACGGAGGAAATTGTGGTTCAGATTCCACGTTAAAATGTAGGTCCCTTAATTGCCATTGGCTGTTGGGCTATTAATTAACAGTCCTGTCTAAGGAACTTGTCGGCCTTAGTTAGTAACAAGACTACAAGATCGTGCCACAATCATTCTTCACTCATCTGTCATTCATACTTGGCTTAAAATACCTACCTGGGTAGGTCGTCATTTCAAGAAAAGTATTCAAGTATTTGTTTCAGGCTTGTGGCACAAAGACCTAAAACTAAAACTATCTTCAATAGCTATTCTTAATCATCATAACAGTTATCACTGGCAATTTAAAAAAGTCCTGTTGTGTTGGGATTTAGAATCTGAACCGTTATTTAGATCACGTATGTGCTGAATGTCCGCTAAAATCCTATTCATAAAATAAACCAGTGTAAACTAACTGTTGAAGTTGGTACATCACATGTTAATTTTGATAGTTTGACTTCTGAAAAACAAAGAAATTTTGATCAATCCAAGCTGGCCACTATGTGTGCGCTTATACTCACTGAGCTAATGTCTTCATGATATGTGTTTAAACTGTACCTACCAAAACAATCAATGAATTGCAATGAATTGCATTAACTTTCCATCAATCACCAACAAGGAATTTGAAATAAAGGATTTTTAATTTCTTTGAAAGTAAACCTTCTGAAATTTTTGTAGGTAGCTCTAAAAATGTGGTTCTAAATCCGAGGTTTTGTAAATGCATACAAAAATTTCAACCTCACAACTTACATTTAGTTTGCTCGGTAGGATCTTGATAATGATAATAAATGAGATTGAATTGCTATTAATGTATCAGTTTCAGTCAAGTATCCTGAAAGAAACATTGCAGTTTTTTAATACATACTAATTATTAAAGGTGTACTTTTTTTAATAAATGTGTACTAAAGGCTGTTGGATTCAATATAATTCTAATCCAGTTTTGAAATCAAATAAGTCAAAATGCATATTTGTTATTATAATTATTTTGAATTAAAAATTTTGTCCATGTCTCAAATGGTTTTGGTGCAGTTTGAATTGATATATTCCTGTCTTAATAACTAGACGAAGCTAGAGTAGGAGTCACCTGAGTTGGCCAAAACGAAAGTAAACAAACTATTATCTTCTTACGAACTTAAGCATAAAATCCAGCTGTGCTGAAAACATAGCTAACGAACATCTGTTTAGTATGGCACTTGCAGTAAAGAAAAAATTCTGATGCAATATTGCAACTGGAAGTTCTCTTGCGCAACTTAAAATATTACTGACGGGCTTTTTCAAATTAAGTATGTATTATCACGGAGAAAGTGTGTCATGGATGCGGCATGACTGATAGTCTTAGATTTTCTTATTTAATAATATGTATTAAGAAAAATAGGCGAGTTTATGAATAGTCATTACTACTTGCTGCAAGTCAGCACCTGACAAGAAAGAATTTTTCATATTGCGTTCAAAATTGGTCCAGGAAAAAATAAACAAGCAGCAAAACAAACTAAAATAAATCACAATCAAGAAATAGAATAAAATTAAACTTTCCCGCTAGGCCTATGTAAAAAGGGTGAATTAAAATAGAAAATTCTAAAAACAAGTGATATTATAAACATTCTATAACCTATAAGATTGCCTCGAATGACAACAAAACAATATTGCAAACAAACGCAACGTGGCGATTTGACAGTTCGGAGATAATGTAAACAACAACCATGTGTAACCAACAATGTTTTCAATGTGACTTGTATAAAAATTTTTGATGAGATGATTAGTACATGCTGTGACCAACTTAGGTGAATCCTACTCTACCATTTGCTTGCAGTTGAGCTTGCAACAAAATTTTAAAGTGTAAATTAGTTGTCCTAATTTATTTTGTACATGTAGCTCACACCAGTTTATCTCAGAATATTTTCAAATAATTTGGTATTAGTGTTCTATTTGCTAGAATAATTTAAGACTTTGTTTTGGTGCCAATTAAAAAAAAACGAAAAGCATGCTTTTGTAATTTTTAGTCTGTTACATTTATTTTAATAGAATTTATGTTTTATCTGTTCAAGAAGTGTTCATTGTGAATTTTTTTTATGTCTGGCATAGTCTGGTTTCAGCAATAGCAGAGAAGTTTTCATTAAGGTTCCTCTTGAAAAATTTTCTGTTGATGCAATTTTTAAAATAGGTGCCGGAATAAATCTTAAAATTAACTAAAATCTAAATTTAGCTAATTATTTTTTAATATGAAATACAATTGACCTTGCGAAATTTGGTTGCCCAAAAAACGAGGTTTGTTAATGTTTTGTGAGATTGTTCTTTAAAACTTACTTAATGTAAATAGCAAAAATGACTGATGAAGTTTTTGCATCAAATTGATGTCCGCTAGAAGTAGATTGCACGGTTTGATGCTGACGGGGCTTGTTGAAAATGAGAATTAAAAGAGCGTAATACCAATAGATGTTGTTGTTATCATTACCTATCATTCCCTCCTTTAAGTTTATTCAATAATCTGTGTAGTAATTTACATGCATTGGACCAGTGATATTTTTTGACTTGGAGGAAGGTAGCCTTTGTAAATAATTTTGTGCTTTACATCAGTATCAATGGTCGATGGTTATTATATATCAGTTTGTTATTAACACATTCACTGCGGGTGGCACAATACTGTGCCATGAAAATAGGAGTGCAGTACTGTGCCATGTTACAACGCAGCACTCAATCGCTCATTGCTAGTTTAGCCCCTTGCGGATTCGGTTGAAACCTTGTTAGCCTGGTCTGTAGGTCTTGTTTGACCTTCGGACAGCTTGTTTCCGCATCGCCGCGATTGCAGCACTGTAGCAGGTGGAACAGTAGAGTGCCATGCTGGCGTGGCATGAAAAAAAATTAAAAGAAAAAGAAAAGAAAGTAAATGATGAAGGGTATGCTACAAAGAAGGTAAGCAAAAGAGAACTCTGTATTTTTGTGCTCAATGCCCAGGGAAGCAGAACTATGCCCTTAGTGCCCTACGTACCATGCTTAGTGAGGAACATTCAGGAAGGTTAGGGTAGTTGGTGCTGTAAAAAGGTAAAAAAACTTTGAAATAGCCCTAGATTTATTTTGTTTTCTGAAATTTGTTATTTCTGTGTCAATTTCCTATAATTTAGTGAAGATTAAGTTAATTTTCTGTCCTAAAGTGCGGGTGCCATAAATTAAACGTCACGATATCACGTCATGAACAACATGATAACTGTTTGGCCACCATTTTTGATTCACCACCTATAAAGGCATGTTTTATTGTAATAAAACTTTTTTACATTACTATTCAATTTTTATATTTTGTCATCCGCAATGAACGTGTTGAAATATTGACTAGTTAGAACCCTTTAATTTTGCTTGAAGAGTTTTTATCTCTTCCATCGTCAAAAAACATCAAATTTAAAAATAGTTTAAGATAACTTAAAATTATCCCAAATTTAGTTAGGGGATGTTTTTACATAGCAACTTCCGAAACTTGAATTTAAATAATTTTTTTTAACTTTTGAAGAACATTGCGTTCAGTACATAGAAACTTTCAAAAAAAGTTAACAAATTGTTAAAAAAAACTTCAATTGTTAACAAAGTGCTGCATTAAAATCATAGTTGAGGTTGTCATGATAAATTTTGTTCCTGTACTTGATTCGTCACATATTTACCCAGGTGTCGGTGGCAAGGCTACTATACAGATGGGTATAGTAGCCTTGAGTCGGTGGCACAGTTGGCAGCGCACTCGGCCTCGAAGTTTCGTAGGTTCGAGACTCGAGCTTGTCGCAAACTTTTACCAGTACTGTTCACCCTTGCACTGTACCGGCTCAATCCTTGTCTTTCTTTTATAATGTCCACGCACAGATCAATGGTCTGTCATGTGGGTGGGGGAGGCAAGGTGAAAAATAGGCTGACACCCTTTTTTAAAAACAAAGAACAAAGAAAAAGGTGAACTCCGAAAGATGTGTAATGTAAAGTTTGTACAGGCATTGTAGTCTTAATAGGTATTGAATTAATCCATTTTAATTATAGTAACCAAAATATATAAGAAACCGGTTTCGAGGGGACTATCTATCTTGCTGACCAGCTGACTGAGGGGGTTGATGGACTAATTGAATCGGTCATTTGTGAAACCCCACATCTCCTTGAAGGCAAGTTTTTGGAAAACTAAAAAAACAGTGTAACCTTTATGTTTATTCATTTTTTGACTTAAAAAAAATTATGTTAGGAACAGGTTTAGTTATTAGGTTTATCATAGATTTATAGTATAAACAATTTGTAATCATTACAACAAAAAGTTTTTGGCCCTGGACAATGAACATGTGGGGTTTATGAAATGACCCAGGTAAAAAAGCTTAAAAATTTAAAATTGTGAAAAATCTTTTAAACTCAAGTTGTATTATTATCTATCCATCTATATCTATATACTATTATAAAGAAGAGGTGGTTTCTGTATGTATGTATGTATCAAGTGAACTCGAAAAATACTGAACCAACTGGGTTTAAATTTCACACAGCGCTAGATCTTGAACCCGGGAAACACATAGGCCTATTCACTTCCTGAAAATTCCCTCGGGCTATGCCTCGCGGGCTTCCTACGTTCATGTCTTATGCCTATTTATTGGTTTTGACAGTTTTTATTTGGTTTCCATAGAAGCCATTGTTTCTTTTTCATTCTAAATCCGTGCGAAGAACGGATAGAACAGCTAGTACAATAGGGAAGTCATTATTAGAACCACCTTGAGTATTTTTAACCATTTTATCTAGTCAAGAATTTCAGGATCTTCATCTTCTTTCGTCAGCCATGTAAAAATGTCCTCGTAAATTTTTTTGAAATTAAAGAATGTTTATTTATTTTTTAATGATTTTTTATTAAAAATATTTTAAACAATTTTTTTTACGATTAAAAATATTTTTAGTAATTTTATCAAAAGATTCGTCCTCTTCTGAGCTCCTGTGAAGACAAAAATTTCATCACAAGAGAGGGTACAATTCGCACATTATATCTCCGGCTATGACCACTACGCTATCATATGATATTTTAATTAAACATATGATTCTGGTAAACACTGCGTTTGTCACACAGCGGGGCTGTAGAACGTTTTCAGAAAAGTACCCCCTCTCCCCCCGCACCTTACAACCAGCTGACTCAGTCATAGCCGGAGATACAATGCGCGAACTGTAAGAATGTATAGAAACCTCACATGTCTACTTGCTTGGATCCAGCAACAAATAGCCAGTGAAATTTAATGGTCATTTTAGAAACCCCACCTGGTCTTGGAAATGTGGGTGTTTCTCAAATGACCTCAAAATTATTGCACTGGCTATGTTGCTGGATCCAAGCAATGGACATGTGTGATTTCTATACATATTGGTAGAGCTTCCCTCAAAGGATAATTATGGTCTTAACTCAATTTTGAAAAAAAAACTGGACATGTGGGGTTTCACAAATAACCTATTCAATTTTAAAAATTTTAATTGAGGCGGTAGCTGGAAAAAGGGCGTATTTATCAAAGCAGCGTTTTGAGAAAAAAGAGTTCGAAAATTTTCAGCAATATTTTACCAGTTCATATAGGCTTTTAGTAAATTTTAAACTATTAATAAATAATTAATGATAATCATAATGAGAATCTTTATTCTCTCATTTGTTTTACATGTAAATGGATTTATCTATGGAAAAAGGGCATACTTGGAATTCTGTCTATGGTTAAAAGGGCGTATTTACCTCTTCAGAAAAACTAAAATAACAAAATTATTTATTTTCCGATTTTATTGATGTTAGTCTCTTATTATTCCTGAATAAATTTGTGACTATGTAAACCTAACAATATTATCACTGCTTTTCATAACTTTATGGTGGACTGAAAGAAAATTTTCAAACTCTCTTTTCTCAAAACGCTGTTTTAACAAATACGCCCCTTTTCCAGCTACCGCCTCAATTCTATAAAAAAAACCAAGGGGATCTTGAGTACTATAAGGGGTAGTTCATAAAAACACCCAGATGACTAGGGAGATAATAACCACTGATTTAATGGGGTTTTTAGGGCAACTCTAAGGGTAGTTCCGGAAAAACCCGACTGACCGGGTACTTCCGGTTGACCGACCGACTTTAAAATTTGTAATTTCATGCTACCAACTGTTCCATTCCACACAATAATAAAAGAACAACCATACCCCTAAGCAAGGCCACATTGTGTGGCCTTGCCCTAAGTCAACTCTAATTAAGATGTAGTTCAGAGAAAACCCGACTGACAGGGTACTTCCGGTTGACCGACCGGTTTCAAAATTTGTAATTTCATGCTACCAACTATTCCACACAATAATAAAAAACAACCATCCTCTAGGATGAAGGAAATGGGGCTTGTCAAGCAGGGAACCAAATGAGCGTCCAGATTTGTTTGAACGTAAACTTTATTTACAATCTTATTTTTTAGACACAGAACAAAACATGTTATGACTTAATATTCGTAAATTAACGAAACTAACAAAAGAAAACAATATTTTGTAAGACCTTGTGTAGGAGTGTTGGATCCATTTCAGTCAACCCAGATAGCACAACAATGAAAAAATCACGTGAAAATAACGTTTTCTTTGAACATTTTTAACGTGATTTTCACGTGAAAAAAAGTAAATATCACGTTTATTTCGCGTGAAAATATAGTGAAAATGTCACAACTTTGGCCGTGTTTTTCACGTGAAAAAAATACGTGAAAATTACGTTTTCATTTCACGTTATTTGTATATATTGTACATTTTTCACGCAAAAATCACGTTTCTATTTCACTTTATTTTATCATTTTTAACATTTTCACGTAAAAATTACATTTTAATTTTGTTTTATTTTCACATAGTGTACATTTTTATGTAAAAATTACGTTTTAATTTCGTTATGTTTTTCACATATTTGAAATTTTTTGGTTAAAATTACGTTTTATACACCTTATACCTTCACCATCTTTAACACTTTTTACATAAAAACATTTTTGTTAATTTTATGTTCAAATAACTACTTCAAAAAAATGTTAGCATGAATAGCATATTTTTATTCAAACTCATTAAAAAAACTTAAAAGTCAACATATTTGAATTCTGTGATATTTAACAATAAAAATGTTGTAAAATTTACAAATTACTACTAGGCCTTATAACCAAGGAATAATACTGAAAAAGTATTACACCAAACACTGTTGTTTTAAAGAGATTGTATATAAATATTATCAATTATTATCGTTATTATTACTATATATTATTTCAAAAAGTAGAACTAAATACCCATTAATCATGGTTTAATTTAATGCTAAGCACGAATAAAACCACGGAAAAAGGGGATTTTGTTCTACTTTTTGTAATAACCATAATATCCCTTATCAGTGAATCTGTCTGAAAAATATATATAATTTCAAACCATAATATCCCTTATCAGTGAATCTGTCTGCAATATATATATAATTTCAAAGTGAGCAGTTATTTTAACTTATTCTTGACTAATTAAGGCCTTGTGAAATAAATAGAACGATGATTGAATAAATTTATGTATTGACATGAAAAATGTTAAAAAATTAACATATACTCAATACAGTATCGGCTAAGTTTTTTTTTTATTAAACCTTAATAGGCCAACACAACATTAGTTTGTACGCTTCCTCATGTTCCATTTTCAACTCCATCTTCCACAAAATCTTGCTTCCTGTAAATCAAAACAAATCCAATTAATATTATAAAGCAAACTAATATCATAATCAAAATTTACTGGGAGACTACACTGTAAAAATATTTTTACTTTGGTCTATCAAGAAAAGCCATGCAAACTCGGTATAGCAGGCAGGAGGTTACTGGGTCAGTGAATTAATAATTACTGTTTTATGGGGAATAAAGGCAGGAAATAGAGAAATAATAGTATATTTCACTATTAGTCTTGATGTGAAATGGTACTTTAGTGATGAGTTGTGAACAATACATTTCATTATGATGCAAATAAGTAACCAAACTTATAAAAAATCATCCAAAATTTCATAATTTAGTCATTTCTCTATAAGAAAACACAATAGGGCTGAACTGTCTATTTTACTTTAGAGCCAGCTGGTTGAACTGTCAAAACCGGAACTTCGTTTGTTTGGGTACGGAAATGCAAAGTTTGGGTAACAAAAATCCGCTGATCATTATTTGTTTTGATGTAAGGAAGTCGAGGGTTTTCGTAGATTTCAGCTGTACGGTAACGGGCAATCTTTGTATACAGAGTGATGAAAAATGCTTTCTGAGGTCATAAAAACGTTAAATAAGTTTAAACTGTTTTATTGCAATCAAATATATGGTAATGCTATAATAAGGAACTTAAAGTTTCACCTAAATTTATTTTGAATTGCTGTTTTAGTAAGTAGACTTCCTGGCAGGTTATCTGTGTTAGTTAACACTGGGTTTGCAATTTATCGTGGCCTATTTATATCCAATTCACATTTATAGTTTTTCACTCCAGGAAGAAAGCTTGTAGTTACAATACATGCTTGCTTACCTACATTAGGCCTAAATGCAAATTAGTTAAAAATTAGCAAAAATGTCTAAATACCAAGAATATTTGCTACCTAACATTATTTGTCAACCTCGGAACATCATATCGTCCAAGAGAAAACAAACCTTTGTATCATTATACCATAGTTTTTTTAAATTCCTTACACACCACATGAGAATTTCTGCAGATTGATGAAACATCCAAATGAAAATAATCTTTAGTGTAACATCGATTAAAAAATTAGAGCCAATAAGTAATCTGAAGAATGTTATGGAGTTTTCCGTGCGCTGATCATAAAACATCATAAAAAATATAAGACAAAAAGGAATCCTAAGACACCCACAGAAAGCAATACTAAAAACCTACCTGAATTTTTTCTCCTTAAGTAAGTTGTGTTTTGAAGCCAATTCATAGACTGGATCGATTCTCACAATTTCTCCAAAAAGCCTAGAAACTTGTAATCTTTTCTTGGTGTTAAAAATGTAACAGCAAGCTCCTTCCTAAAAGAAACACAAAAAAACATAAAATTACAAAATAATCAAACAATATTAAATTGCAGATAAACAAATGTAAATTGCTTGAAGGCTACTTCAATATTTAAAAAGTTAAGTTGGCTAAGGTGCTCATTACCAACGTTTCCGAATAGGCGGGTGCAGTTTTCCAAGCGGTCTAAATTTTATTGGAAATAGGCTATCAATCTGAAACTTTTATACGTCTGTAACCGAAATTAAGATTATTCAATTTCATCGAGAACAAATCAAAACGCTCTAAAAAACATCAATATCTAACCTAAATAAACAAAATAATGTAATCAAATGCATTAAGGTGGAGTCTGATAAGGTCTCACCAGATGGGCCTACTCAATCAGAGTAGCCTACCTATATTTAAGTTAGGCCTTTGATAAGTGCTAGTGACGGGCAAAAATAAACAGTAGAAGTAAAATAGGTAATATGCTTTAGCAGAACGAAATATAATCAGAGGTTATGCAGTTGGTGCGTTTCATCTTGAGCTTAGGCCTATTCCGTTGCCGAAGCTGTCAAACATTATTTATTTATTCTTAATGATCTGGGGCACTAAATAATGAAAAAGTTAATCTCAACAAATATTAAATGTGATTAAATACAAATTACAGTAAATAGGTATATAGACAGCTATTAAAAAATGTTAACATATCAGGTTAACTTTAGGTATCAGCTATAGTGTTCTGAACATATTCACTCCACTCCAACCGCTTCAGGTGTAGGCCTAAACGGTTCCCATAGCTCAAGATAAAACGCCCAAACTGTATCCAACAAGAAGTTCAAAATTTAGTAATAAAGCTGAGGCTTAGGAGTTAGGGGGTACGAGTTTCATAGCCTATCTGATCTTCTGCCGTTTGTTCCTATGGCAGACGATTCAACATCTGATTTTCTAAGAAACAATATCGAACGCTCTACCAATAGTCGAAGTTCAATGTACTGTCTGTTGGTCAGAACTTAACACCTGTCTTTGATATCGATTGATTTGTTACTTTACGAAAATATGTTTATCGACAGTATTTTAGTACAAGATGGCAGATGATGAGAAATAAGGTAGTAAGTTGTGTTTAGTTAGTTAATTATAGGCCTAGTAGCGTTTTAATTTAGTTATTATATTATTAGGCGTATGTTTAATATAATTTTAGTTTTATTATATTTACGTTTGGTATGACTTGTTGTTTGTGAGAGAATCGAATGATATAGGCCTAGATATAATTGACAATGGTTTCGGTATTTGTTTGTTATTGAAGTTTCTTCACTAGCCCACTGATGGTTGTTTGTTAAAACAGTACATCGGTTAGTTGAGTTAAACATGATAGGTTGATAGTTAATATCGGATAACCGAAATCTGAACTGAGTACCCAAAACAGAACTGATCTTTGCCCATGTTAAATCCAATTGAGAAGTTCAGTTATCAAACCTATAATAAGCATTTAAGGTAAACAATCGACAATCAACATAAACCTAGAAGATCAGATATGAAACTCGTACTGAATTATCACATGGGAGTGTTTTGAAAAGGCTAGGAGAGTTGTTATGATATGCATAATTACCAAATTTGTATCAACTAATCAGAAAAACTATAATGGAATGCTGAAAGTTGAGGTTAGGTTATCTTGATTTCACAATAGATGACTAAATAAATATCCAAAGTATAAACTTACCAAGAACGATGAAAGCCCGTAGTAGGGTTAACTCATTGTTCGCAGTTACTTGAAGACCGCAATTAAGTCTAAACTTCCACTTTAAAACCTTAAAAGCCGTTGTTATGACTTTAACTGAAACTGAGGCCAACGGCGTCTCACTCCTCACTCCACACTCAGGCTCCAGTTCAGTCCACCGCACCGCACCGGTTTGTGCCGCGGCGTCGTCTGAGGGGAGGTTTGTCTTGACACAATTCACGATTTATGGCCCATATTATTTTGGCAGGGTGATTTAATTTTTTTTATAATTTGAAATAAATAGCTTTTATTGTGTCAGGCACTTTTTTAAATAGTAAACTATTTTAAAACATAATAAGTATAACGAATAACAATTTAACAAATAGTATAATAATTTTATATAAATAATTCATAACATAATTATTTATAAATCCATTAAATTTTTAAAAATTATTTGTTATATTTTTGAATTTTAGTTTGGACTAAATAAACGATTACTGTAGAATTTGTGTATTTTACGAGGATGATAGTTTTTTATAAGCGCACAAGATTAATCAAAACGTATAAAAATCGAAATGAAGAAACAAGAAAATAAAAAAATATAAAAAAGTTATATTTGTTATTTCATTTGATTATACTTTTGATTCATATTTTTCCCGTGAAAATAACGTTTTTAATTTCACTACATTTTTCACTTTAAATTTTTTCATCATATTCACGTAAAAAATATGTTTTGCTTTTTACTTTTACGTTTTTTTACTTTTTTCACGTGAAAATAACGTTATTTTTACAATGTGTGCTGACTGGGAATTTACATGGTTGTTGTTGTTTTAGAGATTCATCGTAATTAATCATTCACGAAGCCTTGTATATTTTTGTATTTGATGCCGCAATAAGGTCTTATTAATTTGTTAATCTGGCCATTCTATCCAACATGAGACAAGGCAATGAGTGGGGCCTTGCATGAGATCGGTGTAAAGTAAGTTAAGAAAGAGCTTGCAATATATTCAGTATAGGGAACATTTCACTGTCAAAGTTAGTCTATTTTGGCCTGTTCGAGCAGACTATCGGATATTCTATATCTTATGGGGTGAAAAAGGGGGAATTTAGACATAGTATTTTCAAAATAAAGCCATCAGAACACTCTGTCGGGCTTCCCCCAAAAGCCAGCTGTAAAGATACTTTTGTTCAGCTGGGACGATAATGACAGTTTCGCCATTTTATGTTTTTGAACTTCAACATTCAACCCCCCCAAGAAAATCATCCATATCAAACAAGGGGAAAAGACATCTTTGCGGAATATCATATATTGTTGCTTTTTAAACAAAAACCAATCTATGCGGGGCTTAATTTAATGTAATTTCTTTCGAAAGAATTAAAATATATCAATACAATTTCTCTTTTTGACAAATTTCTCTTAAACTTTATCTGGTCCAACAATGTTTCTATGACGCTAACAAGAAAACAATTAGCCCAGTTTTCCAGCTGGATTTTTCTTTTGTTATTAATAATACTTTATATTCTTTGCTTGTGACCTACTTTGATAGACACTCGGACAAGTCCAATAATTTCCCTGGAATCATTATGGAGAAGGGAATCACGGATGCTACGGGATGTAAGATGTAAGATGACTTCAAGTATAGTAACAATAATTTATATCACGTTTACGCTGAAGAAATATAGACACTCTTGCAAAGTAGGTGACGTTCCACAGCCTTCTGCCACGCCGCCTTCATCCTTTTCGTGATTTGATAGATTGGGGTTGGTTTCTGTTTATAAGAGTGTATAGTTTATTTCGGCTTTCTGCCGGCGGATTTTTGTAATCACATCAAACTGGTAAGTATGTTATTGTATGCATCCGTTTTGATAGCTTTGTAAGATATTTGAAACGCTCGTTTAGTGCCAGTGTTTCTTAAATTTGAAAAATTAAGTGTTGATGAATATTTGAAGGCGTCTACTCAATCATAACCTCTCAATGCGACCATCTACTGAAACTGAATTGTTGGGTTTTTAATGTCTGTATTTTAAAATGGTCAATCCCAAGGTCCACTTCCTTACCAGCTTAAGCTATTTTTATTTAAGATTGATATATTTTGTAAGTATGTTAAATCACGTTTTTAAAACTGACAGAATTAAATCTAATATAGGCTAGGTAGGGTATATTGAAAAAAGTGATACAGGCTAATGTGTCTCAAGCTTCTTGATAGTATCTCTTAGAATCTGAGATAATTCAGGCTAGAATCTTTTTTTATACTTAAGGACTGAAAATTAATTAATTGAAACGCATTAAGATAGACCGTTAAACAAAGTAGGGCACACTTTGGTAAGTTACTCAATAAGGAAGTATATATTTAGGTATTTATTTATTTATTATCAACGGCTGATACCAATGTACAGAAATGTATAGAAAGAATAAATAAACAGAATGCTAAAGTAGGCCTAATAAATAACCCAAGATGAATACATACAATAAGTTATTACAAAATGGACAAAATAACAATGTTATTATTTGGAAAAAATATCGTCATCATTTTAAGATTGTGGAATATGTGAAATAGCTAAGTTTACCTGCGAACGTTTATGCTGTGTCACTCCTGCTGCTTTTGCACAGTAAAATTTTAGGTCCTAGGCTATGTTTCATAAACTTTCTACTGCTGCCTTACCAGCTGGTAAAAACTTTCCTTACAACTATTTTGGATTATGGACTTTCAGGTTACTGGTACCTACTGAAAATGGAATACATCATTAACTCCACCGTTTGAGAATAGAATCTTAAGATGGCATTTTAGATTAAATTATTTTCCAAGTAATTTTTTCCTAGCTAAACTGGCAAGAACAAGTGTATATACAACCTCAAAAAAGAACCTTAAATTGGGTAAAAATAAATGAACACTCATCGTAAACAAGCTAAAAATTGTGTAAGATCGTAAGGAATGAAAAACCCTAGGCACTAGAAACGTAGTGTACGTCCAATCACGTCTAAATTAGAAAGGTGGCACTGTTGCCTAATACAATTTATAATCTTTGGTAGGTACCGTAGTGGTCCAAGATATTGTGAAATTACATTTCTCCAAGGTATCTCCCCAAAAGTTACAATACCTACTAATAAATAAGAAATGATGTTGAGCTGAACATCATTTAAGTAAAATAGTTTTAAGTAAAATGTTATTTATTTCACATGTATAGTTTATTTTGTTATTTCTATGTTATTTAGTTCATAAGACGAAGCCTAATATAACAATTATTATTTATTGGCCAATAAAGATCTTGTGAATCTTGAATCAAATTTAATGTTAGACCTAGTTAAATGTTGATCCCCAATCCAGGTTTCTTCTTCTTGGAGCCCTGTGCGCTGCAATCTAGATAGGCTATAGGGCTAATAGCCATAAGTTTCATTCTGCTGTAATTTGTTCTCAACATGTTTTTGGTCTTTAGGTGGACTTGTTGTGTTTAGTATTTTAATCGTTTGTTTATCCAGGATTGTGTTTGGCTGACAGGTTTTGGTTTTTAGATAGCCTTTGTATGCATCATGAAAACTAGGTACCTACTGTTATATTACTGATGAAAGTAAATTTTAGCAAAAATCTGAATTGTTGCAAAAACCATATTTATTATTAGGCCTATTTGGGTACTTTATAATTTCACTGATTATTTAGAGCAATGATCATAACTTAATAACCTCCCCCATTACAGGTGAACCATGACTGTTTTGAAGTCGCGAGGTCTGCGCATGTCGCCCGAAAAACAGGAAACTCTTTTAAAATTGAGTATCCTTTCCTTGGCAGCCATTTTATGTAAGTGAATTTTTTTATTGAATTTAAACAAATGAATAATAAAACTGTTGTTTACTGTTGTTAAAACTTTATGTTAGGCCTACTTTACAACGTGAGCCTATTTTCTTTAAAAATTTTACCCAAAAGATTTAACTTGAAACGAAATTTAATAAAGTTTTGTTTGAATCAATGGAATAAGGATATGGGTTCACTAAAAAAGTCAAGAGTAAGAAGTTTAAATTTCTGTTTTGTGTGCATAATGTTGCCTAAGGAATATTGCTCTATTTGAAGTTCAATAATGACTTAAGGCTTATCAATGCTTAGTGTGAAATCCCTTTGTTAAATTGTTGCCAAGCTATTAATTGAACCTCCCTCTGTTTCAGACTAATTAGGCCTACCTTTTTCAATTTTAATTTAAGGTGGAACTAATAGCGAGTTGTGGTTTTTTCAGCATTTGCCACTCGCCTGTTCTCAGTTTTAAGATTTGAGAGTGTGATCCATGAATTTGATCCCTATTTCAACTATCGAACAACTAGATTCCTCGCAGAAGAAGGATTCTACAAGTTCCATAACTGGTTTGATGATCGAGCATGGTATCCTCTTGGGAGAATTATCGGAGGTAATTTTGAATTTTATTAGGCATGTATTTTATAAAATAAATAACTTGTCACTGAATATGTGATATTTGTAATTTCTGGTACCGTACCGTAATTGTGAAAACTGTATTTTGATAATTAATTGCTAAGCATAATCCATAACACTTGGTTTTTCAAACTTATAGGCTATAACTTAACACCATCTTTTCCTCACCTTCTTTTTTCACTTTACAACTGTCCATGTGTGACGTGTGTGAAACCCCGCCTGTACAATACAGCGCCGGGAGTGACACACCCGACCACAACCCTTGGGAGCGTAGCTAAACCTCTCTTAAATGACTAACACTTCAGGGTTGGCCTCCTCAATAAAGACATTACTCATATGAACTTCCAGACAAATCTTTCTTTATTCTCAAAACCTTGTTTCACCGATAATCTAATTCTAACTCTTTAACCCCTATTTCTCTGAGTGACTAGCCTAACTTCCCTCTCTGGTGGGTAACCTTACTTAATCGTCTAGTAACAACAATTTTATCATTCCAACTACACAGGGTAACGTCCTGGAGGCAGCACTTTAAAACCAGACTAATGAATCCCAGACTAATTTGATATCCCGAAACTGTAACCAACAAGAACTTTACCCAAAAGACTTTACTCCCAATAATAAACTTTCAGCCCCACTATTACGATCCTACCAATTTAGATCCCCGAAAACTGCCTAAGTCCTAATAGAGTCTAACCTATCAAGAACCCCTCAATGCAGTTACTCACCTGACCCCTCCTGCAGGTCCGGTGGCCCACTGACCCCGATACCAGGAAGTCTGCCCCATTTATACAACCGTATACTACCGACGGCCTTGCCCTCAGAGCAATAGCCTCAGCGTTGTTATCACAACACCTCCAGCACGCTTCCTACAATATACATCCGCCTCTTTCTCAACCACCTTCCTCCCTGAAATCTACATTTCTTAAATCTACATATTTATCTACATATTTAGAATCCTACTCCCCGTCACACATGTTTCTTACAGATGTCCTTACTCGTCCGGTGTATTTGTCAACCTGAACTGAGGGGGAATAATTGCACTCCCATCTGTATTATAACGGATTGAAGTTCACATTATTCTACCTAGTTTCAACATTTTTTTCAATTTTTTGTGTGTCAAGTAATCAACTTAAACACTCAAATATGTAAAAACTAATGAGCTTTAAAAATACGGCGTCACAATTTCAACTTCAAATTCAAATATAGTTACTGGGACAAATATTGGGTACAGAGTGTTTGACATCATAAATTGTCACTGATCTCCATGTTATCATCCTTCTTTGCACACTTTACACTAACAGCAGGTGCTTATGCTCCCTACAAATAGAAGAACTTGAAGAATGGCGTTAGGCGACTCTCGGGTTTCAACTGAACAGATGGTGTAGGAAGGGAGGGTTGGGAGAGTGAAATGAGGTTGAGCCGATTCCTAAAAAGAGGTGCGTTAGGTACTGTTACTCCCCTGCGACTGCTGACTGGCAACAACGCATATTGTTTTACAAAAATAAAAGCACCAGGAGGAAAACTCCGTGGTGTCACTGATGGAGGGTTAAATAAGATCAATGGTGAAAAAACATTATACTTTAAATTACTTCAAATTGTGTATTTATGTTAATTTCTCAATGTAAAATATGAGAAATTTGTAAAGTTCCAAATAACACACCGAGATTGTTTTTCCACATGTACCTAACAAATTTTTCACATTAGTGAAATTTACATTCAAATTCATACGTTTTTTTTGTCAAATTGACTAAATAAATTATTGAGCAGAGCTGAGGTGGATATGTAATTTTTCAAAATGTCCTTATAATCAAATTACCATTCAAAAATATATATTGACAAGCGTAATAATATTTTATCATGCTAAATTTATTAATTTAGCTGGCAAAAATGAAACCGCTAAAGGGTAACCATAAGCAATGTCGGAGGGGATCCCTCAGTAATGGGAGAAGGGAGGTCCTTGCGATGGTTTGCCAAAATATTGAAAATGTGGTAGGTGGTACGCAAGCACCTAAAGGTTGGGAAACACTGATCTAAAATGATGGATATCATATATTTAATTTCGTAAGGCGATTCTTTGCGTCAAAATTGTGGGCGTCAGACAAGTCGTAGAAAGATGGGGGAGGGCTCAAATTAAAGGACTCTATTCCGTGATGGCGGGAAAAATAATGAAATTGCTCGAAATTCACCAGAAAACGAGAAATAACGTAAAATATTTGCCATTTAAAACCAAACACTTATGTTTTGTTAACATTAAACATGTGATGCTGATTCTTGATTGAAAACCATGTGGTAGGCTAGATATCAATATGAAGTAGATTCAGTTTGTTATGAAGGTATTTTGTACTATAATAAATAAGGATTGTTTGAATTTTCCTTCATTAGGGGCTTGTAGCCCCTTCAAGCCACTATTTGAAATTTATACAGGGTTGGGCAAAAGTCTGGAATATATAAAATAACTTTTATATTATTCTGCAGAAAGTGATGAAACTTTACAGTTGTGTATTAAGTACAAATAGGAATATTTTGGCGTATTTTCTCAGTTTTTTGCACGATGAGGGGACGGCCCACGCTGGAAGTCTTGAAATTCTTAAATGTAAGCATAGCCTACCTCGAGTTATACCTCATTTTAAAGGTCTTAATTAGTAGATCACACCAGCGCAAACCGAGCCTCAAAAGGTTGATCCAATCAGAAGTTACAGCTCCTCAAAGATTTTAATGTTGGCCATTAAACTCGAGGCTAAAATCAGGGAATAAAGTCTAACAACTAGTAAAACACTCAGAACGATGTAGTTTAGTTTTAGATACATGTATTTCTCGTTGATAAGGATAATTTGACGTATTAAAAAAATTTACTCATGACCACGGAACGACCCGTGATGGAAGTTTAAAAATTCTTAAGGGTAAGCATACCTCGAGTTATACCTCATTTTAAAGGTCTTAATTAGTAGATCATAACAGCGCAAACCGCGTCCCAAAAGGTTGATCCAATCAGAAGTTACAGCTCCTCAAAGATTTCAGTCTGATTTTAGCCTTGAGAATAATGGCCAACATTAAAATCTTTGAGGAGCCGTAACTTCTGATTGGATCAACCTTTTGGGACGCGGTTTGCGCTGTTATGATCTACTAATTAAGACCTTTAAAATGAAATATAACTCAAGGTATGCTTACATTTAAGAATTTCAAGACTTCCAGCGTGGGCTGTCCCCTCATCGTGCAAAAAACTGAGAAAATACGCCAAAATATTCCTATTTGTACTAGATACACAACTGTAAAGTTTCATCACTTTCTGCAGAATAATATAAAAGTTATTTTATATATTCCAGACTTTTGCCCAACCCTGTATAGCCTCCATAGGTAGTATTTTTGAACTGTCCCCAATAAAACAGTGGTTTTTGTATTTTCACTATTAAATTTATAGTTTAAGCCAACTCAAGGTTATTATCTATTATGGTATAATTTTTTTCAACTTAAAGAACTGGTACAAGTCATATAGTCATAACTGGAAAATATTAACCTTGATCGTGTATTTAGGCACGATATATCCGGGTTTGATGATAACTTCGGCTGTCCTTTATCACCTGATGTGGATGATCAACATCACAATCGACATACGAAACGTCTGCGTCTTCCTTGCTCCGTTCTTCTCCAGTCTTACCACCATCATCACCTACCTTCTCACCAAGGAAGTCAAGGTAGGCCAATTGAAATTTATACTGAAGACGGCGGGTTAATAATATAATAAAGTTTATTTAGGGTTCATTCCACATCAAATCAACTAGTAAAAATCATTTTGACACCCATCTACACAGATTTTGTTGAAACTTGGCACATATTCCCAAATTTTTTGCTTTATCTCTTATAGTTTTTGTTATTATTCATTTTTATTTTTCCAGTTTGATGTGATTTTCAGCCTCCGAAATCATGCCTTTACCTGTACTTAATGTCTTAAAATTATTTTTCTTAAAAACTATTTTTGAGATATTTCCATGAAATTTTGCAGACAGTTCGAGTTTTAAATCTAGGAGATGGAAAAAATGTCTTTATTAACCTATTCCTAAAAATTTTAGGTAAAAATATTTACATGCAATATTTTTGAAAGTTTAAAAAACAAGGTCGGCTTTTATTAAAATTGTACGGTAACATCTAAGTCTCAGACCTGGTTCATCTTTTTTTAAATGGTCCTAGATAAATGGGCTATCAAAATAACTAATATTAAAATTTATTGAAGACGGTTAGTAAAGTACAGCAGAATCTTGGTCATACAACACTCGATACCGTAACACGGAAACCTCTATAATATTTGTACTTTTCAAGTAGGCCTACCCTTGCATATTCCATAACACTCAATGTTAATTTATAACTTGACATTTTACGTTCAAATGACCTCATTAATACAGCTTTTCTCGATTCACTCGATTCTTTTTAAAATTCAACAGCAAGCTTCTAAAAAGTGAATTTTACTTGACTTCGACCCTTTAGGGAAGCTTATGAAGTTGTCATGGCAACCTTAACATTAAATCATGAATCCAAGGAAGTTTTTCTGTTTTACCATATGGGTGAAACCGTGTTGATCAGCTAGTTTCATATACAATTGGCAGCACCAATTGGCAGCTCAACAGTGTTCTGTATAACAGCCTTCAGATTTCTTCTGAACCCACCTTGAGCTTTATGTGATACAGGTAGAACCTTGGTAAGAAGACTCTCAAGGGAATTCTGAAAAGAAAAGGTTATCAAGGGAGTCTTCTTATTGAGGTTCGTGTTAACAAGACAATAAGTGTCATTACAGTTTCAAGGAGACTTGAAAAGTGCAGGTTTAATCAAGGTTTTTGTGCTATCGAATGTCTTCTTATCGATGTTCTACTGTATAAACCAGGAGGGAATGTTTTTTGATAAAACCATCTTGCGTTTGACATAAAAACATTAAAAAAACAAAAACTTAACGACTAAAAAACTTAAAATTCCACAATTTTTCAACATGATAAATGTCAAAAAAATTCTTAGTAGGGAATCCTTGAGGGCTTAGTTGATCACACAAGTTAGACAACCACTTGACGATCAAATCAGGTGGTGAAACTTTGTCAGATTTGCCATACTCTTTTTTGAAATTGTTGAATCTATTTTAAGAAGATGAATTGTCACAGACATCCTGTTAGACCATGTGGTCATAATTAATCAAGTTTTAATTGTTACCTTATTACCTTATTACCTTCCTCTTCGTCTTTGACCAGGTTCCTGGATAGACTGCGTCAAATTTAAATAAATTTCTTGAAGTATTAGAATATTTGTTTTCTTATTTGGACTTAATTTACTTTACTTTAAAACTTTAAAAAATGTATATATAACTTAGAGAAGGAGGCTGTCACCTTTTAGAAATTGTACTTAGTTTTCAACTTAAAATATTTCTAAATATTCTAAACATTTAAATGTAACTAAGCAAAGTATTATAATGATTATCTGTGGTGATCATGAGTTTTTTATAAATAACGAATGGACTATGGCAGCAAACTGTACAACTTGCTGTTGTATGCCAATTAATAAAAAACAGTTGTAAAGGTGCTTTGATTTTGTTTGCCAAACAACTCCATTTATTTAAAATTTTGTTTGCACATCTGAACAAACTATGAACACTTGTGTACCAGGCTCTACTTATATTCTTTTACTTTGGTCATTGATAAATTAATCATTACTAGTTTACTGAGTTATCCTATATAATATATGGGCCTATTAATGCAAACGTAAAGTTGACAACTGATATAAATTTTTATTATTTATCCTAAATAAAATTCTTAGTTGATATATTTAGTTAGTTTGTTTTTACTTAAATTTTTATTATAGCCTATAAGAGCAAATATCAAAAAAATATATATTTTTAAATTGTATTAAATCCCTCAATATTTTAAGTATAAAACAAGGTTTTACAATTAGCTTCAAAAAACGTTTACTTAAGAATAAGTTTTCAGTGGCTTAGGTTAAAGCTCCCAGTTTTATTTAACGGATAGTAACTTCTAGAAGTGTATGGCTTGGGTTTTCACCTTTAAGTGATTGGGGGTACCTGAAGGTGGGAGAGTGTGCTGTGGCAAACTTTGTGATACTGTAACATTTGCTTGGGTTGTTGGTCAATAATATCATGCGTTTTAAATCATAATACCCCCGTTGCAGCAGACCTGCATACTCAGCGAATTTCAAATGCAAAACAACATATTTCAATCCACCATAGCGAGATTTGACATGTTTTTGTAAGCTCCATAAGAATAACATGGGGAATGAGTATGCAGGTTTGCTGCTACTGGTATATTAAAACTGGGTGGTTTTAATTCAATATCTAGTAGATCTGAACTAGAAGAAGCCATTTACCAAGTTTTATCAAGATATGTTGAGAATTAAGCGAGATATAGAATTTTACTTATTTCCCATAAGGATAACATTGGGACAACGTACTGTGTTTACCACTTTCAGTATCTCGGTAACCAATGGACACAGAGCTATGATTAAACATACTAAATTGTTTGTTTTTTCAAGCTGAATTCAATGGTGAAATCCTAAATCGGATCACTTTAATCTTTCCATATGAAAAACGCAAAAAACCCATTTTTGGGGGGGTTTATCCCCCTTTACCCCCCCTTCCGGTGGTCCGATCCGGCTGGTTTACGAACTCGTCCAATTGATTACCACTTTACACGTCTGTACCAAATTTCATAAAGATCAGACCATTTTTACGGCCGCTATCGTGCTAACAGACACATATATAGATATATAGATATATATATTTATATATTTATCTAAAAATCCATGAGACCTACGGTAATAGCTTCTTCCCTGTAGAGGAAATTTGCTAAAAATCGATCTGTACCATGCACTGACAGACTCAATGAGTCTAGGCTATCTACCCAATACCAAAGCCCTAACGCCTCAACCCCTACCTTAAAACATGCCCCGTGTATTTTTTTTTTTATAAATAGGTCTTATTGGTTTTGTATTTCTTAAAACTTGAATGACCACTGGGCTAACACAAATATTTGATTGGTCGCAGGACACGGGGGCTGGACTGGTGGCAGCCGCTACCATCGCCATTGTGCCGGGTTACATCTCCCGATCTGTGGCTGGGTCCTACGACAATGAAGGTAAGTTTTGTGGGAATGTAAATATCTATGTTGTACCTGGTGGACCGAGCCTTGCTCGTTGATACTTCATACTCCACGCAATCTTCAATCCACATGTTCTCTTTACAGATGGCTTGGTTTTGCAAACAGCTGTTGTTAATTCTATTTTATTTATATTTTCATTGTTCGTTTTGTTGCTACCATGGCAAACCTTTTGGCCCAAATCTAATTTTTCAACTTTAAAATTCAATTATGTACATCACTTGATTTTTTTCAGGCTAAGTAATCTGTATATCATTGATTTTTGAGCCAAAAATTAGTTTTTCCAGACCGAATAAAATCCACAAAGCTGTTTTTGAGATGATTGTGCTGGCGAGCTAGTAAGCTTGCACACTACCAGTTGGAGGAAAAATATTAGTTTATTTTTTATAAAATATTCCCAATATTCCCTGAGGGCATAAACATAAAGAAACATAAGATTTAATGTGGAAATATTTAAAGGTTCGCTGATTATAATAAACAAAACATGCTGAGCAGCTTGTGTCCACTGGTTAATCTAGATGTATAATGTATTTGTAAATATGTTATTTAATTAACAACTTAAATATTCCTTTGACCTCTTATTTTTGGTATAGTAATAGTTTCAAGATAGTCCGAAATGACTGTTTACCCAAAATAATAATTACTTTTGGTGTTAAAAGTTAATAACATTGAGTTTTATTTTGCTTCACAGTGATCAATGATAGTTAGCAAACTTCTTTAGATTGAGAATTTCTATCCTTTTTATCTTTTATTCCTGTTGTGTATTATTTATGAATTATACATACTGCATTTACATATATACAGGGTGAGTTTTAAATGCCCCCCTCCCTCCTTAATTTGTTTCACATTTTTTTGAATTATCGATCCCAGACGATCCCAGACTACCGACAAACAACAATCCATAATGTTAAAATGAGCTAAAAATCAAATTAAAAAAACCCCTAATATCTTAACAATGCTTGTTGATGAACTGATAATTTTGGATATTATATAATTTTACCTCGAGAATGGGTCAATATTTTTAAAAACAGATTGCGACATTAAAACTAGTTAGTGTAAAAACCTAGTTCAGAATTTTGGCAACAACACCACCTTTACTTTTGAAAATTTGAAAAAAATTGTATCCAACCTGGTGGATCCAAGATGGCGGCCGAAAATGGCCACCCTCTCAAAATGAAGCACTTACGGCCCAACAATTTTGGGGGGTAGTTTGGGAATGATACTTCCAAAACTGTGGAAGGAATTAGGTAAGGGGACATTTAAAACATAAACTGTATCAAATAAAATATTGTTATAAAAAAATGTTTTCTATCGAGATATTCCTTTCAGCCATCGCCATCTTCTGCATGCTACTCACCTACTACATGTGGATCAAGGCAGTCAAGACCGGGAGCATTCTGTGGGCTACGTTCACCGCTCTTGCTTACTTTTACATGGTATGACATTAAAAGTAAATTTTTATTCTTTTAATGATTAAATAATTTCTTGATTTTTTGGGGGGGGGATTTGGTAGTCTTTATGAATAAAATCTATCTGGAAGTTCCTGAACTGGGCAAATTAAAATTAAATTCCTTTTATTTATTTAGCTTGGAATTTAAGTTAATACTTATTCCAAACTCAAGTTTACAATGATGTTTTCTATACAGTAGAGTCCTGATAATTTTAAAATCCGTGATCCAAAATTCCACTTAATACAAAACACTAACTTATTGGAATGAGCCTTGAATTCGATTGTGCGTAATAGCTGGAGTAATTTTGCGAACGACAATCACATGTGTTCATTGGCCGCGGGTGGATAGACGACATGTATAGATTGCAAGTAATGGTAGGAATAACTTTGCGAAAATAGTAAATGAGATTTAGCAAATCTACTGTTCGCAGGAACAACTTTATTCGGTAAGAAAATAAATGGCCATTTAATTTGAACTCACGTATTTAATGTTCAAACATATTGTATAACACAAAACGTATAAAACATAATGTATCAGTCGGGTAAAACTCGATACTGGTATTGATGATTTTTTTTTTACCTCTATCGATACTGGGAAAACGGCAAAAGTGAATTTTTGAGAATCTTTGCAAAGAAAAAAATGGGCATAAAATTTAACAGCGCCTGTGTGCCGATTGCGGGCAAACAGCAGTGAATAAATTAATCAATGTATTTTATTTTAGTATAATGATTACATTTAATCCAAAATATTTGCTAATTCAAAATAGGTTTGGTCCCAACTATTTCAGATTATTGGGACTCCAATATATTCTATTTTTTTAACTTGTTAAAAATAATTTTCCATGACTATACAAACTGCACTTTTGCAGGTGTCCTCGTGGGGAGGCTACGTGTTCCTGATAAACCTCATCCCCATCCACGTCCTTGTGCTGATGGCTACAGGCCGCTTCTCCCACCGTATCTACGTCGCCTACAGCACGCTCTACTGTGTCGGCACCATCCTCTCCATGCAGATATCCTTCGTGGGCTTCCAGCCGGTGCAGAGCTCCGAACACATGATGGTAAGTGTCTGTGGTCGGTAGTGCCGGTGGTTCTCCCACCGTATCTATGTTGCCTACAGCACCCTCTACTGTGTCGGCACCATCCTCTCCATGCAGATATCCTTCGTGGGCTTCCAGCCGGTGCAGAGCTCCGAACACATGATGGTAAGTGTCTGTGGTCGGTAGTGCCGGTGGTTCTCCCACCGTATCTATGTTGCCTACAGCACCCTCTACTGTGTCGGCACCATCCTCTCCATGCAGATATCCTTCGTGGGCTTCCAGCCGGTGCAGAGCTCCGAACACATGATGGTAAGTGTCTGTGGTCGGTAGTGCCGGTGGTTCTCCCACCGTATCTATGTTGCCTACAGCACCCTCTACTGTGTCGGCACCATCCTCTCCATGCAGATATCCTTCGTGGGCTTCCAGCCGGTGCAGAGCTCCGAACACATGATGGTAAGTGTCTGTGGTCGGTAGTGCCGGTGGTTCTCCCACCGTATCTATGTTGCCTACAGCACGCTCTACTGTGTCGGCACCATCCTCTCCATGCAGATATCCTTCGTGGGCTTCCAGCCGGTGCAGAGCTCCGAACACATGATGGTAAGTGTCTGTGGTCGGTAGTGCCGGTGGTTCTCCCACCG
Organism: Flexamia atlantica; assembly: GCA_035578135.1. Lineage (NCBI taxonomy): Eukaryota > Metazoa > Arthropoda > Insecta > Hemiptera > Cicadellidae > Flexamia > Flexamia atlantica. The sequence continues at coordinate 4,386,440 of JAQJVK010000024.1, read as the reverse complement.
TATCTATGTTGCCTACAGCACCCTCTACTGTGTCGGCACCATCCTCTCCATGCAGATATCCTTCGTGGGCTTCCAGCCGGTGCAGAGCTCCGAACACATGATGGTAAGTGTCTGTGGTTGGTAGTGCCGGTGGTTCTCCCACCGTATCTATGTTGCCTACAGCACCCTCTACTGTGTCGGCACCATCCTCTCCATGCAGATATCCTTCGTGGGCTTCCAGCCGGTGCAGAGCTCCGAACACATGATGGTAAGTGTCGTGGTCGGTAGTGCCGGTGGTTCTCCCACCGTATCTATGTTGCCTACAGCACCCTCTACTGTGTCGGCACCATCCTCTCCATGCAGATATCCTTCGTGGGCTTCCAGCCGGTGCAGAGCTCCGAACACATGATGGTAAGTGTCCGTGGTCGGTAGTGCCGGTGGTTCTCCCACCGTATCTATGTTGCCTACAGCACCCTCTACTGTGTCGGGACCATCCTCTCCATGCAGATATCCTTCGTGGGCTTCCAGCCGGTGCAGAGCTCCGAACACATGATGGTAAGTGACCGTGGTCGGTAGTGCCGGTGGTTCCTCCCACCGTATCTACGTCGCCTACAGCACGCTCTACTGTGTCGGCACCATCCTCTCCATGCAGATATCCTTTGTAGGCTTCCAGCCGGTGCAGAGCTCCGAACACATGATGGTAAGTGTCCGTGGTCGTTAGTGCCGGTGGTTCTCCCAACGTATCTACGTCGCCTACAGCACCCTCTACTGTGTCGGCACCATCCTCTCCATGCAGATATCCTTTGTAGGCTTCCAGCCGGTGCAGAGCTCCGAACACATGATGGTAAGTGTCCGTGGTCGTTAGTACCGGTGGTTCTCCCAACGTATCTACGTCGCCTACAGCACCCTCTACTGTGTCGGCACCATCCTCTCCATGCAGATATCCTTCGTAGGCTTCCAGCCGGTGCAGAGCTCCGAACACATGATGGTAAGTGTCCGTGGTCGGTAGTGCCGGTGGTTCTCCCAACGTATCTACAGCACCCTCTACTGTGTCGGCACCATCCTCTCCATGCAGATATCCTTCGTAGGCTTCCAGCCGGTGCAGAGCTCCGAACACATGATGGTAAGTGTCCGTGGTCGGTAGTGCCGGTGGTTCTCCCACCGTATCTACGTCGCCTACAGCACTCTCTACTGTGTCGGCATCATCCTCTCCATGCAGATATCCTTCGTAGGCTTCCAGCCGGTGCAGAGCTCCGAACACATGATGGTAAGTGTCCGTGGTCGGTAGTGCCGGTGGTTCTCCCAACGTATCTACAGCACCCTCTACTGTGTCGGCACCATCCTCTCCATGCAGATATCCTTCGTAGGCTTCCAGCGGGTGCAGAGCTCCGAACACATGATGGTAAGTGACCATGGTCGGTAGTGCCGGTGGTTCTCTCACCGTATCTACGTCGCCTACAGCACCCTCTACTGTGTCGGCACCATCCTCTCCATGCAGATATCCTTCGTAGGCTTCCAGCCGGTGCAGAGCTCCGAACACATGATGGTAAGTGACCATGGTCGGTAGTGCCGGTGGTTCCTCCCACCGTATCTACGTCGCCTACAGCACCCTCTACTGTGTCGGCACCATCCTCTCCATGCAGATATCCTTCGTAGGCTTCCAGCCGGTGCAGAGCTCCGAACACATGATGGTAAGTGACCATGGTCGGTAGTGCCGGTGGTTCCTCCCACCGTATCTACGTCGCCTACAGCACCCTCTACTGTGTCGGCACCATCCTCTCCATGCAGATATCCTTCGTGGGCTTCCAGCCGGTGCAGAGCTCCGAACACATGATGGTAAGTGACCATGGTCGGTAGTGCCGGTGGTTCCTCCCACCGTATCTACGTCGCCTACAGCACCCTCTACTGTGTCGGCACCATCCTCTCCATGCAGATATCCTTCGTGGGCTTCCAGCCGGTGCAGAGCTCCGAACACATGATGGTAAGTGTCCGTGGTCGGTAGTGCCGGTGGTTCTCCCAACGTATCTACAGCACCCTCTACTGTGTCGGCACCATCCTCTCCATGCAGATATCCTTCGTAGGCTTCCAGCCGGTGCAGAGCTCCGAACACATGATGGTAAGTGTCCGTGGTCGGTAGTGCCGGTGGTTCTCCCACCGTATCTATGTTGCCTACAGCACCCTCTACTGTGTCGGCACCATCCTCTCCATGCAGATATCCTTCGTAGGCTTCCAGCGGGTGCAGAGCTCCGAACACATGATGGTAAGTGACCATGGTCGGTAGTGCCGGTGGTTCTCTCACCGTATCTACGTCGCCTACAGCACCCTCTACTGTGTTGGCACCATCCTCTCCATGCAGATATCCTTCGTGGGCTTCCAGCCGGTGCAGAGCTCCGAACACATGATGGTAAGTGTCCGTGGTTGGTAGTGCCGGTGGTTCTCCCACCGTATCTACGTCGCCTACAGCACCCTCTACTGTGTTGGCACCATCCTCTCCATGCAGATATCCTTCGTGGGCTTCCAGCCAGTGCAGAGCTCCGAACACATGATGGTAAGTGTCCGTGGTTGGTAGTGCTGGTGGTTCTCCCACCGTATCTACGTCGCCTACAGCACCCTCTACTGTGTTGGCACCATCCTCTCCATGCAGATATCCTTCGTGGGCTTCCAGCCGGTGCAGAGCTCCGAACACATGGTGGTAAGTGTCCGTGGTTGGTAGTGCCGGTGGTTCTCCCACCGTATCTACGTCGCCTACAGCACCCTCTACTGTGTCGGCACCATCCTCTCCATGCAGATATCCTTCGTGGTAGAGGTGTGCGGATATCCGAAAATTCGGATCGGATTCGGATCGGATCGGATATCCGAATCCGATCCGAGGGTTTTATAACTATCCGGTAAGACTGGCCAGATATCCGACTCTATCGGATAGACTGCATATTTTGGGGTAAATTTTAAAGAAGGATCAAATTTTAAAGTTTGGAAGGTCTTCCAAACAAAACAAGTCACTGCCGACGAAAGAACAGTAGTGACAAGCAGATAACATCGCGGAGCAAAAACGACGCTTTGAAATTCGACGTTGCGATTGCGGCTTGGACTTGGACACCGCCTCAATACGATGCGATTATGTAGTGGTATGCATCAAGCGATGTATTTCGGTAGATGATATTGCGACTCGTGATTAGATCGAGATCGTTATATACGATCAGAGTATTGCGCAATACCCGACGCGATAACGATCATTTTCTTAAGATAAATTCTTCTATCGTAGCATTAAATCAGTTAACAAATAATCGTACATCCTTTATTAGATCTGTCTCGATCAGTATCCGTTACCGACGAAACATCGATTGATACGAGAGAAAATCGCAATCAAGACAAATCCGAGTTCGCCAATGACCGACAGTGACCACGTGACCACAGTCGTCTTCAGTTACCAAAACGAAATATCCCGTAAATTCCCCTTAAATAAATAGTCGTGTTGCTGTTTCGTACGACTATTTCAGGCCGTAAATATCTTAAACGGCCTGTTGATACGATGAAGTAAAAAGCCTACAATAATTTTGGGCTGCCAAAGGGTTGGCGAACCTGATCACTGTTTGTCTTTATCTCACTTTGGTTTTTTGTGTCGACTTCTGCCGTCTGCTTAAAAACTGAATTGACTTAAAGGACGTGTTTCTTTAAATCGCCGTATTATTTTATTTTTCATTTAAGCAATTTCCTACCTAGAAATGAAAATTTGAACGATCAAAAATAACTTTTTATTTTGTTGAAATATTAATCTTTGACGAATGAAGCTGAGTCAAAGCCGACCGGCCGTATTTTCAATACGTGATTAAAATGGACATTCTTAGATAACAACAGTATAATGCTGAATTGACAACCTACGCCTTAGCCTTATGATAATAGTTAGTGAGTTTGCTTGTAGTTTATTATTTAAAACAAATAGACCTTTGATCTAAATTAAATGACCAAGTTTTAATACTGAAACCTACAACATTTGAAACTTATCTTGAAATTTAGGTTAAGTTTACTGCTCAGACTTATTATTTTACTGAATTATTTTGTAGTGGATCTAAATCTTGGTTGTCAGGCATTAATGCATAAATAAAAATGTAAAGCTTTCTTCAAATATAAAGTGATTAGTGAATCAAGTTTTATATTTAATTCTTTTGTCTAATCACTTAGGCCTAGTCACTGATCAAATAATTTATTGATTTGTGAAAAGGAAAAGAACAAAAAATACAGAGGTCTGAAAGTAAATAAATTTGGGTTGCATTGAAAAAGGAGTTTTTAAGTAGCCTAATCTTGAAATTGATATAGGCATAATAAGCTTATTCAATCAAATACTGCCTATGCTTAATGGAAATCAATAAATTTCTAAACTCTTAACAGATAATTAGTTGTACCTTTGCATACTTTAATAATTGACATTTGGCCTATATTAGAAACAATAAATCACAACAATCAACAACTCAAGCCTATCAAGGCAAACCTTACCTTACACATTAGGATAATATGGTAGTTCCTTGCAATTACCTTAGGCTCATGAGAAAACTTAAAAATCTGCTCATTACGCCGCATTGTAAATATCCGAATCCGGTATTATCCGATCCGAACCTGTTGTTATCCGATCCGAAATCGATCCGAACATAAGCTATCCGATTCGAATCCGATCCGATCCAAAAATTCACTATCCGCACACCTCTACTTCGTGGGCTTCCAGCCGGTGCAGAGCTCCGAACACATGATGGTAAGTGTCTGTGGTTGGTAGTGCCGGTGGTTCTCTCACCGTATCTACGTCGCCTACAGCACCCTCTACTGTGTTGGCACCATCCTCTCCATGCAGATATCCTTCGTGGGCTTCCAGCCAGTGCAGAGCTCCGAACACATGATGGTAAGTGTCCGTGGTTGGTAGTGCCGGTGGTTCTCCCACCGTATCTACGTCGCCTACAGCACCCTCTACTGTGTCGGCACCATCCTCTCCATGCAGATATCCTTCGTGGGCTTCCAGCCGGTGCAGAGCTCCGAACACATGATGGTAAGTGCCCGTGGTCGGTAGTGCCGTTGGTTCTCCCATCGTATCTATGGTGTTGTGGTGAGTTGTGTATAGTGTGTTACAATATTATGTTAGAGTTTATAGCTATAGTAGACGATGTTAATAGGTAAGGGGATTAACCCTTGAGCAGGCGCTTCACCGGCAAAACGCGAGCGGGCGCATGCGGAGTTTTACTCCGCAACACTAGATTGCACAAATTTAACCCATTTTACCTGTTTTGTATCGAAATATTGTATTGAAATATTGACAAACTTCATTAGGAATCACATTTCATTGTCGAATCAATGAATTGTTCAACTTAATAGGTATAATATTTCAATTAAACATAGTAAGTAATTTTCTAGTATAAAATATGTATTAATTATTATTTACATTTTTGGACTTTTCCTTTCGCTTCTTTTTTTCGAAAGCAAAAGGGAAAGTCCAAAAAATTAATAATAACTACAAATCCATTGCTATTATGAATTTTAAAAATAGGTATCAGTGTCTGTGTAACGGGAGAGGGCGCTCCGCAAACTGAGACGGCATCTCTGAATTGCATATAACAAGGTTCCAAGAGGGGGGTGGGGGGTATAAATAGCTTTAGGAAATTCCTGGAATGAGGGGCATAAAGTACGGAGCCGGACACGACCGCAGACACCCATTATATCTCTTTACTTTAACATAAAAAACACGTGCGGAGGAAAACTCTGTGTGCGCCCGCTCGAGGGTTAAGGGTAAGAACTAAGTACAGTGACCTTGAAGAAACAATGGAAGGTGCAAGAAGAAGGCAAATGGTGGCTAGCTGTGCATCAGTAATGGATTAAGGGGGTATTGTTGAGTGGTAGGGGAACTGGTTATCACATAACATTCTTACGAAAACATCCGTGTACTCAGTAGGTTTCAGACCGCAAATTTTATGCATTTTCTCATAAACTCATAGATTAAAAACCACTATGTTTTTAATTTCTGATGTAAAAAATTGGATCATCCAAATTTTTTTGTAAACGACAATGTTTTTTAGCATTATTAACATATTACAAACATTTGAAAGGCTGGGAATCAGAGAGACTTCCAATTTAAAGATTTTAAAATTCATATTTTCGAACTAACCGTGCTCTACTGGAGCAGAGGTAATCAGCAGAAATGAAGTTGTTATTTTTAGTTTATTAGACTATTGTGTTGTTTGCAGGCGCTGGGCGTGTTTGGCTTGTGCCAGCTTCATTGTTTCATCGACTACCTTCGCAGCAAGATGAGCCCGGAAGACTTCCAGGTGCTGTTCAAGGCTGTTGTGATGGCGACAGTGGGTGTGTCCACGGTTGTAGGCGGGATTCTCACGGTGACAGGCAAGTTTATTCTATCCGTTTAATTAATATGTTTTATTTATGGTTGAAGCGTGGTGTTTGGCTGATGGGCTCTTACTCTCCCATTTACTTTGATGTAATGTCAGGAAGTTTATCTTGGAATTCTGAAATTTATGAAATTCATCCAGACAATCTTATTGTTGGAACACCAATGACTATCATTAACCCTTGAGCGGGCGCTTCACCGGCAAAACGCGAGCGGGCGCATGCGGAGTTTTCCTCCGCAACATTAGATTGCACAAATTTAACCCTTTTTACTTGTTTTATAACAAAATACTGTATTTAAATGTTGACAAACTTCATTAGGAATCATATTTCATCGTCGATTCAATTAATTGTTCAACTTAATAGGAGTAATTTTTCAATTAAATATAGAAAGTAATTTTCTATTATAAAATATGTATTAATTATTATTTACATTTTTGGACTTTTCCTTTTGCTTTTTTTAAAGCAAAAGGAAAAGTCCAAAAAATTAATAATAATTACAAATCCATTGCTATTATGAATTTTAAAAATAGGTATCTGTGTCTGTGTAACGGGAGAGGGCGCTCCGCAAACTGAGACGGCATCTCTGAATTGCATATAACGTGGTACCAAGGGGGGGGGGGGGGTGAGGGGTATAAATAGCTTTAGGAAATTCCTGGAATGAGGGGCATAAAGTACGGAGCCGGACACGACCGCCGATAACCATTATGTCTGTTTATTTTAACATAAAAAACACGTGCGGAGGAAAACTCCGCGTGCGACCGCTCAAGGGTTAAGGAAATTACTCATTTAAGTAAACTAAAATCCTAACATCATCTCAATACAAGCAGCAGTACTTAAAAACCATTAGTAATACCTACGCTGTCAACTCCTGTTGCCCACAAATATGCCACCTCTGGCTCTAATTGACCTATCTAAAGCTAAATACAAAAGAAAAGAAAACTGCAACCATAATAAAACTGCATCTAAAAGCCTTACGATATACTGGTCTTACTTAGAACATATCAATGGTCCCAAATTATTGTGTTTTGGACATCTATAGTAGAAACTTGCCGGTGAAGTCAACGGTGAGTTGTGAATTTGAATGACAAAGGGAAGCTTGTGCCTTGGATGTAAAAGCCTTTGTTTTTTGTAATACTAGTCTTTGTTAGAATGTGTCAACGGTTACTATCAAATTGTGTTTTGGTCAATCCTGCTTGCCGATTAAAGAGTTTCTCTTCATAAAGTACAGTGACACTCTCTTATCCGGACACCTTTGAACTGAACCACACTCCACGGAAGTGACGTCTTTTTAGTGGATGATTTTTATCAATACATTGATTTAACCGTACGTGATCGTCAGGAAATGGGCTGTTCTGTAACGACAGTTCTCGAGGAAAAGTCACGTGTGAGACCAGTAATCATGTGTCTTAATCAGGATTTTGGCTTTAAAATGTGAAATAGTTTTTTTAGGGAACATCGATTCGACCAGAAAACTCGTTAACCGGATGGGTCTCGGCCCCAAGGAGTCCAGATAAGACGGAGTCTACCGTTTGCCTAAGCACCGTTGAGTTTGGATGTCGCAGGCAAGATCGCGCCGTGGACTGGCAGGTTCTACACACTCCTCGACCCGTCGTACGCCAAGAACCATGTTCCCATCATCGTGTTGGTGAACGAGCACGACCTTGTTGATTAATGACACCCTACACAGTAAATACATTGAAGTAACAGAATTCAGCTAACTTACCTGAAGAAATAATTTTCAAGTCACCACAGAGAAACATTAAAGATGTACACATAGTTTTCTCTAATATTTCTTCCCTATAGGGGACTTCTTCAGAGAGAAGAGACATTTTTTTTTTATTGTATTTTAACTTTCCACTGTCACTGTTGCCAACTATTAATATTGAAAGTTCTTCTTTGGACCCTAAGGTACACTTTGACTGTATGGAATGTAAAAATAATGTTTTTGTTTGTATATTCGCTGAGATATTTAAAAATTACTCTGTTTGACCACAAGGACAAAAACAGTAACTTGTAAATATCTCAGTGAATATACATATGTACAAGAACAGTATTCAGTGAATATACAAACAGATCATTATTTTTTATGTTTCTCACATTTAAAATGTACCATAGTGACAAAAAAATTTCAATAATAATAGTTGGCAATAGTGGCAGTGGACAGTTAAAGTTCAATTTTTAAAATAACAGTCTCTTCAGTCTCTTCTCTCTGAAGAAGTCCCCTAGAGGGACGAAATATTAGTGAAAAACTATGTGTATAAGTGTCTCTCTGCGCTGACTTAAAAATTATTTCTTCAGGTAAGCCGGATGGATTATGTTCCTTTTTTGAACAAAATTCTATTCAGCCTAAGGCTTTTCACCAAAAACGCAGTTAAAAAAATTGTTTAATTTGTCGCAGGCAAGATCGCGCCGTGGACTGGCAGGTTCTACACGCTCCTCGACCCGTCCTACGCCAAGAACCATATTCCCATCATCGCGTCCGTGTCCGAGCACCAGCCCACGTCTTGGTCCAGCTTCTACTTCGACCTGCAGATCCTCGTGTTTCTCTTCCCCGCCGGCCTCTACTTCTGCTTCTCCAAACTCACCGACGCCAACATCTTCCTCATCCTGTACGGGGTGACGAGCATCTACTTCGCCGTGAGTGGGGTTTTGATGATCAAAGTAGTTAGGCCTACTCTAACAATTTATATTTCACTTGTAACAGGCTGCACTAGCCTAGTGGCTAAGTGCAAAGTTGTAGCAGTCCTTTAACTGCTAGGGTTTGGTTAAAATTGTACGTTGAATAATTATTGAGAACCTAAAATTTAACTTTACCACATTTTAGTATCTACCGTATTTTTGAAAAATAATAAACTACGAACACCAATTGTAAGTAGTAATAATTGGAATATGTTAAATAAATTATTATGTGTGATGATATAGCTATGAGACTATCTGACCCAACCATTATCGTTAATGTTAACAGTTCAAAATTCTCTTAAAGTGTTGTTTACACTGTCAAGCTTCACCTAGTGTAAAGGACAAATTAAATTTGATAAAAGATTTACTGTACACTGTTAATCATCTACGCTACTTACTTTTCTGTTTGTCAAGTTTTTACTGGATAACAAGACTGGAATTGTGTCTTTGGCTGGCCTCACAAGTTTATTTAATGTTTTGTTTAATATTTTGACAATGATATGTATTATATTAATCTTTCGACTATGGTTTTAACAATGGAATGATATTCCGAAACTAAGTTATCTAGTGAAAATTTTGAGGGTTGAGAATGGAAAGGTTAGTATGCTAATGTTCCAGCCACAGCATTAGGTGGGTGAGTAAGTGCGCTGCAGGCGTTCAAAATATGTTATTTGGTTATTATTCACCAATCTGACATTATAGATAGTTATGCTCTTTGTTTTTGTTCTCCAAAATCAGCTGATCATTGAACTGTGTGATTACTAATTTTGTTTTCTATTTAGTATTTTATCAACGTTTCATCGATAGAACCTAACCTTACTACTTTTAAACGTATAAAAGTCATATTTAGTCGTTCTTTTCGTTTTAGTTTAGTTTTAAACTTTTTTCTTGTTGACCTCTTAATTGTTCTCGATTAATTGTATTAACTTGAATGTGCTTCCTTCTGATGGAAATATGTAAACTACTTAAATGTGTGGAGGAGTGGAGGTGTCTCTAACATCATTTTCTCAGCAGGAGTTACCATTTTTTGCCACCCACCTAATGCTAAACTGTGGCCAGAACTGTAGATATTGTAAATTGATACACCAATCCAGGAGGCTTATCATCAATAAACTATACATACATGTAGACCAGGCAGGCAGTGGTTAGTCATTTATGTTTGAATTGTCACTAATTCATTCTGTGGAGGTTTTAGGTTTTTTAAAAGCTATGAAATACAGGTATTTCAAAGCTATTAAATGTTCTTTACAGATTTTGTTAATTGTTTTAACTCAAAAAATTATTACGCTTCGACTTTTCATTATTGCCTTCTGAACCCTTTTCACATAGACCTGGTCAAGTCGGTGTTTACTTGACAGTGTTTACCTGATACCCAACTACTTACATGTTCCCTTTGAATCAGTGTTGCCAACTGTTTACTTACATGTTCCCTTTGAATCAGTGTTGCCAACTGTTTACTTACATGTTCCCTTTGAATCAGTGTTGCCAACTGTTTACTTACATGTTCCCTTTGAATCAGTGTTGCCAACTGTTTACTTACATGTTCCCTTTGAATCAGTGTTGCCAACTGTTTACTTACATGTTCCCTTTGAATCAGTGTTGCCAACTGTTTACTTACATGTTCCCTCCGAGTCAGTGTTACCAACTGTTTACTTACATGTTCCCTCCGAGTCAGTGTTACCAACTGTTTACTTACATGTTCCCTCCGAATCAGTGTTGCCAATTGTTTACTTACATGTTCCCTCTGAGTCAGTGTTGCCAACTGTTTACATACACGTTCCTTCCGAGTCAGTGTAGCCAACTGTTTACTTACATGTTCCCTCCGAGTCAGTGTTGCCAACTGTTTACTTACATGTTCCCTATGAGTCAGTGTTGCCAACTGTTTACTCACATGTTCCCTCTGAGTCAGTGATGCCAACTGTTTACTTACGTGTTCCCTCTGAGTCAGTGTTGCCAACTGTTTACTTACATTTTCCCTCCGACTCAGTGTTGCCAACTGTTTACTTACATGTGCCCTCCGACTCAGTGTTGCCAACTGTTTACTTACATGTTCCCTCCGAGTCAGTGTTGCCAACTGTTCACTTAAAGTTCCCTCCGAGTCAGTGTTGCCAACTGTTTACTTACATGTGCCCTCTGAGTCAGTGTTGCCAAGTTTTCACTAACATGTTCCCTCCGAGTCAGTGCTGCCAACTGTTTACTTACACATTCCCTCCAAGTCAGTGTTGCCAATGTTTACTCACATTCCCTCCGAGTCAGTGTTGCCAACTTTTACTCACATTCCCTCCGAGTCAGTGTTGCCAGCTGTTCACTTACAACTTCCCTCCGAGTCAGTGTTTCCAACTGTTTACTTACATGTTCCTTCCGAGTCAGTGTTGCCAACTGTTTACTAACATGTTCCCTCCGAGTCAGTGTTGCCATCTGTTTACTAACATGTTCCCTCCAAGTCAGTGTTGCCAACTGTTTACTTACTTACATGTTCCCTCCGAGTCAGTGTTGCCAACTGTTTACTTACTTACATGTTCCCTCCGAGTCAGTGTTGCCAACTGTTTATTAACATGTACCCTCCGAGTCAGTGTTGCCAACTGTTTACTTCTGCCCTAGGGAGTGATGGTGCGTCTGATGCTGGTGCTGGCCCCGGTGATGTGTATACTGTCGGGCGTCGCCGTCAGTTCCATGCTGACCATATACATGAAGCAGGTCGACCCGGCCAAGAACGTCGACAAGAAGGCCAAGAAACTCGAGTCCAACTTTGTCATGAAGAGTGAGGTTGGTGAATTACTGTGAACATTTGTTAAACATTTTTTAGTGATCGGTCTTAATGGTTAATTTAGACCTCCTTCACAGGAGATATCTTAGCTGCTGTTTATTGGTTGATGTTGTAATTAACCAATTAAAAATTTGTGCTGACTAAAAATAGAAACAGAGGGCCAAGGTCAAGCTTTTAAACAGGCTGACTCGTAAGTGTTAGGCTAATATCAAACTGAGCTTAGGAGACCTGCTTCAGTGCCACTTGATCATGTTGTTTATGTCGGCACCAATTATTGTAGGGCCTAAGCCCCTAATTATATGTAGGATGTTTTCTTCATATGGATATAGAAAGTCTATTCCAGCACATAATATATTCAATGATAACATTGGGCCATGAGTTATTGCTTAAAAAACTCCATTAAGCTGTTTTAATTAAAATTTATACTCCCATTTAAAATATTATTAGAAATACCAATCTTTAAGTATATCTAAAGCTTTTCCCTTAAGGTGCCCTTTAAAATGTAGTGCCCTATAAATCTTGCCTCTATGCTTTTTCCAATGGCACATTAATTATTAAAATTGGTTCAGCACTTTAGGAGACTTTTATTTTTAAATCCCTAGTGTACTCAATAAATGGATACGATAATAATTAGGGAGGGAATGTAACATAAAGAAATATATACAGTAATATTTATTTTTCACATAAATCCGAATAAAAAACTTAGATATAGCAAACGGCAGCTAACAAAATTTATTTTTTCATGGAAAGTATTATAGATAGTGAGTGGTAAATAACTTCTTTATCAATTAACAAAAATAAAAAACAATATTTGATTGTTGCTGATGTCCCGGTGTGATGTCAGATAGCCACGGTGTTTGTTGGTCTGATGTCGTTCCTGCTGATCTCGTATACGTTCCACTGCACGTGGGTCACGTCGGAGGCCTACAGCTCCCCCTCCATCGTCCTGTCCGCGCGGACCCACGACGGGTCGCAGATCATCTTCGACGACTTCCGAGAGGCCTACTACTGGCTGCGCATGAACACCCCGGAGGTAGGTCGAAAGTTTCCTCTGTGTAGGTTTATATAAAGACTTACTGCTGTGCAGTATGCGTGATTTCTAAGGTGTGTGATGGATTTCTTTTTAAGTCCGATACTCCTGAGTTAGGGTAAGATTTCTTCTGTTTAGTGGCTGGAAGGACTGGGAGGTGGATGAGAAATTAAATATTTGTAGGTAACTGGTTATTAGACAACAAGCAAATTATTTTCATGGTTTTTGATGGATGGAATTACTTTTATTCTACATTTGAGAAAACATAGAAAGTAAAACAAAAACAAACTTAAGGTCATTTTTAGATCAGCTGATTAGTACAGTAAAAAGAAACCCCTTTAAATAGGCTTTCCTAAAAATCTGCTTATTGTAGGTCTACAGTAAGTGTGATTTCTGAAGTGAGTAATAGGATTATTTCTTTTTAAGGCAGTTAGTAACAAGTAGGTGTATCTAAATAGTTTTTGAATCTTGAAGTTATTTTTTCATTAATAAATAAAAATTAACTAAATTTGTTAGGTTTATTAGTTTTGAAAATTTCCATCTTACTTAATTTGTGGTTGTTAAAAGTTTTATCATATCTGTACAAATTCGTAACTCAACAACCAACCCATGTATAGTGGATTCTCTCTTAACTCCTTTTAACCGACGATCGGATTATTCACCCTTGCTGGTCAAATATTAAAGATCGTTTTAACCAACTCTGTTCTGAGAACAGTTGGTTTAACTGCATGTCCGTTCCCATACCTGGCGATGGGAACATCATGTTCAACTCTAAAGGTTGTTACGGGTTAAAATATTTTGAATATTTACTGAGGAAGTAGCTGAGAGGTAAAACGCTAGCTTGACGTTTAAAATGTCGCTGATTCAATCCCAGCAGCGGGCAACTCTTGTTCCATCATGAGCGGTTACCTCTGGCTGGCCTATGTGACTATTGCCTCTACGGTACCTCGCTGTCTTTAGATCGCAGCACAGGCTTAATATAAAAAAAAAGAATAGCCTACAGCATTAATTAACTTATCAAAATGGACAGTAGATACATTTCAGTGCACATAGTATTATAAAGGTCTGAGTTTTTGTTTCAGTTTATCTCCTTCATCATTAGAGTAAACAAACATTATGTGTACCTTGTGTGCAGTGTTCCCATGCGCACAATAATTATCATACTTATACGATTATATTGAGTGTAGTACAATCCAAATTTTCTGTGGAAGGATAGTTTGATGATGTTTTGAAGCCTGTACTTTACTTTATTTCCACTTTTTTAGGATAATCCATAATGTTTCAGTATTGAAATGTTTTTTATGAAGTACTAGCAGTTTCCTGTGGCTTCGCTCACGATAGATAGCTTGAAACAGCTGATCTTGCCACTGCTCTTAGAATTGTCAAATTAGTACCCAAATAGTACTTGTACAAGATCTCAGACCCATCTCAATATTACCAGCTATTTCGAAGATACTCGAGAAGATTGTTGCTTGCCAAACAAATAAAGACATGAAGAGTGAGAATGTCTTGCCAACAACACAACATGGTTTTAGAGCCAATCATAGTACTTGCACTGCCCTGGTAAATCTGTTTAGTGATCTGATTGATGCGAAAGACAAAGGAAAATGGAGCACGCTAGTACTGTTAGACTACTCACAGGCGTTTGACTCCATCAATCACAAGTTACTATTGGCAAAAATGAATTATTATGGTTTTGGAGCGGGAGCAATTGAGTGGATCAGATCATACTTGGCTGGAAGAACGCAGGTCACAAGGTTTAAGAGTGAGATATCAACTGCTCTTTCAAGGGGAAGAGGTGTACCTCAGGGAAGTTGTTCGGGTCCTATACTTTTTAATCTGTACACATCAGACTTTCCTTCGTGTGTTCAGAACTGCATGCCGCACTTGTACGCTGACGATTGTCAGCTCCATTTGTCCTTTGTTCCTGATTTAATTCAGGATGCCATTCACCAAGTTAATACTGATCTTGAAAGTATTTTGACCTGGTCAACGGACAATGGCCTCAAGCTTAACATAGGAAAGTGCACTGTGCTACACTTAGCGCCACAAGATCGCATACAGGCCCTCAGTGAGAGTGGTGTAGAGGTCGCCCTTGACGGTGAGAGTTTGACTATTTGTGATAAAGTCAAAACTCTTGGAGTCGTCCTTGACAGTGAACTCTCTTTTTCAGACCACGTGACTCATAATATCCAGCGTGCCATCGGCAGGCTGAGGGGTCTGTATAGGTTCAGGGGTTTGTTGCCAGAATCAGTGAAACTTCAGCTCATGCAGTCTTTGGTCCTCTCAATCTTCTGCTACTGTTACCCGGCCTATGGAAACAGCATCACGATGCATGACGCTCAGAGAATCCAGAAACTACAGAACACGGCTGTGCGTTTTGTTTTCTCTCTGAGGCGATACGACCATGTGTCGGTGTATCGTGATGCTGTTGACTTGCTCCGTATGGGTGACTTATGCAGATTGATGACCAACTGCATGACCCACAAAATCCTCACACTCAGAGAGTGACCTGAGTGTAAAAACTGAAAGGCAGAGAGGAGGTTTCCCAGCGCGCCAGCCGAGACTGGAAGCTTCACTTCCCCAGAGTGAAACTGGAGCTGGGACGTAAAAGTTTTTCCTATTTTGGCCCAAGGTATTTTAATGACAGGGTTCCCACTCAACCGTGAAACCTTAAAAACCGTGAATAAGCCGTGAATTTGGCAAACCATGAAAAAACCTGGAAAGAGCCGTGAATTTCGTCATCAGACCTTTAAAATCAGCCAATTTAAAAATAGCCATTATTTTTATTAAATTATAGAGAAATATTTGTATTAATTTATTAGAGACATTAAAAATGATTCACAGTCCCAAGACGAAGACAGCAATTGTGTACTTTAAAGACGTAGATTGTACGTACAGGGCTAGATGGTAGGGCCTGCTAAACTAAGATTGAGATTCCACTGTGGCTGTGGAAGGAGGGGTGGAGACTGGGGAGGTAATGGCAGAACGTGATCGGTTGCCTTGGAGGGGGGAGGGAAGGATAGAAAGGTGAAGAGAGAGAAGACTAGATAGCTGAAGACGCACGCTCATTGGTTTACGTTTGCGCGGCAAATAAATACGTCAATTTCTTTCTTCCTTAATTAATTTGTTTTCTTATTCTTTACATTCCTTCTATTGTACGATTCATCGGTTTTCAACTACCGATTAATGGATCGATGTTTCCGCTGCTTGTTTCTACTCATTTTCGGTTTTTTGTATCATCGTTCCAGATGTTTGTGACAATAAATAAACTCTTTATAAATGACGCCAGAACGAACGTCTTTGTTGCGTATTTTGTTTTCTATATGCGAAAATCCAAACGACTTGTCCTACAGCAACATATGACGGCTAATATTTTTTGTCTAATTTTTAGTATAAATCAAAACAAAAAAAACAAAAATGAAATTTTTATCTCTTGTCGTTCAAGAGAAATTCTATGATCAAACTATAGACTGGTGTATATTTTGTCGTTCTCCAAGGTCAACTAAATATAGCAGAAACTCCGAATTCCATCTAATTGGAGATAATATTTTTTCACCTGTCAACGCCCTTTCCTTATCACTCAGGATTATTGTTTGTGTACGTTTTTCGTGGGAAGGACACGCTCTTCCGGTGCAACGTGTCCAAAAGTAGATCATAAAAATTATCTTCTCGATAAGACTTCTCGTATCATAAGCTCGGCTAGAAATTCAACCTTATTCAAAGCTGTTTATTGTTTGTGCGACTATTTCATTGCGTCAAAAGGAGCAACGGTCCTTTTAAGTTGTTATACGAGGATACGATACTAAGCAGTAAGCGTACGATAATTTTGAGTCGGCAAGGGACGGCTTGTTGTCTGACTGAGACCATTGACTTCGAAACGTATAGTGAAGATCGCTTCGAAGTTTGACATCGCGATCGCGACCATCCTTGTTCGTCTTGTTATAATATTGCGTGGACGCCGTAAGTCAGAAGCTTGCGCGAATCATTTATTGTTGAACATTTTTTAAGTTTCGGGTTTCTTTCAGGTAGTGTGTCGGGTATCGTCAACCCGATTTCTTTCGGGTAGTAGGTACCCGCCCGACCCGACGTGTAATAAAAACCCGCCGAATTAAGCCTGAGACGTGTCGAACCCGCCCGACCACTCGGGTTCACGTTATTACCCGAAGCTACCGAATTTTCGGGCACCCGCAGACCTCTACTTATTGCTCACTACCCATTGCACTGTTTGAATGACAACAAGGCCCTAACTTCGGCCGCTGAAAAACGTGCCTGCAGGCGACCAACGTTGTGCCATTAACTAACATTTACGGACAGTAGAACAACGATTTATCCGGAGTCGTGTTAACCAGGCGGCGCGCCTAACCGGTTTCCAAAACTGGCAACAAGAATTATTTTTAATCACGTTTTTACTTTCAACTTTCGCAAAAAAACTATTTCACAAAAAAATGTAATTGAAGTGTATTTAATAACTTGCAATTAATTTTTAAACAAACATGACATTATTTTAATACGTGTTATATCGATCATATTTCGAGTTTTCGATGATTAGAGAGTTGATAATCACGAACTTCAACTCGGTCAAGACGCAATAAATGAACTATCGAATATTCATCGAAAGGTTGGCAACATACGCAAGCGCAGACTATCATATTGTCTTTCATTACACGGCTGTTTGTTGTCTTAAAACGCAGTGCGTGATTGGCTGGTTGCTATGACGACACACGGTTGTCATGGCAACACAGTGCGACAGTGCGCACTGGACTCTGCGCATTGTGTGGGCGGATAGAAAGCAGAAAGACAGGAAGAAAGGAAGGAAGGAAGAGAGGATGGCGTTAAAAATTAAAAATATTTAAGTTGCGTGCGTGTTCCGCAATCGCCAGTACAATGTTTTCTGTTTTCCTAAGTAATCAATAATGTTAAAATCACATCGTATTTTGTGAAATAATTGTAATTTATTTAATTGCATTGTATTTAAAATTATTTTTCCGTCATGTATATAGTTTGTTTACGTAAAATATTACACAGTTTAATTCTATTGGTACAGAAATTACTTCTCCGTTATGCTGGCGCCGCCGCCGCCGGCGCTATGCGTCTGCCGAGTTTTCCCTCGCTACCCCCCCCCCCCAACCTGTTATTCTCTGTGAAACTGTGCGGGCGGCAAAATGTTTTCCTATATTTAGACCGTAAATTTCGTAATTTTCGGACCTTAAAAACCATGAAAGAGCCGTGAATTTTAAAATTCAGTTTGAGTGGGAACCCTGAATGACCTCCCTGGGACCCTCAAGTCATGCTCTGTTTCTGTATTTAGAAAAAAATTGAAAGTTATGTATTTAAATGATATTGTATGAGTTTTTGTTTGTTTGTTTTTTTATGTTCATTGTATGTTTGACTTGAATTGTCCTGAAAAACAGTCTGTGACTGAGGAACGCTTGTAAATAAAGGCATTTTTATTTATTTATTTACCCACAGCTGTTTACATTTCTGTGTTTGAATGTTTACATCCTTATAAAATGTAAACATTGAAACTGAGGACGTTCACAGGGCGTAGCCCGAGGGGATTTTAAGGAAGTGAATAGGCCTATGTGTTTCCCAGGTTCAAGATCTACCTCTGTGTGAAATTTCAACCCATTCGGGTCAGTATTTTTCGCGTTTACTTGCCTCATCTAAACATACAGAAACCAATTCTTCTTTATAATAGTTTAGATTACAGGGGTTTTCTTGTATGCTTTTGCATGATTTTTGAACATTTACTACTGGCAGGACGCGCGGGTGATGTCCTGGTGGGACTACGGGTACCAGATCACGGCGATGGCCAACCGCACGATACTGGTGGACAACAACACGTGGAACAACACGCACATCTCGCGCGTGGGCCAGGCGATGGCCAGTCCGGAGGACAAGGCGTACGAGATCATGCGCGAGCTGGACGTTGACTATGTGCTGGTCATATTCGGCGGAGTCGTCGGCTACTCCTCCGACGGTGGGTGGACATAGTTTTGTCGTGAGATTTTAAAGGCGTTGTTTTGTTACAACAAAAATGGTTCACAAACCTGATTCCGTCGCAGTTCTTTCAAATCCTTTGGTGGATGACCCGGGTTTCGGTCTGTTTCAGACCATAGTCATATCCTTATACAGGGAAATTAAAATCCATCATTTTGATTTCGTTGCCACAAGCATTACTCAAACACGACACAAACACATTTGAAACATTAAAAACGTTAAAAACAATGAAAACAACATTGTAGTCGCGTGCCGTGTTTTCATTGTTTTTAATGTTTCAAATGTGTTTGTGTCGTGTTTGAGTAATGCTTGTGGCAACGAAATCAAAATGATGGATTTTAATTTCCCTGTATAAGGATATGACTATGGTCTGAAACAGACCGAAACCCGGGTCATCCACCAAAGGATTTGAAAGAACTGCGACGGATACAGGTTTGTGAACCATTTTTGTTGTAAACGTCAGTTCTGGAGACTCTTTCACAATGAAGAAATTGTTTTGTTGTCAGTGTTAGAATTTCTAGATAGGGTGTGAATTCTATGTGCCATCAGTAAATTTTGGTGGAAATTCACGTTCGTAAGCAAGGGCAAACCAGAAGCATGCGACATGACTCGTTTCTGCGTTGTGCTTTTAAAGCCTTAAAGAATCACCCTTGCTTGATGAGAGTGAATACTCACTATAATATTCAGCATGGTACTTTTGTATGATTTCGTTCAGCTTTTGGCTACAGTCTAAATATTAAAATAAATTGACAGTCGACAAAAATCGTTATGTGGTTTGGTGATGATGTTAATGACATCAAATTTGAGACGATACCAGTAATGGTATGAGGACATTTTTCCCAAATAGCCCAGTTGGCTCAATACTAGTTGGCTGTTGTGTGGAAATAGTCCAACGGCTAGGATATCAGCCGCTGTTTCAATGCTAACAATTGGTTGTTGGTGCGATACCAGTTTGTTCGATAATCTTGATACTTTAATATCAGTATATGGGGGAATTGTTGCATACACTGTGTACTTGATCTCTTGATAGCTAGAGAGATATATCTATAAAGTCCACAGAAGAGGACTTTATTGTAGTATTGTGATCTACCACAGCAGCTCATATATGAGCCAACCAATAATGAACTGACAACCTCAAAATCTCAACCTAATATTTAGAAGATCCGGTTAGCATGTTCTGTAAATATAAAAATACAAGCTTAAAAGGATTGTAGGTCAAAGCATAGAAATTGCTGGTTAAAGAGCAATATATCTTAATTTAAGTGCTCAGTGTGAGTTAAGGGAATTTCAAATTTAATTGACCATTACAAGTAATCTTAAATTAGAATAACCTAATTTTTTTCTTTACTCTTCTATTATTGTTAGGCAAAGCCTTTTAGTCATTATCAAAAGTGGTTCCTGAAAATGTGATATAACAATAATGAACATCTCGGACAAAAAAAATCATTACAAGTGAGTTTCCAAAGTATATTCACACCCTATCTAATCCCAGTCGTTTTAACCTAACAATGCAAAATAATAAAAAAAGTTGACCATGACGTTTTAAGAATTTTAACCAAATCTATCAATTTACTTACAGACATCAACAAGTTCCTGTGGATGGTGCGTATCGGTGGGTCGACGCCAGCGGGCGCGCACATCAAGGAGAGCGACTACTACTCGCCCTCGGGGGAGTTCCGCGTGGACAAGGACGGGTCGCCCACGCTCCTCAACTGCCTCATGTACAAGATGTGCTACTACCGCTTCGGCCAGGTCTACTCCGAGGCTGGTGAGGAAAACTGCGGAGACGAGTCTCCAAAGTTGTAATTGATGTTTAAGATGGATTGCTTGGTGTTGTCTCATCAGACGGATACTGTAAATCTGTAACGTAATTTCTGGGGGGAAATTGTTTCATGAACGTAACAAGTTCTTCAACCGTGAGAGAAATCACCAATAAAATTGCCGTGGATGCTCAGAAGGAGTTTACATTGAAGGGTTCGTACTAGTTTAGAAAAAAGCATAAAAAAATTCATGGGGGGGACTACCTTATTCAATTTACACAGGGTCAATGAAGTGACGAAGGGTTCGTACTAGTTTAGAAAAAAGAACGAAAAAAATTCATGGGGGGACTACCTTATTCAATTTACACAGGGTCAATTAAGTGACATAAATCAGTGAGTGAGTTGCGTCATCCACGCTCCGGTAGAATAAAAGAATTATGCCTAACATAATTTAATTGTTTTTATTGTAATTTATTTATAGCCAATTCACAGTAGAAAGAGCTTTAGAATTCATGTATTGAATTTCGTTCTTTGTGTATTAAAATGGCATGTTTAAACTTTTAGGTAGTTATAATAAGTGACTTTTACTTGTGTAATAATGTAATATATTGTAAAAGGAGCACCCAACGACAAATCATAAGATTTGTTGGGACTCATTGATGTAAATATTATGGAAATAGATTCTGATTCCTGATTTCTGAAGCTCGTTCGGATAGACTGCCATCGGGCTGAACTGACCTGTTTCACTACTAATACCCAATCTTGATGTGGGTTGCCGAGTGTCAGATGACAACTTGTTGACTTTCCTCTTGAAACAAATTCTTGTTGAAAGTTGTTGGTAACGTCACCCAATTAATGTTTAATTAATTGGATTATCACGAGTTGAGAGTGCTCTGACTTGTTATGACCTGATGTATGATGTGTAAATTATATTAACAGGGAAAAATACCAAAAATCTTCCAGAATTTGATTAATTTACACACAGCAAGTAAAATAAAAATACAATTTCGTCAGATGGAAATACTCAGCCAAAATAAGGTGGAAGCTACAATAATGCAATCGTGACGGTTAGTCTGCCTGTTCGAGGCTGACTTGACAGGTTCGTAATGAAATGTGAAGTCAAATAAAACATTGAAACCGAGTCTCAATCAAACTATTCATTTACCGGTAACGTGAGGGGCTAATATAACATATTATCATTCATAACAGTGACCATTAGCGCATGGAAGTCGGATATTTTTCCACAGTAGTTGTCATATGCGATCGGGTGTCCAGCAGGACTGGCCAATAAGTGGCGATAACATATTTTTCTGACTGTTTTTCAAAATTTTCCATGATGCCTGTAGAGTGTTGCAACCTAGTGAGAAGTTATTTAACTAAATTATCTGCAGGCTCGCAAAATTGTATTGTACCTACAATAACATTGCAGGTTTTCAATGAAAACAATTCCGAGCTGCTGACCGTGAACAAAACTTTTGAGTTGAGAGGAGTGAGCCGCCATGATGAATGCCGAGCCAACGCTGAGTTGAGCTTGGCCAGTAGAGCTGGCCATCCGACTGTCGGAACCAAGCCAAATGGAAACTAATTCCAACTGGCTGCCGATCGCCTTACGATCGCAAAGGGTTAAATAAATGATGTTGTTTTCAGGTAAGCCCCCGGGCTACGACAGGGTGCGGGGAGCGGAGATCGGCAACAAAGACTTTGAGTTGGACGTGCTAGAGGAGGCCTACACGACAGAGCACTGGCTGGTCCGGATATACAAGGTCAAGGGCCTCCCCAACCGGGGCAACTGATCTCACCTCACCGAACCCGTGATTTCCTCGTAATGTTGACAGTGATGCCTTTCCTACCTGTTTACGATACTGCCTAAACATATTTAGATAATACAATCAAGCGTTTGGTGAAGTCAGAGTTACAAGTTCACTTAGTTTTCTGAGTGATGAGTGCTAAAAGTTTTGTTCATCTAAGATTTTTTGGAATTCATAATGAAATAATTTTTGAATAAGAATAGGGTTGGTAAATGATGTGAAGATTATACTCCAAAACTCGTTGACAAATATGTTAGCAACTAAGAAAAATTATTGGCTTACACATATTTTTATTGGGATTTTAGATTTTTATTTTTTACAACATAAAAATCTAATTTTTTGAATATGTAATGTTTGCATTGTACAAAATCATTCTCTGTTTTATACTTAAAGGTAAAAAATTTCATGGATTTTGTTTCAGTAATATTAAAAAAATAGCATAAATTTATAATGTGTGCCAAGAAGCCATAAAGTACTTATGAGGCTAGTATTTTTGAGAACTTGAGGAAAGAAACACAGAAGTATTTGAGAATCACATCGCTACATTATTTGGAAATCACTTCACAATATAGACTCAGCAAAGGTCTTTTTTGCAGACCTTTTGGTATTGTGAACCTAACTCTGGTAGACAACTGGAGAGGGTTATATTTCCCAATAGTCACAATATGTTGTCCTATAACTGTAAAACTTTACATCTGTTATTTTTTTTATTTTTTATCTTTGTTTAGTTGGAATTCATGTTTTAATTTAGTATCTCTATTTGTATGGGTGAGTTGTGTTTTCTGCTAATTATTTGTTGTTCATTTCCCATTCATGATATGCATGTTGTATGATTGCTGGGTTGAGTACATCTTGTTGATTATGTAGTAACTTTAATCTATTTATTTTTACAGTAAAGTATTGTCACTTTCACTCTAAAAGTTTAGGGGATATAAAGTTTGAGTTGTCAGCCTAAATTGAGTGTTGAAAAATCAGTTTTTTCATTGTTAAATATTGATCTAAACTTCTTTAATGAAATTTTATTCACCTTAATTACAGAAAAGGTTTGGAAACAACATTTCATAGGTTCTTTTGAATACTTATATACTTTGTTTCTCGACTTATGAATGATTGTACATTTTTACATACAGAAAAACCTTCATTTAAGAGTAGTAACTGTGTAACTTTTTATTATAACTCTAAACAAGTCAATTGAATATATTTTATATATGAAACTACAGGGAGCAAAGCCACTGTTGTCTGTTATTAAATTTTGAATCACCGATGAGAAACAGAAAATAAAGTTTTATCTCATGTATATTATATTTATATGTAATAAATTTTAATTAATCATTTATAAAAAATAAATTATTGAGCTATTGTTGTTTTGGCTTTTGGTAACTCCAAAACCACATAATACACATTTTTAAATTCTTAAATATAAAATTCCTAATTTGTAAACAGCAAACTAAAAGCATGATTAATTATTTAAAGCAATTGGGATGTATAAGACTGATTTATTCCTAAAACAAGTATAAATTATATACAAGTGTGATAATATTTAAAATTAAAAAATAAAGAATCCTGTCTATACTATTATAAATTATGATAGTTTTAATGTTACACTATGATAATACATGTAAAAACAATAACTGCATTTATAGTCACAGACACTTGTACATAGTCATTTAAGGAAAATAAAATGTTCAGTCAAATGTGTTTCTTTATTTTTGAGCCCATTTAGTTTTAAATGGATCTGCGGATTGTTGAAGGCATTGTCATAGTTTGTTAATAAAAAGTGCTGAAGTCAAAATTAAAGCTCTCCAAAAGTAATGTTTTTACTTTTACAATTAATAATATTTGTAGAATACTTATATACAAACGTCTCTTTCTAAAAAAAGTTATCATTCATCTGGAGTGAAGTATAATTAACTCTTCCTAGACTGTCCCTTTCAGATTCAAAAACGTTAAGGGTGTGCGAGTAGTGATATTCGAAGTTGAGTTTAGTTTTTTAAGATTATAATATAACTTATGTGACTGATGTAACTTATACAACTGATTTGGCACAAAACTAGTGTAGGATGTAGAGCTGAAAACTTTAAAACAACTAGATTAGCCAACCTACAAAAAATAAAAAAAATAAATTAAATCAAGAAAATAGGCACATATATAATATATACAGGCTACTGTTACAGGGTAAAAGAATTTTTAGAATGAAAGTAACTAAGACATTATAAAAAATATTAGACCTAACTATTAATTTTATTGTTTTTAAAATACATTTTATACATGTAACAATTTTTCGATGATTGTTCTATTGAAGATGATCATTATTATTATTAATTGTCTGTGACAGTGCAATACAACTTGCACTATTTGAAATGAGAAAAAAATGGAAAACGATTATATTAAAACTAAAAAAATCACTAGTTTGTACTAGTGACAAGCCAGGTTTTTAATTGTGCTCCAAAGTATTAATTGTTGGGTTGCTGTATATTGTTTTAATATAGCTTTTTATTTTTTTCTCCTTTTAATTGGTCCATGTTATATGGTACAAAAAATTATTTTTACTACAAATAGAATTGCGCTGCCCAGCAAGTTTAATTTTTTGTTTATTTTTGTAGACAGTCTAAAACAATGTTTATTACTCTTGCTCTACTTACTTATTATTTATTACTACTTACTTTCTGCTGTTCCTTGACATTTCTGTTTCATTGCTAAAACTCACGGATGAGTACGAAATTTGAAGGGCATTTAGGTTTCATCCCTTAATTCATAAACATTCATAAATTTTATTTACCATTACCATCAGTATATAAGACGCCGACCACCAGTACGGGGTATTTTAAGGTGAATACGAGTGGATAGCTGAGTGGGTAAAGCACTCACCTCAGAACCTGAGGGTCGCCGGTTCGAATCTTGATCAGGATCGAAACTGGGTCCAGTTGCCATCTGTAATTGGGCTATGAACTAATCATGCTGAATAACAAAAAGTCGGTATTAAATATTGGATTGTTACCAATCAAAACTCTAAAAATGTGCCAAAGGCCATGTGGAACATAAGGCTGCAAGGGGCACCTACAGAGAGAGGTCGCCAGCAAAGCAGGCACAGTGTTGCATCTGCAGCAGCACCCTTGGAGCATTTTCAATTGGTTCAAATTGCTAAACTTGTATTTTGGGGACGTGTCGGTGCCCAGGGAGGATTTAATAACTACTCAATGTGCAACAACATGGAGCAGTTGTTTCCAAGTTATCGAGTGCAAAAAGACATGAATTAAAAAACAGGTGAGGGATGATTGTGGCACAATCTTGTAGCGTTACTGACTGAAGCAGTCATGTTACTTAGAAGGTCAATTAATAGCTCAACAGCCAATGGGAACTGGGGAGACCTACTAGACCGGGAGCTGGGAGGTCAAAAATTACGTCATAAGGTGCACATGTAAAAGCTATACCATTTTGAAGAGGCATCTTGGGGGGTGTCAAAAATGGGTTTTTGAGCCCTCAATCTGGGGGCTTTCTCCAAGGTGGACAAACATGAAAATGACCCATAAAAAAGGGGTTTTTGCAATTTTCATGTAGAACGATTTGAAAGATCACTTTTTAGTTCATACCATTGAATTCAGCTTAAAAAAACAAACAATTTGGTATGTTGAATCATCGTTTTATGTTCATTGGTTACTGAGATACTGCTGGTGATGAACTCAAAACGTCGTCCTATGTTAACCTTATGGGAAAAAAATAAAATCCTATAACTCGCTTATGTCTTAACATATTTTAATGAAACTTGATCTGTGGCTTCATTATTATTTAAGACCTATTGTATATAAGCCTTAAATCCTCCATTTTTGCATTTCCGTGGCAGTAAACTTGCACACATTTTTCCCATGTTATTCTTATGGGGAGAAAATAAAAGTCTATATCATGCTTATTTTTTAACATATAATGATAAAACTTGTCATGAGGTTTCTTCTAGTCGAGGTTTATTGGATATTGACTTAAAACCACCCAATTTGCACATACCTGTTGCAACAAACCTGTAAACTTAATCCCTATGTTATTCTTATGGAGAATACAAAAAAGTCATATTCGTTTGTCCACCTTAGAGAAAGCCCCCAGATTGAGGGCTCACAAACACATTTTTGAAGCCCTCCAGGATGCCCCTTCAAAATGGCACAGCTTTTACATGTGCACCTTAATTTTTGACCTCCCAGCTCCCGGTCTATACAGTTGAACGTGGGATCTGAACCACAATTTGGCCGACCAATTCCAAAACGGTCTAGTTATGAGGGCGGTCTTATGGATGGATGTAGTATTCATCAGTGCGAACGTTAATCCCCACTAGAGAATACCGCATCCATAAACTATTGCTTACAGCTATCCACAATTGATTTGTAACCTACAAGTAGCTAGATTATAAGACACAGCCCTACAATCTAACAGAACTTCACTCAGAGCTCTTTAAAATGACTCTGGGGTTATTAAAATCAGTTCAGGACCCAAGAAAGTGTTTTGATCTCAAATAAAAAACAAACCGAATATAATAATTATAGATTTGAAATCTTTAGTTCCCTCCTGCCATGATATTCTTTAAAATATTCTCTAATGTTCGGTCCTTCCTTTGAAGGATTATTTTAATACTATGAAATATAACTTTCACAGCTATTATTTATTCATTTGTAAGCAAATTGAGAAGCTAGCTGCCGACATAAAAATATTAACATGTTATAACTGCAAGGAGAATACGGACAACTCTTCACACCATTACAACAGGCGATTAAAAAATCACTTGCCGAAGCAGCAAATTAGACAAATTAAATATATTTTTCTCGCTGTGTATGAAGATTTTGTTTTTGGTTGTTTGAGTGCTGGCTATATGTTCTGTGAGCTGACTGGGTCATGTCACAGAGAAGAATCTAACAGAGGTCGCTTTTAAATGGGTCTTCTGTTGCGCCCAAGTGCTTGCTAGTTACAGTTAAATCCAGCCACAGTTAAGTTACTAGTTACTAGTTATATCCAGTTACTAGCTACAGTTAAGTTAAATTAGGAGAGGACAGCGACAGTGCTGCTCTCTCGCAGCGTTAATGATGAACTTTTTTTTATAAGTCCTCGACACCAGCGCTCGACACCAGCTGAGCGCAACATTAGAAGATACCTCTGTTTGATCCTCCTCTGTGGACATGTTGAGGAGCAGATCCTTTCGTCGAAGTTTGCTCTGAGGCTCTAGTGATTATAAAAAACTCGGACACCTCCCTTAGTGAGAGAGTAGGGATAGGCGACGATCAGCTGCAAAATATGCCTTCAGCCTTTTTAATTTATAATTTAATTTATCTAGTTATAATTTAATTTTATCTATAATTTTATTTTATAGATTAATTTATAGTAGTAATTAGTAACCATGTTTAATTCAATATAAATTATTTTCAATTTAATAATTAGTATTTTCAAATTCTCTTTTACAGTTTAGTAAAAATGTACGGTTTTTTATCTTTTGTCTGTTTAAACTCTTATATGAAATGTAATATTGTACCTAATTATTTTGAGTGGGTTTAGGAGTTCCTTAAATTGTTGAGATATTTATGAATATTTAGCGTTAGTCAAATTTAATCTTTCTAATACTAAGTGTACAAAAATAAGTCTATATGTTGATAACTTGAAACAAGATTATTGTTTAACTCACTTAAAACTTTGATAATTTGATAATTTTACTTGCTTTCAAATAAGAGCATAACAACAGATAAGTATATTGAGAGTTTTTTCCGTTTATTAAGGGGTAAGAAGCCAAATTGGCTCCTAAAGGGCAATTTTCCTTTGATACACACTTCTGGTTCCTTTGGTTCTGAAGTTTCTAAGATTTTTGAAATTAGTTGAGCTGCAAAATAATTGCATGCCATCATGGAAATTTGAAGGCATTCAATTATTGAATTATTGCTTTTAATATGATTCTTATGGGTGTGTTTACTTTGTAAAGTAAACACGCCACTCCCTCATTTCAAAGAGTAACATGTACCTAACATAGTACAGGAGAAAAATAGAGTGGGAAACTTCTAAGCCGTCCACATCAGACTGTAGGTAAACCGCTTAACATAGGACCATGGAAAAAACTTTTTCCTACCATTAGCAAATACCATTACCATCCTAGCCCCCAATATTTTGCAATATTTTTGTTGTCTAGCCTGTTGCATGGAAATAATCACACTGCATGGAGGTACTCACATGGCCAAACCTGTGAACAGGACGCCAAACGGTTCATTTCTGCTTTCATTTCATTCCTGCTCGCAAAAGCGAGTGAGAATATACATTCCTGCACACTAAATCAGTCGTTTGATTCTGATCAGGTTAAGGTGGCACACAAGATAGATAACTATGATGTCAAACACCAAAGACCAGTTTCTATTGGTCAGAAATCCCATGACACTTGCCGTATTCTAAATTCTAGTTGCCTTGTTAGAAGGAGTTAAGAAAAAACCTTCCGCATGCTTACATCAGCGCCCCTTCTACAGAGTGGATGAGTTTGAAAACTGGAGGCAGAACTTTTAAAAACACAGACCTTTGTATCTTTTGTAATAGTTTGAGTGACACATTTACTGTTCTCAATGAATAATGTAAATAAAGAATTATTGTCTATTGTCTTGCTCTAAATAAGCTGATTTCACAGTCGGCGTTTCTGTCTCAACTTCCGGTTTGTTCCAATAGAATAAGCAAACGTAACCTCAATGAACTTTTGTGTACAGGTTAGATGATAAGTTAAACTGTTTAAAAAATGGTAGGAGAAAAAATCTTGTGTGTATTACGAGCACAAATAATCATTGCCGCTCTAAAAATGTTTGGCCGCACTCAGGTAACGCTTTGTGCGGCCATCTACAATTCTCAAGCGGCAATGACGTATTTTGTGCTCTTAAATAGCTATTCCTCACTAAATTATAACCATTTTAAATCTCTAAACAAGATGCACAATATGGGAGAAATATACACCATATGAGAGGTTTTGGGTCCATAGTTCACAACTCTAACTTGAGATTCTACACCCATGGCCTTTTAAATGTAAGTCATCAATATCATGCCAATAATTGAACCAGAATAACTGGAATAAATCAAATACCCCCGTTGCAGCAAACCTGCATACTCAGCGAATTTCAAATGCAAAACAACATATTTCAATCCAACATAGCGAGATTTGACATGCTTTGGTAAGCTCCATAAGAATAACATGGGGAATGAGTATGCAGGTTTGCTGCTACAGGTATATTAAAACTGGGTGGTTTTAATTCATTATTTAGGAGACCTGAACTAGAAGAAGCTATTTACCAAATTTTATCAAGATATGTTGAGAAATAACCGAGATATAGAATTTTACTTATTTCCCATAAGGTTAACATTGAGACAACGCACTGTGTTTACCACTTTCAATATCTTGGTAACCAATGGACATAGAGCAGTGATTTAAAATACTAAATTGTTTGTTTTTTGAGCTGAATGCAATGGTTCCAACAAAAATTCGATAAATTTTATTTTTCTATGTGAAAAACTCAAAAAACCCATTTTTGGGGGGTTTATCCCCCTTTACCCCCCCTTCCGGTGGTCCGATCGGGTTGATTCACGAACTCGTCCGAGTGATTACCAGTTTACACGTCTGTACCAATTTTCATTAAGATTGGACCATTTTTACGGCCGCTATCGTGCTAACAGACAAATATATATATATATATATATATATATAAATTCAAACGAATAGTGTTTTTGCTTCTGGTGGCCCCAAAACAAAAAGTTATCATAGTCTCGGGCTTAGCTCTTACCGTGAGACCTACGGTAAATAGCTTCTTTCCTATACGGGAAATTCGCTAATAAAAAAAAACCATCCCATCCATCCAACAAAATAAAACACCTTTTAAACTTGCTAGGACGTTTATTATAGAAAAAGGGCAGGTAACATAATTGTACAAGGTGAGGTGTGGAGAACTTAAACGTAGAGTCCGTTTCGCGTAGTCCATGTCGCGTGGCGTGGTCGGAGGCTTACGCAGCGGCAGACTTGTCCTCGGTAAATAAAACACTTTTTAAACTTGCTAGGACGTTTATTATAGAAAAAGGGCAGGTAACATAATTGTACAAGGTGAGGTGTGGAGAACTTAAACGTAGAGTCCGTTTCGCGTAGTCCATGTCGCGTGGCGTGGTCGGAGGCTTACGCAGCGGCAGACTTGTCCTCGGTGAGCGTGGTGGCTCCGGAGGCGACACTCGCTCCGTCGCTCGACACTGGCTCAGGAACACCACAAACCAGGCTGGGGAACTTCTTGTTGAGCGCTGCCCGGTACTTAGGGTGGCTGAAAGACGAGAGACGTTGTAGTAAACGGTGTCATTGATCTTTTATGCCAAGGAGGTTAGAGTCTACACTGGAAGCAGGGCTTGTAACAGGTTATTTTTTTATTTTTTTGTTATTTTTTTTGCTCTTGGTTATTTTTTGTTATTTTTTTGGAATTCGGTTATTTTTGTTTTTTTTTTGGAATTTTGGTTATTTTTTAAATTTTTTTCAACCTCAAGAACTGCTACAAGACCTGTTTACAGTATTCATCTGTCAGACGATCTTGTAGCAGCATCGCAGCAGATGAATCTCATCATCCTAAAATGCGTGAAAACTAAGTCTCGTTGCGTGAAAACCGAGTCTCGCCGTCAAATCTAGGCAGATTTGTGATTAATCTGTCGAGATTTTCTTTTTTACCAAGGTTAAGAATGTATTATCCCCAATATAACGCCGGTTTTCTAATTTTTAGCAGCATTTTTTGTGTACAAAAGGTTATTTTTTGGTTATTTTTTTCTTATTTGAGTTATTTTTTTTATTTTTTTCAACCTCAAGAACTGTTACAAGCCCTGTGGAAGTACCGCGATAATGCTTTAATTGATAGGAAAATGGCCCATTCATTTTGCCATGTTTGCAATATGAGGGGGGAGTAAGTATTTACTAATGAAATACTTGCCATTTCAGGTACCTAAACTGGCAAAAGCCTGTTAGAATCCTGC
The DNA here is from genome assembly GCA_035578135.1 of Flexamia atlantica. Lineage (NCBI taxonomy): Eukaryota > Metazoa > Arthropoda > Insecta > Hemiptera > Cicadellidae > Flexamia > Flexamia atlantica. Next base: position 4,355,045 of record JAQJVK010000024.1, on the reverse strand, counting down.
TGGAGGTAGAAAACTTCCAAATGGTTTTCTTCTGGTTATTTAATATTCTTTTTATCTTAGGCTTAATAAAATTGTCATCTGTGTTTTATCTTTTTAAGGAGGATGAATTAAAATCAGTTTGTCACAGACTTGAGACTAATCTGTTTACAATTGTTAAGTAAATTGCTCCCTCTGGATAAAATCTTATTCATCTTATTCATCATTTTTTTGCTGACGGTTCCCTGTCTCTTTTTTGCGCTATTGAAAGCAAAAACTTCTTCTCACATCTCAGGTACTCATCATTAAAATATTTAATAGTAATTGTTTAAGTTGAATTTATATTGTTTATTGGGGTATTTATTGAGCTAAAGATACAAACCGTTTTTCAAAGAAACAGTATTGGAAATTATTTGGTAACCCAGTTTCAAGACCTTACTTAAAACAATTGTTTTAAGTCTGCTGGAATTTATTTGAGCCTCGAATTCCATTTAATTTACTTAACCCCTCCAGACATAACTTGAAAAGTTATAACAAATTAAATGTTTTTGCAGATATGTTTTTAACTCTTATTTTGAATAATTCTTCCTTAAACTTACATATTTCCACTCAAGAAAATCAGAAAATCGTTCTCATTATCAATAGAACCGACTGATAACAGATTCTCTTCCTCCTGCACCTGAAGCTAAACATTTATGTGAATTCCCAGAGTTATTTAACGACGAAATGTCAAATCATGAGGCAAACGAAAGGCAAATGTCATCACCTGATGGCGTAGACAATCGGGTTGTAGCAGGCGTTGGCCTTGGCGAAGACACTGCCCCAGATGGTGAACAGGGGGGTGATGGTCAGGGCCTGGAAGATCCCGGCGTAGTTGATGACCAAGTAGGGTGTCCACGCGAGGAACCACAGTGAGATTGTCATCAGAGCCACCTGGACATTTGGGAAAATATATTAAACTGCTTGTTACCATGGGTTGATAGCCTGCGCAGCAATCTAAAGATAGTGAGGTAGCAGAGTGGCACTAATCACATAAACCAGCCAGAGGTGACCACTCATGATGGAACAAGAATCGCCAGCCACTGGAATCGATCCAGTGGCGTTTGACACAAAGGGCCAGCGGTTATACGGCGAGTTATTGCATCGATAAAGAAGAAAAGTTGCCTCGGTATATCGCTGTGAAGCAAGGCCCCACTGAAAATACAGGACACGCTGCAGCGATCCCAGCGCTGCGCGACGTCACACAAGTAGGCAGGGAACTAACATCCTATGTTTACATTTTATTGGTAAATGTCAAATATTCCTTGTTTGTTTACATTTTTTCTGATTACATTTCATCATTGAACGTCAAATATTGCTTAAGTACGTTTTCTTGTTTTGATTTAAAAGTAACTGATAAGCAGCTCAGCTGTGAGTCCTGAGCCAGACTTTCAGACCGCCTACTTGTTTGACGTAATAAATCCTGCAGCATGGCCTGTATTTGTAGTGAGGCCTTGTGTGAGTTTCCTCTGATCAAAATTGAGTAGTGTGGTGAAGAGAAGTGCTAAGTAAATAGCAACTTATTTTTCTGAGCCGTTAGCATCAGCCAACATCCCTGAGCTTCTTTGAATTTTTCCCAATCATACAAAAAGTTGAAAAATCAACTACTGGGCTACACATTAGTGGATTCATAGTTTCTGACTTGAGAGAAGAGAGTTTCAAGCAAAGGCTGATGTATTCTACAATAATATATTCATGCAAGACTAAATTTTGTCATGAAAATTACAGTCATGCCATTGTTGACCTTGCAAGTAAAAGTTAATCAGATCTGTGTCAACAAATCTTGCATATTTTTCATGAATTGCAAGTCTACAACCACTTCCAAAAAAGAGTGACTATGAATTGATTTGAATGATTTGATTGAATGTTGATTTTTTATAATACTGTAATAAAAAATAATCAATTTTATCCTCCAAAGTTTTGATACTTTATGCTTCTACTCGAAATGGCGATCTACTCATCAGGTAGGAATTTCAGTATGATTAAGTGGTGAGTGTAGGATGACTGAGGCGTGATATTGTGGTCTTGTTATTGACTAAGGCCAACATGTTTCTTAAACAAGACTTTTGATTAATAGCCCAACAGCCAATGCAAACTGAGGGACCTACAGTTTAACGAGGATCCGAACCACAATTTCACCAATGAATGAGGATGGAATTTGGGTTTGGATGAACATAATATTCACTAGTGCAGATGTCAATCCCCACTAAGGAATATCGCACCCACAAGCCTTCACTAATAACCATCCAAACTCTGTAACCTCCTAGATTAAAGGACGTGTGACCGACCCAGTAAAGATGATTGTGCCTTACACTAAGAAGTACCAACCTTAGCGAGCTTGTGCTCAGCGCTGGTGCTGTTATCCTGGGAGGACCTCAGAGAAGCCACGTTCATCTTCTTGGCCTGTTCCCTCATGCTCTTCTCGTGGGCAGACACAGCCTAACAACAAGATACATGCACGAAATTAGGATTCATGAATTTTAAATCTTCCAAATGAAATATCTAATGCATAACCTGTCTTACAATTGCTATAATTGTTTTTGCACACTATTTTCAAGTTTTTTTTGAGAGAGAGTTGTTTTTAATCACACTTCATGAAGAATATTATGAAGAATTTATTTATTTATTTCTTAACAACACTAGATTTAGCTAATTTGTTTAAAAATTGTAAATCAGATAGATACCTATATTTCTGGGCTCTACCAATTGCCCAAAGCGGTTTTTAAATTTAAATCTATATATATGCTGCCAGTTTCCTTCTATTTTGGATAAAAACGTTGGAAAAAATTACCTCTGGGACAGTCAATATTAAATTATTTTCAAAAAATTAATGATTTTTGTTCACCTTTCTTTGTTTACCAGAGAATACTTCCATAAACCGATAATTAACCTGTTTGAAAAACAATTAATTAAGTTCAAAGACAGCTTATGATCATGAGTTATGATCCAAATAAATCAACCTCTTGTCTAACAGATAAGGTTAAATCAATAATTTAATTTTAAAAGCATTTCATACCCTTTCAATCATTCTTGGATTCTGTGACTTTTACAGTTGCCTTATTCATCTACAAGACTAATTTAGACCGATTACTCTCCATCGTTGATCAAAGTAATATCTCACCTGCACGATGAACCAGTACGAGTAGATGATGAGGAAGAGAGGCGTGAAGTAGCAGAAGCACGAGTAGACGAGGATGTAGCTCTTACTGAGCCAGTTGTTGGTCAAGTAGTCAGTTCCGCAGGCAGTCATGTTGCCCTCAGGCACGTACCTGGTCAACAAATAGATGATCGTGGTTAGACTGTGATTCTGGAGGAATGAAAACCCCAGCTTTGCCAGCTAAACACGTCGCCCAAGGGATATTGTGCAGCTTACGGAAGGGAGGGATTGCCAGGATGGGAAAGGTATGACGTGATCAGTCAGCCTCGCCCATAGGAAAAGGAAGACATTTCCAATTCATCCTTCAAGGATGACTCACCCTCTAACCGCAGACAGTCTCAAGCGAGACTAGAAAACGCTTAGAAGTTTGACCCCAATAATCATAATTCAGTATAGGAATAAAAGGTTACGTACCTTCCCCATCCGAAGAAGGGGGCGAGTGTCCAGATGAGGGAGTGAGCCCAGCAGAACAGAATCCTGGCTAGAGCGGTCTTGATGGTCATGGGCTTCGCTGACAGACCCTGCAAAACACCATAGAGATGATGGGATTGCCGAAGGAATGCGTTAAAGACAAATGACGACAGATTGAGACAGCGATAGATTTGGACAAATTTCCATTCGAGTTCGTCATCGTCCGACTCTGTCTTAGTCTGAATTTGACGTTTTCGTTATTTGTAAATCGTCTGAGTTTGCCGTCGTCCAACATTGATAGCGACCCATTGCTGCAGAACAGCCGGTCTAGCCATGTCTCCCTCAAGTATTGAGGTAACGGATTGAAGGTATTCACGCAGATAGGAAAGGTATGAAATTCTCAATCAGCCCTTTTCCTGAAGGAAGAGCGAAGAATTTTCAACCAATCCTCTAAGTTCCTCCAAAGACCTCCCTAGGTTCCCAGACGAGCCCCCAAAAAAGGACCACCACCTGGGAGCCCTCCACACTGCAGTGGAGAGAATCACCCAAGATGGAGTCCTCTAAACAGGCAGGTCCTAGGATTTCGTCGAGTAAGGGTTTCTCATTCACTCCCATTTAATTGGAAAAGCCAGAATTATCCGTTATAGGCTCATACCTGACTGGGAATCAAAGTTCCCAGAGAGACATGGAGGAACCAAGGTGAATTAGTTGACATTCCTGGATAGCCGTTAGACTTGGCAGTACAATGAATTGATAAGGATTATTTGGTATTTTGATTACAAACATTTTATTTAGTGTACCCATCATCAACAGCTAAGTAAGATTTATAGTATAACTTCTAGTAACCTATCTAGGGTAAACTTTTTTTGAAAAGTCAACCAATTACAGGCACAGGAGATTTAAAAACATTGCAATTTAGGTAAACCACCATATTTTCTTCTCGGATTTAACTATAAAGTTTTATAAATCACCAAAACATTAAACAACCCCAAGTTTGTATCAGGAGTTAAACGTATCTTCTGTTAACTCCTAGAAAGTGAGAAGAATAAGAAGATAGAATAAGAAGATATTTTAAAGAAGAGAGTGAATATTAAAGAAACATGGACTCACCTTAACGATGACGTTGTATCGGTCGTTGGCGATCATGACCATGGTCCAGATAGATGTGCAGCCGAAAACGGAACCCAACATGGCGTACAGCTCGCACATGAAGGGTCCTGGGCAAACAAAATTCATTGTCAAATGAAAAATTAAAAGGTTTTTTAAATTATCAAAACAATTTACGATCAGATACAAAGTTATTTGTCATCGGATTTCTATCAAATTTACGGTTCTTTGGTTTGTAGCATGTTTCAAGGTACGGTTTGTAGCATATTATACATACGAATTTTTCCACATGAAAGGGTTTTAAAATAACCATGCGTTTCAAGAAATAGGGCTGCGGTCGTCAAACTGGCAGCTTCGCTTTGGAAGAGTTTTTAACAATGAAAAGCATACCCTCTTAAGTGAGCTAATTTAAAGTGAATAACATATGGGTCCATAAGAGTGTTTTGAACCCTTATGTGCGGCTTTGCCAATTACTAGCTCAGTGACCTTTGTTATAAGAACGGATATAATGAGTAATGAATACCTCTACTGTCATAGGCAGGTAGCCTACATATGCGGAAAAAGTAAAAAACAGTGGTAATATTGTCAAGTGAAGTGCAAATATTAAAGTGGGCTTAACATCACCCATGGTTTTGTTTTCATCGTCCGATTTTGATATCTAGGATGCTTGAGTATTCTGCAGAATCACTATAATTTCTTGACGTTATGAAATGGGAATAAGTCGCTAGAATTGTCCCGGACTGTAATTGGAGCTAACACAAAAAGGAGTCTTAAATTTTGTTCACTTTGTCACAACTGCTCCCTGTTGCCAAGTAAGATTTTTGGCCGGTAATTACCTGTCAGAACAACAAAATTCTTAGCAGGTAAGATTTATTCTGCTAGGGAAGGAACCGTCGTGGTGGAGAAGGGAAAGCCCCTCAGTCATGCCATTGGTCGAGAATCTCACTTACATTAAGAGGCTTTGGAAAAAGAAGCAAGAGCCTTATTTTGAAAGTAAACTCCTTTCCTATCGCACTTACCAAGTACCCAGGTTTCATAGAAGTAGTTGAGGACCACGGGAGAGCAATTAAGTACAAAAAAAGATCTCAAATTTTGTTCTCTGTCAAATTTTGTTCTTTTTGTACTACGGTGTGTTCGAGGTGAAGAAAAAATTCCTGTCAGAACAAACTATGAAATTCCTAGTTGGTAAAATTTCTAACAGGTAAGTTTGTGGGGGGGACGCCCTTCAGTCATGCAAACGGTCGAGAATCTCGCAACCATTGAGATCCGTGTTTGGGAGAAGGAGAAGGTTGAAGAAGGAGAAGCCTTATTTTTTAAAAGTAAAATAGTTTCCTCTCGGCACTCACCGAGAACCCAGGTTTCGTAGTAGCAGTTGAGGACCATGGGCGGCGCCATGGTGAACATCATGAGGAAGTCGGAGAAGGCCAGGTTGACGACGAGGAGGTTGGAAGGCGACCTCAGGGCCTTGGTGCAGGAGAAGATGTAGATGACCATCCCGTTACCCATGACCGAGATGAACCCTAGCACCACCATGGCAAACCTGCAACACGCCAGTGTCAACACTCAAGAAGATCAAGAAGATCAAGGAGATCAAGAATTAACCGTCAATAATCATAGACAGCTAGCTTACTCTACTTTTGAAAGAGTTCAGGCAGGCAATAGAACACATAAAAGTCACTAAATAATAGAAAAATCACAATATTTCGACCCGTTGTTTACTTCATCAAGTGAAGGAGAGAGAAGAAATGGCTGCAGTCCTAACTGAGCTATCAGTTAGGAATGCTGCCATTTTTTGAACTTTCTCACCTTCACCTGAAGCAGTCCCCAATGGTACTAAATAGTGGGTTTCTCGTGTTATTTTGTAATTATGTGTTATATGGCCTTCCTGAACCATTCCAAAGGTAAGCTAGCTGTCTATCCTTCATTTCCCAAAATTAAAATCCAAGGCCTAGTAAATTTAGGGCCTACACCCACCATAAATCGGACCTTATTTTATTCTAGGAAATATGTTTATCCAGCACGGTGAAAAATTACATGAATTTGAACATTGGGAAATCACATGGATATAATAATTACAAGCGAAATCAGCTTTCTTTCATTAATGTTGTAATTTGTCATAAAAAATGTAAACTCTAAGACTATAAAGCAGGTCATGCTCACAGAAACCTGTTGTGATATGTTCTTGGATGCAAAGAATTTTTGAAATTAATGAATCTTTATTACAACATACCTCATTGTGTATTGCCTGTGTGTTACCTGTTTGATTAAATCTCTTTATTATACTTGTATCAAATAACCCATCAGGCACAAATGCGTGTATGACCAACTTTATACTCACAATATAAATGACTATACAGACATTTCCAAATAACGTGGTCCTGACTGTCCGTAAGGTCAATATGAAAAATAACACGAATCTTAAGGCCGGACTGGGCCAAGTTATTAGACTCGCACTATACTAGACCATGTGAGTTGACTCACCCCAGCAGGGAGTGCCACAGGGGGTTCATGGGGGGGAACTGGTACCAGTGGGCATCCACCAAATAAAGCATCTCTGGCGGCACCTAGAAAATTAAATAATTTGTTATAAACGGAATCGAAAATTGTTGATTAAAGCCTTGTTATTAATAATAAAATGTGTTTTTTTATTATATAGATATCAAGTTCAACGTTAAAAATATGTTTCATTTTAATTTATTACCCCTCGCTTTGATTTTGGAAATGTTAATGAGTAGGCTAGAATTTTTTGATTTTTAAAATTAATTAATTAAATTCTTTGCCATTCTCTTAATTGAATAGAATCATCTTTGAAATCGCATGCGATTTCAAAGAGGAGAGTTTCTATAGTTGAAGTAATAGTTGATCACTCACATTCGGTAGCATTTTAGCTATAAATTTCAATTACGTGCTTATGTTTGAAATTTAGTTCAATAAAACATTACTTAGTTGATGAACTCTATCAATGATTTACTTTTAGGTCTTAAGTAACAACTGAAATTCGTTATCTGGGAGAACTATGATCGTATATTACCGGTAACTACTGTTTTACCGGGCTAGCAATGTGAGTGTGAGTTATGAACTCTTCTAATGGAGTTAAATAAAACTCCAAAAGAGTTTTTTTTGGTAATGGTTTTTCAAAATAATTTAAAGTGTATAAAACAATATTTTCCTATCCATTTTGGCATAAAATTGTATGATATACTATACAGAATAAAAAAACGAATATTATTTTTAATTATAACATTTTTTGCAGGAACATGTACGTTCCTGAATTATTCAAACATAACCTATAATAAATTAACTTTTAACTCGGCAATGTTGCAATCAGTGGTCATCTTACAAGCGTTTCTCTTCAGAAGTACACTGTAAATTTTCCGTGCACTGTAAATTTCACTATGCATATGTCGGCAAAGAGTAACTTTCCTTCCAACAATTAAGGCAAGAAAACGCTTATTTATAAAAGTATTTTGAAATTGGGAAACCTCGTAGTAAAATTATGATTTTGTAATTTTTGTGTTTTGTTGTGTTTGTGTTTTTTGTTTTTTGTTTTGTGCGTTTGTTATGTTTTTTGGTTTTTTGTTTTGTGCTTTTGTGTGTTATGTATTGTTTTGTTTTTGTTTTTGTGTTTTTGTGTTTTTTATTGTTTTATGTTTTGTTTTTGTGTTTTTTGTTTTGGATTTATTTTTTTGATTCTTTTTGTTTTTAGTTTTGTGTTTGTTGTTGTTGTTTTTGCTTACCTTGTCGACCACTGTCTGGTTGCCGAAGCCGCCTTGACTGGCCCATGAATAGGCACTGAAGCTCGGCTCAGAAATCAGAGTCATGGCTGGAAACAAAACAAAATATAAATTGGAGTCAAGTGATAAAATAAAAACATAAATACAATTTATACTTTATACTTTTTCTTGAAATGGCGAATTGCCCAGGCAGGTATTTTAAACCAAATAGGAGTGAACGATGAGTGAAGGACGATTCCTGCTTATACTGTACTCATAAACTCAAATTGTTTACAGCAGCTGGAGATCCCAGATTTGCCCGGGAAGCTGTAAAAACAACTCTTCCGCTTACACTCATGATCACAAATTTGGAGATCCCGGCTTTGCCCGGAAAAAGTTATAAATGCTGAAGTTGCAATCTTTGATTAACCGTAAAAATTATTTAAAACAATGTCCATAGGTTTAGTTTTAAACAATGTGAATTGAGTTTGAATGTTGATGAATAGCGCCACTAAGTTATGGCTTCCTTAATATTCTGTAATATCGATTAAATAAGTTTATCCCGTGTAGACAAATAAAAATAAAAATAAACTCCAAAAAAGGTTTTCTTTTTGTAAAAGGCTTTTATAAATAATTTAAAATGTAAAAAAAGTTTCTTTTATTCATTTTGGTATGAAAACGTCTCAGTTTAATGACAAATATAGACATAGTCGATCTTCAACACATTACTTAATCTGGTTTTAATCTTCAAATTGATTTCCAATTAAGAATAGGAATAGGTAAGGCGAGTATAAAAATGTCGAGTCTCAAATGCAAACAAATGCAAACTGCTAACCCAATCACCATTCGAAACTGATTCCAATCAAGCAAAATAAGTTAGCCCGAGGCCATTCTGCTATTGGCCGACCAGTCGTTATTTTATTACGATTTCATAACCATGTTTTGTGGTTTGAATGTTAAATGTTTGTTTCCTCAGTTGATTGAAATTAGTGAATAAATAAAATAGTACCTGGTTGGACCAGGCATTGCTCGATGGTATTTCATGAATGAAATCGTCAATTCGCATGTTCTCTTACATCACTGAGTCTGCTAACAGCTGTTACAATTATACATGGTTTATAATATTTTAGTTTTAATTTCTTTACTAACAAAGCAACTTATTAGGGCCAAAGTTTAAAATTTTATCCCAAAAAATGTTTACCTTTAAAGGCGATCAAAATTTTATGTATTCCACGGTTAAAAGCTCGTTTTATATAAAATTTATTTACAAGACCTTTATGAAATAAGGCGGAACGTTAAGAAAAATTCTCAGATAGAATTGCTGTGTATTATTTACTATGACGTTTTCAGCGCCACCCGAATAAGAGGTTCCTAATATGTCAATATTGATTATTACGTAAAAAATAACATTTTGACATCTATATGATAGTTTATCTTTCATCTTTCCCATTGGTTTGTCAATATCACCCACTACCTGCCGAAATTGACCAATTAAAAAGAATTTTCTTCCGCGGATAAACAGGATTGAAGATGGATTAAACTGGCGAAAGGTTAAACGGTGACCGAATAAGAGTGAAGGGAGTCGACGTATTATGTAAGGAAGACAGCAAGTGATTTCCTTTGGTCTGTGACTCCTATTTTGATTCAGTCAGCTGCTATTGCCGCATTTGCCGGAACAGCTGGTAAATAATAATAAAACCGGTTCTGTCATAGCTGTGGGTAAACACACTGTGCTACAAACATAAACAGTGTGCTTTGTTCACAGTTTTAATGATCGTTATTTTTAACAAAAATAGTGCGACAGAGAGCCGAAATTCAGTGAATTTTGGAAATTAAATAATGTGTGTTACAAAGATGAACGAGGAAAAATTGTATTATTTTGTGGTTATTATATTTTTGTCCCAATTGACCGTTGTATTACCTGAAGAAACTGCGTTTTTGTGCCCTACAGGACACTGCCCTTCGGCCAGCGGAGAAGGGGGGAAGTTACCCGGGGCGTTCGAATGTGCTATTTGTGGCACATTCAAAAAAGGGAAGGAGGCCATGTGTCAAAATATTTTTGAAGGATTCTCAATCATCGACGCCAAAAAGTGTACCGTGCTCACCAAACCCTGCCTCCAAGTGGACGCTGGAAAATGTGAATCCAACAATACAGATCATTGTCAGGAAATATTTCTAACGCATTATTGTTGTTCGTGTAAGAGCGATTACTACGGGATGTGGTGCCGCTTGCCTCCGGTCATCCAGTACGTTTCTCAGGTGTCTTTCTCCAAAGTTCCCATCAAAGTGGACATTAAGAGTCGCCACGAGTGCTGGGCAGGGGTGGGCCACCACGACTTGCGGTGGCAGAGCGACACGCGCGGGACACGCGTGCTGGTCGCCAAGAGAGAGAGGGGCAACAACCCCCCCTTCTATGTGGTCATGATGAACGCCATCGTCCGTGGGTTTTTCAACAAGTTCACGATGACGATAAAGAAGAGTGAGATGATGAAATGGTGTCAGTCTTCCACGAATCTCGGTGCTTATTGCCATAGGTTGAGTTTAATATTCGACACCGGCGAGGGTACAGGAACCGAAGAAAAACGTCTGCTCGTGTTCGATGCTATACTGCCCTATATCAACAATGCCGACGACTCGCGCAAAACGTATATAAGAGCGACCACGATGTACAGAAAGGACGAATTGATCGGTTATTACGTTAACTACGGGGTTCACGTGTATCCCGTTCCGGTTGAACCCCCGTACTTCCGATATTTAAGTTTTGCGGCTCAAAAGTTGGAAACGAGTTTTCAAGAAAGATTGGGCTTCATCAACTACACCTCGCTCGACGCCCGATGCATTCCGATGATGCGTCAATTGTGTAATACACAGTATAAAAAAATCCCCGCACATCCGTACATGCCGTTCTCTTTTGAAATCGAATACACCCCTCCCCCGCCGGAGTGCAAAGAGACGATTTTACAGCTATGGCAAGTATTCAAAACGCAATATAATGTCGCGTATAAAATGGGCGAAGAGATTCTCACACGAGAGGGAAGCCGAACGATAACTCTACCTCCTTTCACCTTTCCGATAGGCGTATATGTACTTCGATTTTCTATGATGCACATTCAAAACGGGGACAAGATTTACAATACGAAAACCTGTATTAAATCTGTATACAATGACAAAATAAAGGCAAAATTTCGGGAATTCGCTAGACTCGTTAACAGAGAGGATGCGAATAAGGTCGAGGTGGAGGCTAATGACATCAACAACCCTCCGGGAAAAGAAAAGAAGAATCTAGTGTATTCTTGGACTTGTACATTTAACGGAACGGAAAATCCGTGCACTGAGGTAAAACATTTGTTGAAAAACACTCCCGTGATTGAAATTCCGCCGAACACGTTGAAAGTAGATTGTTCCTACAATTTCACAGTTTTTATCCACTCTTCTGCTCATGTCTTCGGATTAAAAGACGATACGTCCACAACAGTTTTCCAAAAAGTGATGGTCACCGCAAAAGGGCATAATTTTATAACGCTATTCTGTGCGACGTGTGATAGCACTTCGATGATAGCTGGGGACGAGTACAACTATATTTATATAAGAGCAAAAGACGGCGTGAGTCAACCTTTTCCCGCCAACTACCAGTGGCAGATTGCAGAAGAGGCCGGCGGGGTTGTGGGCGAATTCCGCCCCGCCGACGAAATCAGAGAGGACACGAGTAGTAATGTTCTATTTAAAATTAAAAAGAACGCTTTAGAGTCCGGGAAAGCCTACGTGTTTCAGGCCAAGCCTGTGAATTCATTAGTTATGGCTCAAGTAAGGGTGGTTGTATCATCTTTTAAAATATCGGCAGACTTGAATTGCACGTTAAAACCGAAGGAGGGAATAAGAGGATGGACAGACTTCAACGTCAAATGCAAATTTAAGGAGAACTTATATTTTGAATTTTACGATAAAGACGAAGACGATGAGGGCATGTATAGTGGTAGAATGCTGGGCTACAACGATGTCGGAGCTTTAAGAAATTTTAAAATGACGAAAGGAAAGTTTACAGTTTTGGCATTCAATGATAATATGGCTAGGATGAATTTTACGCGTGTTATTAAGCTGTATCCTTTTAATCACACTCTGCAAGATTTAAAGGGACTGCTCGCCCAACAGTCCGCAGAGTCGAGCCAGGCCAACTGGGCTCCTTCGAAGGTTTCCGCGGTCGCTGAAGTCATGACGAAGGAGATGAATCCTTCCGATGAAACGATCAAGCAGCCCATACTTATTTTGCAGCGATTTCCTTTAGGGGGAATTTTAGGAAATATAAAGTTGGTTTTATCTTCACTGCACGTAGTCCTCTACAATACCGTTAGAAATTTCAATATCTTAAGGGTAGACCCTTACGCGGCCAAATCCGCGGCCAAAACTCTGGCCGCATTGACTACGCAGTTGATGCAACACAAGGGAAACATGATTCAAGAATATTTCCTCACCTATACGATATTCTACGAGATGATAAAAACGGTGATTGACTGCTCCGAAATTATACTCAAAGAAAAGAATCTGCAATTTCAGTCCAAGCCGGAGGAACATGTGGTTCCATTCGTCAGCGAAGTGGTGAAGTCGACGTCGTACACTATAGTCCTCGCTCTGGAGACGACGAGTTTTTCCCTCAATAGGGTACAGGAGCCAGGAGACAGCGCCAAGGACGTTGTTTCCGATCATAAGAAATTACTCGCGAGTACAAAAGTTGATTTTCAGCTCGAGACCCTGGGTAGCTGGACCAAGAGAACGGAAAACTGCTCGGTCTCGATTCCTGATGTCTCGGCGCATTCGATGGGGAAAACGTCTGAACTCTACGGCCTGCAGTACATCCGGATAGGGATCAACCCGTTTTGGTGGGCCAGAGCGAATATCGTCAGTGAAGTTTTATTGGTCAATATCTGCCAAAGGACAGATTCGAATACCTGTCGTAAAATGACACGTTTCCAGCACTCTGTCGCTCTAGATTTAGAAGTAATCGAGCCTCTAGACTCTATCACTGCTATCGAAGGCACTGCGTTTCAAGTGGATCCGAATTCAACGGTCGAATTTAAGGAATTAAACTTAACCGTGTATAAGTTTATCCTTCCTGAGCGAGCTAGGCTGTTCCTTAACTTTACGGTAAAAGATTCAGAAGAGTACAGAATAAAATTGAAAGAAAACATCCGACCCGAATTTACAGAATTGGTTAAGCGACCTCACCTCGTCAATGCGACCGCTCCTGTTTATTACGTCCGTTACGACGGTAGGCATCCGAGCGAGAAAGTGTATTACATGGGGATACTTCCCCGCAGCAACGTCAGCGTTGGGGAAGGAGTGCCTTTCCGGTTGAAAGCTTACTACGCCCTCTGCAACAGCTGGGTGAAGTGGGAGTGGTCGAGCGCCGGCTGCTGGGTAGGACCCAAGACTTCCCAGAAGTCAGTGGAATGCGACTGCTACCACCTGTCCGTGATCGCGGCCGCCATGACCGCGCCGGACCACGGCCTCAGCTCGGTCCAGCAGTTCCTGCTGTACCTCACTCCCTGGGAGAACCTCCTGCCGCTGTACGTGCTGCTGGCGATCGTGCTGCTGTACCTGCTGCTGCTGCTGTGGGCCGTGGTGAAGGACAGGAAGGATCGAGGTGGAGAGGCGATAGTCCTGGACGACAACTTCCCCGGCGAACCCTTCGCATATCTGATCGGAGTGTACACGGGGATCAGGCTGTTCAGTGGGGCGACGGCCACGGTGGGAGTCAGACTGTTCGGAGACAAGGACGACTCAAGGCCGCACGTTTTGAGAAGCCCCGGACGAAAGGTGTTAAAGACCGGTTCAGAGAACTGGTTTGTGATATACACTCAGCGGTATCTGGGAGTGCTACGTTGGCTTCACGTGTGGCACGATGATAAGGGGACGGGCCCGGACTGGTATGTCGAGAAGTTCCAAATTTTCGATTTGCAAACCCGAGTTCGATATATTTTCCCATCGAACACTTGGATAGCGATGGAATCCGACATGTATCCCGATGCACTCGTGTCGCCGGTTTCGGCAGTAAAGTACTACAACACGTCGAACACGTTCCGGTACCACTTTGTGAACGGCCTCAGAGACACTCACATTTGGGCGAGTGTGTGTTTAAAACACCCCAGGAATCCGGTGTCGAGAGTAGAGCGCGTCAGTGTAGTCGCGTGTTTTGTTCTGTCTGCGATGGCGACATGTTTGATACTGTTCACGGTTCATTTTGGGTTTATAGACGAGGATAATCCGTGGTACAACTTAGAATTTATGGACCTGTTTATTTTCATTATTACTTTAGCCATCTCATCGATATTGGTTTGCCTGATAATGGTACTGTTCAGGAAGTCATTTGCCCACAAGCGCAAGTCGAGTCGAAAGAGAATCGAACTACCCGAATCCCAATCTGCCAGAAGTATGGGGATCGGCATGTTGTCTGCCTCACAAGAAAGTAGGAAACTCCAGAAAAGAACGATTTGGAAAAACATGACGCAAGGCAACCCGCTTCTCCCTGTAAGACTGGTCGGCGCCAAAACCGACCTGATCGTTCGCAAACGTTTCTTCATCCCCGCCTGGATACTGTGTATCGGCACAATACTAATATCCACACTGATTATATTACTCTATTCGTGGAAGCTACCCACCGTAAAAGACGGTAAATTCTTGGCTACATTCCTTATGGTCGTAGTTTTCGACGCTTTGATTCTGTCGTTTTTTAAAATCCTGTGTTTCGCAGCAGTGCTGAGTTGTATTTGCCGAAGAAACCTATCGGAGACGTCGTATAGTATGAGAGCTAAAGATGGAAAGCGTCAAAATTTATACGGAGACATAAATTTCTTATCGAGGCTATTAGAAAAACGAAAGAGCAAAGTATACTATCCGCTAAGTGAATCGATCGAAGACCGCAAGAGGATGAGAAAGATCAGGAAATACAGATGGGGGAAGCTGTTGGAGTTTCTGATGATTATCATTCTCGTCTTCGTGATCTCGGCTATTTGCAAGATCTACACCGCCAACTTATACTCGACCAACACCCACACCACCGTCCTGATGACCATGAGTGGAGACATCCGCAGTCCCAACCTCCCACAAGTCCTCAACAGGACGGATATGTACGAGTTTTTGAAAACTACTTTTGTAAACGTTCTGTTCAGGTATCTATGGTACACCTACGAGCCACTGATGGAGGTGCGCGGCAGGCTGGACTGGACCGACGACTGTGTGACGAGGTTGCTGGGCAGCGCTCGAGCGCGTCAACTCAGAGTCTCCCTGGACGACTGCCGTGTCAGTCGGTATTTCCGGCAGTCCGTCAAATTTTGCGCCCGCTCTTGGAGCCAAGGGACGGAAGACAAGAGAAAGTACTTTGCTCACTGGCTATTAGTGGACAAGGAAGACGATTCGCAGGGGAAAACCACCTGGGGCTACACCGAACCGGAGAATTCCGACTCTTCGAGCTTCTACGGAAAGTCGAGGACGCTGTATCACAGGGGAGGCTACATCGTGGACCTTGGCGACTCCTTGAACGAAGTCAGAGCTTCAGTCTACACCCTGCGGTCGGAGAACTGGCTGGACCACATGACGAGGGCAGTGTTCATGGAAGTGACGTTGTACAACGTCAACACGGGGTTGTACACTCAGGTGGCTCTTGTGTGCGAACAACAACCCACCGGACAGTACATATGCATTCCCAAGGTGGCATCTGTCAAGCTCGATATTACCCCGAGTTTCTGGACTGCAGCGTTTGTCTCGTTTCAAGTCATTTTCCTTGTCAGGGAACTCTATTTCATAAACAGACACGGTGTGTTCGGTTACCTCTCGCGATTCTCGAACGTCTATTATATTTTTGTGTTGATACTCGGATTCTCAACGCTAGCCCTATTCGTGGTCCATGTAAAGAACTCATCACGATATGTGCGCGTTTACCTTTATGGGGGATTCGAAAGGTTTTTCAGTTTCATCGAGATTAGTAGGTACGATGTTATGTTCAAGACCACGATGTTCTTCCTATTCGGATGTTTGTTAGTGAAACTGATCATGAACTGGTCCTTCGGAAGGATGTATCTTTCGTATTATTACACGTTTTATCTGTCCTTGATGTGGATTATCTGGTTGATTTGGTATTGCAGCGTCTGGCTTTGGGTTATATGGCGATTTATTGGCTATAGTATGTATGTGTATATTGCTGCTTACTATTCGTCTCCCATTATATATAGGATGGATTCCAAAATAACAGGAACTCATGTCAGTTCGTCGGAGCGCCTCCTCGTGTACGCAATGTGCATCTTAAGCTCCTTCGTCTCCATACTGTTCCTCGCTTCCTTCGTTCAATATTATCGCGAGGGAAGATGTTTTAACCTTAGCAAGGACTCAAAATACTACAACTTTAATTTCGCAACATTTTTCCTTGCGGAGTTGAAAAGACTGAAAAAGAAGAAGGGCGTTAAAAAAGTAAGCTAACATCAACAACCGACTAACATCACAATAACTATGAAACAATAGACCGTCTACCAAATTAAAACTAATTGACAGCAAAAAATCTGGTGGATTAAAAAAGGCTTTATTTAAGTAGGATGAAATCTATTCCATCTTTTTAATTGAAATAACTTGATATTTTAGACAAAAGGCGTTACATTAAACGTTTTATCAAAATTGCTTTTCTTTATCCATTATGTATACGTATGGAGGAGTGATACTCAAACTGTTTAACTGGCAACCTTATTCTAGCCTGAAATAGTTATTTGTGCATCTAGGGACTAAAGTGCAACTTTTTCTCCGCGAGGGAAACTGTTGTCGCCCTATGGAGAAGCCGAGGGCGACAATTTTCCCGAGGGAGAAAAAGCACTTTAGACCCATTATGCACACAAAATTTTTCCTCCACCCACACCATTAACAATAATTGTGACAGTATATCGTTGCCTTCATATGATCTTTTTCTCCTTTAAACTAGGCTAGATTAGAATCGCATATAAATATATAACATAAGCAATTAAAAGCAGTCATAATTAAGCAATTTAAACAACCATTTATTCAAACTTTCACACTATTTTTTCTAAAGTATTATTATTTTTAAATACCTCCCAAAATCTGTAGGTAAGAAACGATCATGTTTATAAAATGTTCGGCCGTTCGGCATATTGGTAACAACTAGCTCGAAATCAGGTCTTTTTATATTCAGTGTTGCCAACTTAATTCATCCAAAATATTATTTCCTGGCTATTAAAATGCATACGGTTTTGTTTTCTTAAGTTGAAACACTGACGTTCTTAAATTGAATTTAGAGTAAGCAAATGAAAATCGACAGTGTTGCCACATTTTCTCACTGTCCATCGCGGCGTTGCCGGGTTTCTCCCCATGTATTTCTTATGAGATTACTTTTAGTCCCATGGGAGAAAAAGTAGATTACTTTTAGTCCCCTGGGAGTGATACTCAAACTGTAAATGTTGGGAGTAAGTAAGTAAATCCCATGGAGTATAAACTAATACTTTAGTATTTTCTATTCCAGGGACTATAAGACGACTTTAGATAGTAGGTGGAGGAAAAAGTGTTTTGTGAATTTTCTGTACGTCTCTAAACCTTAAAAAGCCACATTCAACTCCTTATTTGATGGGATATGCTGCTGTCTACTTATTAATGATCCCTTGTTTGAGGCTTTTTTTTACCCAAATAGTCAAATGATTCGGGGTGAAATTAATAAGTGAGGTAGTCTTATAACATTATTCTTACTATTCTCTGCAAGATCTCGATGGATTTGGAAGTTTCGCCCTTTATTACATCACGATAGATTGCAATAAATATGTACACCTATAATATATTCACAACAACATTCAACTTCTCTCAACTGATGATTAAGTTCCCAATTCATTTTCAGAAAGGCGCTACAGTACTAGCACGGTCGAGTCCTACAACGAGAACCTATTTGGAAAACAACCCAAAATCGAAAGAAATGTCAAAGCCTTTACATGACTGTTTTATACACGGTGTTTTTTTTAAAGCAACCCAAAACTTTATTTTATCAGTGAAGGATTATTCCCGTCAAGATCCCCGGATTCGACCCCACTGTATTATTTTCATTGGAGATAGTAAGGCCTACGAAAACGATTCACAGAATATTCAGCACCTCAAAACAAACATAAAAGATTTAAGGCGGAAAATTCAAAGAGGTATTTGACAAAACGTGTTCAGGGATTTGATGGAGAGAGCGCGAATTTGTATAGATGTTAATAGTGGATTGTTTGAACTAAATAACAACATAAGTTTGTTAGCAGATCAAACTTAAATAATAGGTTGTATAAAATGTAAAGAGTTAATCATGTAATTAATAGAATAGGTTGCGTTAAAAAACCCCTGTATAGTTTTATATCATCTTTATATACAGTATTTACTCTTTATGATGGGTCAAATAAATAATAAGTTGTTTTTAGGCTTACAATCGATCATCGAATTATCGGCATAAATAACAGCATGCATTAGTTTGTTTTAGTTGCTTTTTACTTATTTAAAAACTAAAATCAATTTTAGAATTCATTTTTCAGGAAATATCTCTCCGATAGGAAATAGTATATTTTATTACTAGTACCGAAAGTGGCATTTTCCGGTGCGCGCTCACACCGAGTTTCCCATGGGAGGCAAAGCCGAGCATGAGAAAATGAGTTCCACGTACGAGACGAAGCCGAGTACAGAAAGACTTGAGCAAAGCCAGGATTTCCAGATAAATGTATCTAATGTATCTAATTTGTAATCAAAGGGGATTTTTTAAATAGCTATAACTTTAAGGTGAATAGGATCTACTTTTAACGCTTACATCTTTGACTATAAATAATTTACAGTCCTCCCTTTTTATGACCCAGCTCTAGCTATATCGAATTTGAATTTGACATAGTTTGATTAATTACTAACAGAGGGCGTTTCTTTCATTCCTTTATTTTAGCTATTTAAATTAAAATTTTGCACTCTACAATTCGTAAAGCCTATCCTTCCTATATTCTTATATGAGTAATGTTATCGTGCTTGCTTGCTTGCTTGCTTGCTTGTATGCTTGTGTGCTTCCACATTTATTTCAAAAACGGCTTCGAGGATTTCCTTCAAAGTCTGGAAATAAGTAATTTATGACTCAAAAACGTCTTTTATGCAGATTACTTGGCCAGAGAAAATCTAATAACGTAATGAATCAAATTTTAAAGCTGTAAAAAATTGGCTTTATGGGTTGCCGTGATAGCAACGAAAATAAACAAAGAAAGTGTAAACAAATGAAGTAATCATAACAGCTGTTTGGAATCTACAGCCATCAAGGGAAAATAGCAAATGGGATGTAGAGTTTATGGACCAATAAAAAGGTTTTTATTTATCAATTTATGACATTAAAATATTTTATAGTAACTGGATGAACTGATAAACATGAAATAACACCGAGCAAGGCTCGGTCCACCAGGTACTAAATAATTAATTGACTATTGTTTGTTTTATGTGTAACAAATTCTATATTCCTTCATCCTAATACGAAAATTAATAGGTGATATTAGTACCGCACACTCAATTGGGGATTCACTGTAACTGAGAGCTCTCTGAATCCTGGTTCACTCAAAACCTGGTTCACATATATTTCATAACTAGTGGCTTGTAGGAGCATAAGCTCCTAATAAGGGAAAATTTAAATTAAAACAATTCTTATTTCATAAAGTAAGATCTACCTTTATAAACTGGCTTTTAGATCTACCACACGACAATATCTAGAACATGGTTTAAAATAAAATAACAATAGCACATGTTTTATGTAAACAAAGCAGCTCCCAATGCTTTTTATATGGCAGATATTTTACGTTATTTCTCATTTTATAGTAAGCTTCAAGCAAATTAAGTATTTTTCCCGCCATCACGGAATAGAGACCTTTAATGTGAGCCCTGTCCCACCTTTCTACGACTTGCCAAGCGCCCATAACGCAAAGAATCGCCTTACGAAATTAAATATACGACTAGTGGCTTGAAGGGGCTAAAAGCCCCTAATAAGGGAAAATTCAAAGAATCCTAGTTTATTATAGTACAAAATTCCTTCATAGCAAACTGAATCTGCTACATGTTGATATCTAGCCTATCATATGGTTTTCAATCAAGTATCAGTATCACATGTTTTATGTAAACAAAGCAGACGTTTTTGGATCCCAATGCATTTTAAATAGCAGATATTTTACGTTATTTCTCGTTTTCTGGTGAATTTCAAAAAATGTCATTATTTTTCCCGCCATCACGGAATAGAGACCTTTAATTTGAACCTTCTCCCACCTTTCTACGACTTGCCAAGCGCCCACAATTTTGACGCAAAGAATCGCCTTACGAAATTAAAAATACGATGCGATGGATTGTCTGCTTCGAATCCAAAGTCAATGCTTACAGCTAATAATATTACGATATAATTTAGTAAAAATTATTTTAAAACAAGCCCCCCTCCAAAAATTCTAAATTTTCACCCACATCTCCATCACGTAACTACATCCACCCCCTTGCAAAAAGGGAAAATCAAAAAAAGTACCTGCGAGTTGTTATGGGTTCACTGAAGAAAATCGAAAACTCGAACTACTCCAGGAGGTACCTGCCGCCGGACGCCGGATGCAAACCGTGAGACACCTGGGGGTAAACACCTCGAGGACCTCTGCGTCGCAGCCAGCTTTATACGACGGAGTCACTAGACAGGAGGCCGCCGCCCCCGCAGGCGTCTTTAAGGTGACGCTAACAAGATGAGACGCGAAGCCCCTGCTAATCCGATTGCCACGGCGAACCTTGTTGGGGAAGGCGAGGTGTGTTACAGGGTTTATGATTTCGTTTGGGGACGGGTTGTTATGAATGTAAAATTTTGTACCATATGTATCTCAGACCAAGAATAGTATATTTCACTACTAGTCACGAAATGGTACTTTTGAGACGAGGTGTGAACAGTACTTTTCATCACGATGCAAATGACCAAACTTATAAAAAAATGATCCAACGTTTCATAATTTAGTCATTTTTCTATAAGTAAACACAATACGGCTGAACTGTCTACTTTAGTTTATAAAGTCAGCTGGTTGAACAGTCAAATTAAGGAATTCGTTTGTTTGGGTACGGCAATATTTTGTTTTGGTACGGAAATGGTTTGTTAGGGTACGGGAATGAAATGTTTGGGTACCGAAAAAACAGCTGATCATTACTTGTTTTGACGTAAGGAAATCGAGAGTTTTCGCAGATCTCAGCTGTACGGGCAATTTTCGTATACAGAGTGATGAAAAATAGTATATTTCGCAACAAGGGCCGAAAATTAGGTTTTGCAGGCTCGAGATCGTGTTTCAAATTCGAGACGAAGTCGAGAAACCAATGACACAATGAAATATACCCTAAATAATGAAAAAATCGGATTATTATTTGACTCACTTGAAAACAAAACACAGCTATGACAATCATATGATCGCAACTATCCTGTCTTGAATGCCGTATAATTTTGTGATGTTCTAACGTTGTTTCAAGCAAATAAACTATCAGCTGACTTTCGGCCCTAGGGCCCCCAACGTTTTCGGTCCCGTGGCGGCAAACGGTGTGTTTCGGTCCGCGTTTGACGTTTGTAAAACAGGTGATTTCGTCGTAGTGTGGTGAAAAAGACTTTTTCTATGTTCTATGTATATTCCGGGTGTTCAAAAAGTCCCGGATTGACTTTTTTCCGGGCAAACGTGAAAACACATGCGGTATCCTACTGTTGAGCGCAGTAATTTCCAGAAGGCAACCAAATTCAAATACAAAGTGTTGGGACGATGGACAATGTGTGTGTGTGTTTTTTCAGCTCAGCTTCTTATAAAATGTAACATTTCAATTTTAAGCTTAACAGGTTAAGTTTGTAACAATTGTGAATTAAAAGAAGGTAATGAATGTCTTAGAATTTTAGAATATATTTTCTCACAACAAAAAAATATTAAAATGCGCAATTAATTTGCGCATGGGACCCCTAGTGTAAAATTTATACCATCTGTATCACAGACCAATAAAAAAATACTTTTTCTATGTTCTGTGCATCTGTATATTCCGGGTGTTCAAAAAGTCCCGGATCGACTTCATAATTTTTTATTATTAAATATTGACCTATGAAATTTATAACATGTCCCTTGGACACAAAATAGTATTTTAGCACGTACTCGGTGACCCCTTACCTCCTCAGAGGGACGGCCCACTAGGAGTCAGAAGAAAATCTTAAATGTAAGCTTAGGTTGATTGTACATGAAATTAAAGCTTTTTTTGAGTAGAATACAATGCCCCAAATTCGATGTCAATCGGATCTTCTAATCCAAAATGGCGGCCGTTTAAACCTTTCTCAACTGCTATTTTTAACCTCCTTAAAAATTTAATTTCAGACGACCTAAGCGTCCTTTCAAAATGTAGTTGGTTGTCGAGAATTTCATGCCCTTTAAAATTATGTTCAGTATCACCTATGCTGATCTGAAGGATTCAACAAGTATACTGCTGTCAAGTAATTATTCTTTCAATTGGAGTTGTTTAGGCAATTTGGTATTTAGGAAGCAAATATAACCTATATGTCTCGTTTTTTAGAGAATAAAATTTTAAAAACTTAAATAAACGGCCAATATAAACCACTTGTAGAAGTACTTTCTGACGGTGACATAGTCAATATTCAAACTTTGTAAACATTACGACTTTTGAGCTTCAAACTTCAAACCTAATGCTCAATTTGTAAACAAATTGTTAATGATTCTAAAAAATGGATAAAAAATCTCTAAATACGTTTAGATTATGGTTAATTTAACTATAAGAGTTGAGAATTTCCTCAGAATCATCCCATATCACCTAAATTTTTGTCGCTCATATTTTTAATTCGGTCCTTCCTTTAAGGTGTTAAAGTTAAAATTGAGCGACGTTTTATTCGCAGTTTCAATGAGAACCGAAATTTGTTCTGTGGACGCTTATTTACATTTTTATGGTAAAGCTGGGCCTTTTTTATGTAAGTAAGAGAACATGTTGCTTTAAAGCTACTTAAGGGAAGGAAGCATCCTTTTGTTTTTTTTTTTGTTGCAAGCAAGAGAACTTTTTTTAAGTTACTTAGGAACGGGAACTATCCCTTTCAGGATTGGTGTTCTTAAAAAATCATGCTCTTTTGAAACGTTGTCCAACGCGCTAACTCCCAGATCAACATAGCATTCAAATGGAATTTAATTTTTCTTTTTGTCTCGTTATTTTTCTATAGCCATATTTGGACATTTTGAGGTTCTCTAATCCATCATTCAGGTGAATCACGATAACCAATAACTAAAGTCATCTATCTATCGACTGCGCCAGTATACCTGAATTCTGGACGAGCTCATAGTCGTTCCCACTTATTTGTATTGTTCAAGGAACTTTTCAGGAGGAGTTTAAATATTTTTAGTCAAAATCTATCCTTTCACTTATTTTAGGACTGAAAAGTACCTAAGAATATATGAAAATCTCTTAAAAAGAAAAAAAACAACTGTTTAAGAGGTCAGATATTCCTTCGAAGCCAGTACACAGGCCGAATTTCAATCTCATTTCATCAAAAAGTTTCCTTTAATCCCTTACAGGACTGAAAAATACATAAAATAATTTGAAAAGTCCCTCAAAAAGAAACTCGAAACAGCTGGTCCACAGGTGAGGCATTCTGACGCAGACGGTTCGCAAGTTACCTCCCCCAAGTCAAGACACATTGGAGCAACAGGAAGCTCAACAATCTCAAGGTTGCGCGCGGGGCTTCCGCTAACCACATTAGTTTTCTTACCTCCCCCCAAACCCTCCCTCTTCGAGGGGTTACACGTGATCAGTAAACAAGATAAGGAACTGGGTCGCCCCCCCTGGCGGCAACACGCGTAAACATATTTTGTTATATTAGATTAATCACCCGAGGTGTTGAAAAGATTACTGGAGAGGGGAGGTGTCAAAGCTCATTCAAGGAGTTTTTTAAAGCCTTGGAAAATTATTGGAAAATTACCTTTTCCAAGTAGTGATGGGGTTTCAAACAAGGAAGAAAAATATTAAACACCGTGAAGGGGCGTTCACCTTTGGGAATAATGTTGGAGGGTTTAGACGCAATTTTGGGGTTTCCTCCAGAGTGTAAACAATTTTTGGGAAAGAAGTCTAGAACCCCGATAGGCTTCTCGGTATTCGAACCCGTGACATCCTGAACGTATTGCAAGGCGCAGACCAATAGGATAATAAGATATTTCAATTTGTGGCAATTATGCCCTTTCAAGGTAAAGACGGGCTACATTTTTGTTGTCACCGGTAAACGGCTGATAACTAGACTGATGAACAAGAAGTAATATATAATCGCGGGCACCAAATTGGGCGAATGAGTTGGTGCACTGCGTGCAAAATTATTATTTTTTATTTGTTTGCGTAGTTAATCAACTTATATGATCATATGTAATCAACTTATACGATAATAGTAAACCCAAATTTACACGTAAAAGGCCCTGAAAAACGTAAACAAAGATTTGACAGGACAACAATCATATATTTAGAAATTTCAGCTGAGGTTTAGCAGACAGTATGAATTTGTTTTTTTGTCCAATTTCGTCCACTATACTCTAGAAACATGAGTTTATTATGTAAAGGCAAATAACTTTGCCTCTCATTTTTTCTATAAATCTCATCGGATACACACCTCTCATTCATCCTTGGCTTAAAATACCTGCCTGGGTCGGTCGCCATTCCAACAAAAAGTACAAAGTATTATACAGAGACCTCCGAAACAAGAGATATTGTCCTTTCCCATGATGCATAAACTATATGTGTGATGAATATAAAACATGTGCTAAACAATGATTTGTGACTAGTAGTCTTGTCAGCTGATGTCTCTATCCTATACCCTATATGAGCAATGATATCTTGCGTGCGTTCGTGCTTGCTTGTTTGTACAATCATCTCAAAAACGGCTCCAAGGATTTCCTTCAAAGTCTTTAACAATAATTCTAAGTCTTGGATTAAGTCCAAGTTGAAATGAGTCTTGACTAAAAAAACCTATTCTAAGCAGATTACTTGGCTAGAAATAATATTTTAACATAGTAAAATTAATTTTAAAGTTGTAAAATTTTAGCATTGGCCTTATGAGTAACCGCGATAAAAAACTGGCCTTGGCCTTATGAGCAACGAAATAAACAAGGTAAGTGTAAACAAGTAAAGTAAACAGATGTTTACAAACTACGCCAAGTAGAAAAAATAAAGCGTGTGGGATGAAGATTGATTGCATGGAGTAATATAATATTGTTATTTATCAATTTATTATACCGTAATATTATAGCAGTAGAGTGCACGAAATCGGGCGGGCGGCAAAAAATTTAAACTCATCAAATTGCTAAACCACAGGTGAAATGACTAAATGAAAAGTTTTCGTTGGTCTGTCAAAACGTTTTCTACGTTTTTCGAGCCATTCACGTGTACATTTGAGTTTACTTTAACATATGATCGTATAGTTGATCAACATATCATCATATGATAAACGATAGTTTCGCCAGCAGCGCAATCACTCACTCGCCCTATTTGATGTCCGCGATTATAGTAATTTTATTACCTGATAAATATAAAATAATACCGAGCAAGGCTCCGTCCACCAGGTATAGTAGGAGTCACCTAAGTTGGCCAAATCATAAGTAAACAAATTATTAGCTTTTTACGAATTTAAGCATAAAATCCAGCTGTGCTGAAAACATTGTCAACGAACATCTGTTTTAGTGTAGAACTTGTTGCAAAGAAAAGTTTTGATGCAATATTGCAACTATAAGTTCACTTGCGCAGCTTGAAATTTTCCTCGTGGGCTTTTTCAAATTAAACATGTATTAACATGGAGAGGGTGAGTCTTGGATGCGGCGGAATTAGCCTTAAAGTTTCATAATGAATAACATATAAAAAGGAAAATATGCAAATTTATAAATAGCCATTACTACTTGCTGCAAGTTGTGCAAGGTTTGACAAGAAAAATTGTTTCATATTGCGTTCAAAACTTGTCAAAATTGGCCTAAAACATGAAAAAGCAGTTAAACCAACTACAATAAATATAAATCAAGAACTTGAATCAAATAAACCTTTAGGATGTATTAAAAGGTTGTATGAAAATATAAGATTCTAAAACAAGGCAAAATCGTCAACATTCTATAACCTGTAAGATTGTTACGAAAGTCAACAAAGCAATATCCTATACTCTTATATGAGCAATGTTATCGTCCGTTCTTGTATGCTTGCTTGCTTGCTTGCACAAAGATCTCAAAAACGGCTCCGAGGATTTCCTTCAAAGTCTGGAAATAAGTAATTTATGACTCAAAAACGTCATTTATGCAGATTACTTGGCCGGAGAAAATCTATTAACGTAATAAATCGAATTTAAAAGTTGTAAAATATTAACATTGGCCTTATGGGTTGCCGTGATGGCAACGAAAATAAACAAGGAAAGAGTAAACAAATGAAGTAATCATAACAGCTGGAATCTACAGCCATCAAGGGAAAATACAGCAAGTGGGATGAAGAGTCCATGGAGCAATAAAAAAGGTTTCTATTTATCAATTTTATGACATTGAAATATTTTATAGTAACTGGATGAACTCGTAAACATGAAATAACACCGAGCAAGGCTCGGTCCACTAGGTACTTGTAAACAAACGCAACGTGGCGATTGACAGTTCGAAGTTAAAACATACACCATGTCGTCACAGAAAACTAAATGAGTACTTATTTAGTTTTCTGTGATGTCGTGTAACCATTAATGTTTTCAATGTGACTTGTAACAAAGTTTTTGGATAAGATAATTAATACATGCCTTGGCCAACTTAGGTGACTCCTACTACTAGCTTTATATGATTATACAAATTACCTGGTTCAAAGTCAAAATTATCAATTACACAGATAGTTTTGGAGCGGTAAACGTCGTTATCACCTCGAGCCAATTGCGACAAAAGCCGATCTCGCTTTTTATTGAGACAAATGGGCCGTAGATTCCCGCCTAAGAGCAACTTTAATTAAAATGCCCGGGAGCGTTTCAGAGAAGCGCGAATCTGGATTTTTATTGGTCTTTAATTAATCCAAGGTGTTTTATTGAGAGCTCCCGTGGATGAAATTAATTTTACTTTTGGTGAAAGATCGGATATCGCTATATAGCTTATTATTTTCTGATGAAATTCGTTTTTCGTGCGAATAATTTTTATATAAGAAAGTTTTGAGGAATAGTTTGAAGAATATTTAAAACAACTCATAAACACATTTTGTTGGGGTTTTTGTGTTTGTATTTATACGATAAATTGGAGTAATTTCTTACCTGTATATCTGGTAAGAAAATTAATTTACCTTGTAGACATAGCAAGAATGGACAAAACCTCGCCCAGCACAAAAAAATTGAAGTTCGTTGAAATAAATAACATTCAATCGAAACGTATTTTACGGTTTGTTATAAAATCCATTGTGAATAATTTCGAATCCTGGAAATGAATATTTTCTTCCGTACATACTTGTTGATTTGATAATGTAGAATTTGAAGAGCTGAACTGTACAAATCTATAGCTATATATAAAGCCCAAACTACCCGTAACTTTTGAGAAAACCATAAGTCTCTTACACCCATCAACTACGTACTTGAATGATAGGTTTCGGCGGGAAAATCCCAAGAAAAATATGATTTATTTGATAAAGTCTTCCCTAAGGGTAATAATTTAAAGAAAAGGGCTGAACATCTGATGGATTTTTTTATTTACAATTATTTGTATACTTTTTCAAGCTAAGCGGGACACCGTCAGCTACCATACTATAATATATAATATTATGAATGTGAAAGTTTGTGAGTTTGTTTGTCATATTATCTAAGTCAGCAGTAACAATGTTTGATTGTCATATTATGTAAATAAGCTGTAACAACGTATCCATCCAGGGGAACGAATGTAAACAAATAAACCCCATTCCAATTGACAAAAAAAAAACAACAAAGTAGGAGCAATACTACCTGTTCCAATTATTTGAACGTAGGGGAAGCATCTAGACATATAAAAGCGGAATTCCAATCAATGTAAATCAACAATAATTTTTCTTAAATGTTAAAATACCCAGTAGAAGCGGGTTGCCACCTGTTAGTTCTATAAATCCAGAAAAAGAAACCGTTTTCTGTTTAGTAAATTGAAAAGGAGTAATGTTAGCTCTTGAAATGGAACCAAAAAGATTTGTTCAGGCCGGTGCATCAACCCTGATATACAACCATTACCACTCCTGCCCAACCTATTTTCCAATTACTTTAAAATAAAATATTAATAATTCTGAAGAAAACCAAATGAAAGCAAAATTTTGTGCTTTAAACGTTGGTTTTCGGATCACCGTAGTAAAGGCTTTAATGTTAGTGTAAACATTTCCTTTTTTACAACAAACGATTCTTAGACAATTTAGTTTAGCAAAAAATGGTTTATAAAAAATACTTAAAAACCGTATTCACATATTTAAAACAGAAGGTTATTTTTGGAAGTAGTTCGTTACCTCTTGGGAGGCTTGCACACCGGTTGATTGTGCAACAGCTGTGAGGCGTTGTGTAAGTTTTAAGCTCTTTTTCTGGCTCAGGGTTGCTCAACAGAAGCTTCTAAAGTCATGGTCAGTTACGAGCTTGTTTACACAGCGTACACTAAGAAATATAACTGTTGCAGAGATTGATACAACTTTGAAGTGGAGGAGAGAGGGTAATTGACATACTTGTCATACGCTAACCATAGTTTCTCTCTCTCTCTCTCTCTCTCTCTCTCTCTCTCTCTCTCTCTCTCTCTCTCTCTCTCTCTCTCTCTCTCTCTCTCTCTCTCTCTCTCTCTCTCTCTCTCTCTCTCGGGCCAACAAACTCTCTCCTGGGGGTAGTACCGTAGTAAAGTCTTTCCCCAAATTACTTGACCGCCGTACTTTTCCCTCATCCATGGTGACTGTCTCAAAACTTATCCCCCTAAAATTTCCAAAACTTTCCCCTATCAATTCCTTATTCCCCAAATTTCGCTTAGCTTCGCCTCTCGCACATTTTAAACAATTTTTCCCCTCGCTAATTGTTACTATTGGTTGATTGCCGAAATCAGCATTTGTCAAGGTGCAGAGCTTGATTCTCTGCAGTCAGCTTAAATTTTGTCTACATCAAATTAATATCCAGCGGAATTCTTGGACTGTCACGACAGGGTGTAGAAACTTAATACATACTATTGTGCTGAGGCAGATAACTGAAATGGTTTCCAAACGCATTTAAAAGACAAATTTTGATTCTTGATTTTTTGTTTGAATTAATTGTAAGTTAAAATAATCCTATACTCTTATATGAGTAATGTTATTGTGCTTTTATCGTGCTTGTATGTATGCGTGCGTGCTTGCACAATTATCTCTAAAACGGCTCCGAGGATTTCCTTCAAAGTCTGGAAATGCAGATTACTATGCAGAGAAAATCTAATAACGTAATAAATCGAATTTTAAAGTTGTAAAATTTTAACATTGGCCTTATGGGCTGCCGTGATAGCAACGAGAATAAACAAGGAAATTGTAAACAAATGAAGTAATCATAACAGCTGTTTGGAATCTACAGCTATCAAGGGAAAATACAGCAGGTGGGATGAAGAGTCCATGGAGCAATAAAAAGGTTTCTATTTATCAATTTTATGACATTGAAATATTTTAGAGTAACTGGATGAACTGGTAAACATGAAAGAACACCGAGCAAGGCTCGGTCCACCAGGTACTGTGGTTTAAAATGTAAACGAATAGCACTAAGTAAGTAAGATGACAGACGGGAAAACCTTTTGAACGTGTATAGTCACATATCAGAACATTACTTGTCCAACACTCTTTGCATTTTCACCCGATACAATATAGCCTACAATACGCATAAAAAATCATTTTAAATTCAAAACGATCGGGGGACGTATTCTTTAGTCACTCGAGCAATTTACTGTGTCGCCGAAACTAACACTTCATGTGAATGTGTTTTCAAAAGATAATTCTCAGAGGGAGGTTAACTTTCTGTAATGAAACCCGTAAACTCCAGGTATTTCCGTCTCTGGGGGTTAGGGCTGACACTCCCAGATACAATTCGACTGAATAATTCAGCAGGTAGATACATTTTTACTTCATCAAACCTTGATTGAAATAATAGCCCACGAGCCCAATACATGTGGACCTTCGTTATTTTATATGAAAGCTGAAAGTTTCCCAGCGCAATGCTCCCTGAATAAGTAGTTTGGATCAAGGTAATTTTAGCGGTTAATAAATGTATTAATATGTGAATAAATTGTGATTCAATTTATCGAACTAAGTATTGTGTAAGTATTGTATAAGTGTTATATTATTGTGTTTTACTTTTAGGTGCTCCCATATTAAACTTAATCCGAGCTTTACAAGAAGACGTATTTTGTACCGAATCAAATCGCTACTATTGATTAAATCATGATTAGACATGAAGATTTGAAAGTTTATGATCTTCCCACAGACCTTGCTAATGTACACAATTGTGTCTTTCCTTTATTACAATGATAATGTATTGTTATTACACAAATGAATATATCGTCTCAATAAAGTTTTATAGTTGTACTTTATAGGATGAAAAAATATGGGTCACTTGAATAAACAAGGTTTTTTTTACAATCAATAAATACCTTTTGGTAAACTGTTAAAATATTTAACTTTTCTATACATCTATTGTAGCCATAACGGCTCAGTCAAGCTAATCTGGCTAAGCCAAGACTACTACGACAATCCTGGAGTTGTAAAACTTTTAAATTTCCCAAGAGAGATAAACAAAGACTTAGTAAAAATCTGAGTTCGGCACTCAGGACTTCTGTTAGATTAAAATAATTTAATTAATCCATCCAAACGGTGTTCTGAATTGCAACGAAAATAAATCATTGCCATAATAAAAAGAAATATGAGGTTCTATGGCCCACTTTGTTTTATTTGATGTGAAATAAAAAGTTCAACGACTGCGACTGCAAGTCAAGTTAAGGTAATTTTACGACTTTATTTTAACACATTCTGAATAGTTAAGATATTAAATTACCAGTATCTGGTGGACCGAGCCTTGCTCGGTGTTATTTCATGTTTACAAGTTCACCAGTTCATCCAGTCACTATAAAAAATATTTCAATGTCATAACATTGATAAATAGAAAACTTTTTTATTGCTCCATGGACTCTTCATCCCACCTGCTGTATTTTCCATTGATGGCTGTAGATTCAAAACAGCTGTTATGATTACTTCATTTGTTTACACTTTCCTTGTTTATTTTCGTTGCTATTATGGCAACTCATAAGGCAAATGTTAAAATTTTACAACTTTAAAATTTGATTTATTACGTTATTAGATTTTCTCTGGCCAAGTAATCTGCATAAAAGACGTTTTTGAGTCTTAAATTACTTATTTCCAGACTTTGAAGGAAATCCTCGGAGCCGTTTTTGAGATCGTTGTGCAAACATACAAGCAAGCAAGCAAGATAACGTTGCTCATATAAGAGTATAGGATTTTACTGTAAACTTACTTATTAAAAGTGTACTCTTTACATTTCATGCGTATTCTATTGTTCATGTGCTTAGTGTCATTTTATAATCCTTTAACAACATCAAAGTAATTCAAAACGACGCGATGTGACGTAAAAGAAACTCCTCTCAGACTGATATGAAATTCAATAAATGTACCCAAACGTGTTAAAAAATGGGTACATTATATTTTTACATTTAAATACTATTTTTTTAAATCCATTATTGCATATACCCGACAGCTCATTGAATTGATATTTATTTTATCTGACCACACGTCACTAACTAGATGCGTTCAATGGTCAGGAAAATACCCCTCAGTGGAGCGCTCGCGACGATTCTACCATAAAATGCACGTTATATAGTTTTAGTATACAAACAGTTTTAATTGCAAACGATTACTGAACAAGTCGGACCAAGATGTAAGGTCGGAAAAATCATAGCAAACTAAGAGAAGAGTTATTTAAATTACAGTGTATTGACTCAATATGAATTTATTATTAATTTTTTTTCTTGAATTATTGTACGGAAACAAACTTCTTATATGACTTCACCCGATAAGCTTTGTAATGAAAATAAGTTTTAGTGAGGGTGTTTCATAGAATTCACAAAGAATAAAGGTGTGGGAAGTAATCCCTGAAAAACATTGCTACAATGATAATAAAATAATGTTTTCAATGCGATAATTTATTATTATTATTACGTTTCGATCCAGAGACACTTCTTTTAAATTTCTTCCTCTTCCTACCAAAGTCCTCTTCTAAATTTTCACCGTTTTCTTCTGAACTATTCTCCAATTTATCAGCCTTCCTTTTGTGACGCGAGTCAGTCTTGTTTTCGGTAAACTGGAGAATTCTGATCAAAAGAGATATTACTGTCGGCATTTGGCTTTTACAGCTATCACAATAAGTCAATGAAGTGTCTTGGACAACGTCAAGAATCTGTCGGTTCACTTCGGTCAAAATGGACATCAAGTCGTGCTCAAACGCCAAACTGTCCAAGTTTCGACACAGCGTTTGAATGTAAAGAGATCCTACTTGGTTACCCTGCTTGGACCCGACCAACCCTTGTACCGAAGAGAGGACGATGAAGAAGTCCGACCTGTCAGGGATGTAGTACGACCTCAGCCTGTCACCCCAGGTGTCAAACCGTCGCTCTTCGTCGTCTAAGATAGAGCAGTCTTCGGAGAATTCACCCTGCCTGGCTCTCCTCCCCCTGGACACCCCTCTGTAGCCGTGAATGATGAAAATCTTCGGTTTGTTAGCCAAGGAGGGCGATTTCTCCGCCGTGAAGCCTCCCCAGAGAAGGTTCACGTCAAAGAACCTGTCCCGAGCCCGCAGCCTCCCCTCCGAGCCTCTGTTCAGGTACACGAGGACGAAGCAATCGCAGTCCGTATGGTCGTTTTGTCTGAGTGTTTCCAGCTCGCTTTCTACTCCGTTGAAATCTAGGTTGTTGAACATCTCCAGTTCGAAACCTAGCCTCGTGAATGTTCTGGACAAGCTTTTGATGTCGTTTCCCACGAATCCTCGATCGCACTCACCACCCACTTGGTTGAATATGGCGGCGACCCCTCGTTTGCCATGGTCCATGCGATAGTGGCAAGCCCCCTTGTCCAACCGTCCGCAGCTGCCGCTGGCGTCCGCGTCCGTCTGTCTACTGCCGCCGCCGCGAAGCACTCTGGGAAACAAGTCCAGGAAGAAGTCCGTGTCCGTTGGTCGATCCAACGGGCCACTCATGTTACCATCGTGAATTTTTACTTGCAAAAGTACGCTTTGAAAGAACACTAGAGTGTTGTTTACTGAGATTTTGAGTAATTGTATATCTAACCTAAAAAGTACAAATATTTTGTAAACAAAATCACCTGGAAAAATCGGAAGAGTTGCTTAGTCAGTAGTTGATTATGGGTAAGATATAGAAGTAGATTCTTTCCAGTTTTGGTTCTGTTGAACCACTTTCGGTGATAAGCTAACTAACCACAGAATGTACTGCAATAAACCAAGGCCTGTTTTCACCAAACTTTAAACCACCGTCAAGGCCGTCAAGGCTCGGTTAGTTTAATTTTATCAGCTGTTTAATACTATTTTCCTACCTTTAACGAACGATTTTTTTACCGACCCTTAACTGATGTTTGGTGAAATCAGGCCTAAGGATTTTGAATATTTTTATAGCAATATATTACAACCTAACCTGTACTATTCCTGAAAGAAAAGAGAACAATCTATTCCCCACTCATTCTCACGCCTTCCATAGTAAAATCATCTTAAAAACTAAGTTGCAGACTTTCTGTTGTGAGATAAAGGAAAAATTGTGAGGTAAATTATTTGGTTATGTTAGAAGCAATTCAGAATTTTCAAAATAAAACCGTACTCGCCATTAGAAAACTCGTTTAAATTTAATTTCTACGCTAGTTCTGGATTAAAACACGAGGAACGCTACAAATTAAGTCACTGGGAAATTAGCCGGATATTCCGTGACTAATCACAGACTTGAAAGTTTTAATGAGTTGTCGAAGTTGAGTGTTGGATGTTTTCGAGCGTGAGTAAAGAAGCTGTCAAGTTGCTGGCAACATAACGCGCCATGCGTCATGTTTAGGGAGAGGTGAAAACGCTTCTTGACACAAGGTACCGATCGTTGACGCTCACTAAACAACATGTTGTGCGGAATTTCTCTTTTCATGTTGTCTAATAGGAGCAGCGTTTCTTTTTCGCTGCTGAAAGAAGCTGCCCCTTGTTTAATTATGCCTAGTTAAAATAACTAATACAATTATAAAAGTAAAGAGAATTATATTTCAGTTTAAGACATTTTATAAACTTACATTAATAATAATACAACAACATAAATATAAACAAAGATATCATTTCATCAGCTGTAAATATAATTTATCCAAACATCTCTCCCTTCATATTGAGCATTAATTTTATAAATCCAGCCTCTGCGGCTTTCTAATCGTTCTTCGAGGTCTTGATGTTACAGCTTGATTTTGTTCTGATAGTCCAATGCTAATAGGACTTTGAGGTGATGGTCCAATGTTAGTTGGAGGACTTTGAGGCATAACAGTTCCAGGTTGCAGGGTTTCTGATACTGGTATCGAATTAGTTTGGGACAATCTTGGGGGTGTTGTAGGCCAGTAGTCCTAAGTCTGGTTGTTTGTCTTTTCTTGTGTAATTTCTTTTCCACTATTATAGGGACTGTTCTTAACTATTTCTCTTAACTTCCTAATAAATATGGAATTCTTTCTATATGATCTTCCTTTAATTTTTACCAACTATGATCGAAAATTTAGTTTTTCCTCTAAAATGTAATATGCAAGGGCAATTCAGCGCCGTTTTTTTATAGTTTGCGTTAACCATTATTACTCAAGACTACTACTCCTGCAAGCCTTGATACGACTTCTCTTTTGGATGATTATCTGGAAACATTCTATCACTACATCAAGCCAACCTTTCATGCGAACACACTTTCTACAACTCCTTTCTGAATCTTTACAATGAAAAATGCTTACGTCTCAAGTCTGGGTATATTATATTTTTTGATCAGTCTTTAAGTAAAAAAAAATCCACAAGAAAATTAATGTAAAAAAGATTACTTGACTACCAATATTAAAAATCTCTAGTGGCATCTTCG
Organism: Flexamia atlantica; assembly: GCA_035578135.1. NCBI lineage: Eukaryota > Metazoa > Arthropoda > Insecta > Hemiptera > Cicadellidae > Flexamia > Flexamia atlantica. The sequence continues at coordinate 4,319,514 of JAQJVK010000024.1, read as the reverse complement.
CCATTTCAGAAGTCGGCATGTCAATAGAACAAAGCAGTGTTGAAGCTGAGTTTCAATTAATAATTTTTAGTTCTCGATTACGGAATATTAGGGTCGACAGCAAGATTCCACTAGTTTTTTTATTACATGAGTAAGTTTTATACATAAGTTTTTCACTTATAAAGTAGGGTAAAATAGGGTAAAAGTAGGGTAAAGTAGGGTAAAGTAGGGTAAAATATTTTATCTTCTTATCTATATTTATAAAAGAGTAAGTTCGTTTGTTTGTGTGTTTCAAAGTTATGGTCTCGGACATCTTCGAACCGTTTGCCAAGAAACATGGTATATACATGTAATATTTGAAATAGAGTGTGAATGTGTTTAAGCTATCCATTTCGAACCAACTCAATTGGGTTACTCCCCAGAGGCCGAAAAGGGGTCCCATGTTAACCTTATACAAATATATAGTTTACATAAAAACTAATGCCATGTTTACTCGAACCGGTGATCTTTGGTAAATAGTCAAAGGCCACATACTCCCGCACTCCACATGACATTAATGTAAAAAAATTCAAGTCTTCTTCAAGTCTGTGGCTGACTCTAGCGGGTTCAGCTAGTATAAAAGAGAATATTGGTTTGTATAATGTCTGATGGTTATGGAGTAGGACACCGTTGGACTGTTTACTATGAAAATTGTTATATATATTATGTAAAGTTTCACGGTGATTGTGATTTAACTATCCACTTTGACTAAATTGGGTTCCTCCCCAGAAGCCCAAAAGGGTTCCCAAATCAACTTGATCTGCTCCTCTTTTGTTAAGTCCATATTGTTGACATAAAACTAATCATATGTTTACTTGAATAAAAGGTGATCCATGGTAATTTCAAAAGGCCAAAGGTATGACAATACCGTACGAGTTCTGCTAGTTTTTTCGTAATCACATTCTAATGACAAAATGATTTAAAATGAATTTTTCATAATCGCGCACATTCTAGTGACAAAAGGGTTTCAAATGAATAATTATTCTTGAAACCATTTGCTTAGCGATCTCGAAAAAATTTGATTACGAAAAGAAGGACAACACATTTAATTGGCGGAGGTCTACTGAGTCTAATATAGTTAAGAATGCACTCACGTTCAAAACGCTCAGTAAAACGTCGCAAGATATTTAAACGGGAGTGTGTTACTGAAACTTTTTATTCTTCCACAAGTCTTTAGAAACATATTTTATTAAAGGTTACTCTGAATTACGAATTTAAAACAACTCTCGTATGCAAATATTAAATGTGAGAAGTTTCCAACTCTATGGACAGTAAGTAACACTTAGTTTTACATCAGCTTTTTGTGTAGGTTTTAAAAATAACTTCAATTATTTATATTTTGGTGGTAAAATACTTGGATATAGGTATTTGGTACAAAAACAAAGGTTTGTTATGTTTTAAAGCTAGGAAAGACCCTATAATGAGGTGTATACAAATTCAATTTCAAATTTTTGGTTGTAATTATTACTAACAGGTTGAGCTCTTAGAACTAATTTAAAATTATGATTATTACATGAAACGATATAAATTAATTTAAATATTTCAAGATAACATTTAAAAAAGATTTCCAAAATTGTTCAAACGGATTTTCGAATGCGATATATATTTTCTTTGGCAAAAACGGAAGGTCAAGATATTGATTTTAAAATCAACGCATGGCATTGTATTAATAATGTAAACAGCCAAGTTAACGGCCAAATGGTGTCTTTGTCAATGTTGCCAGCTGCGCGACGTGGAAATATGACCATTTATCAGTCTTGCCAACAGTTGCGCAGTGAAACTTGGTTGTGATTAATTAGTGGAAACTGTAACTCGACAAGACTTCCCACTCACATAACAAATATTGCCTTCGTTCTTCCGCGAGCCAAATATAAGGTCCGCTTATAAATCAAGTATTTTCCCTTTCAATTTATATAAAATTTTTGTTGATACCCCTAGAAAATTAAATTATATCAGTTAGCTGAAGTGGAAAGATAACTGGGGTAGAAAGGAGTTCTACAATTAATTATTAAAAAGTAATACAAAAACTAAAAATAATGGAATATGAAACTAATTAAAGACTTTATTAAAAAAATTGGATCTTAACTTGATTCCAATAAGTATAACAACAACAGAATAGAATATATGAAATATTGTAATGATACAAACATAATATGGTATTTAGACAAAACCACATCCTCCTCTCACGAGTGATGTCACCCTACTACACAGATGTTTCTGTGTAGAAGGATGTTAAAATATTTTCAGTGGTGAGAATATTTTTCCTTCTCGCACTAGAAGCATTGATTAAAGATTTAAAAGTTATTAAATTTAAAACAGGTAACATTACGGCAGTCATTATCTTGTCTTGAAGGGCTTTTCCTCTACTTCTATGCTGGAAGCCATTGTTTACTAAACCTCATTCAAAAATATTTCATTCTATCAATTATATATTAAAAGGCCGTGCATAGTTCATCGTTGAAAGTAAGTTAGTCACAGAGCGACCAAGAAAGTATGTTTCTTAGAACAGCTGAAACACATTTATTCTCAGTTTGCTTTCTTCTAAGCTGTTTAAAAAAGATTTCTGAAAGAATCTGGACGATAATAGGTTGACCGTAGCTTACATAACGCTAAAATCGGCCTTTTCAGTCCCCTCCTACCCCTATCTTGTAAAAAGCATGTAACGGATATACAACGGTGGCAGTAACCCCATAAACAATTACGGAACGCTGTGCTATCACCCCCTCCCCCCAATGTTTTGTATCATTGTTACAAAAATAGATACAGCTGGACCGTAAGGGTGGTAGAGTAGGAGTCACCTAAGTTGGCCAAAATGAAAGTAAACAAACTATTATCTTCTTACGAACTTAAGCATAAAATCCAGCTGTGCTGAAAACATAGCTAACGAACATCTGTTTAGTATGGCACTTGCAGTAAAGAAAAGTCTGATGCAATATTGCAACTGGAAGTTCTCTTGCGCAACTTAAAATATTACTGATGGGCTTTTTCAAATTAAGTATGTATTATATAAACTATCCGGAAATCGACTATTAATCAGATCAGTTACCTCCGTCCAAAATTAATACTTAATAAGAGATTCATTCATGGTTTTCTCACATTAGTACAACAAATAAAAATTGTTTAAAATAAAACTTATAAGCTCCCACGAGGAAGCACGTATCTAGACGACATACAATAGGAGAGCATTATATTTCAAGGTCTTACTAGGAAGGAGGCAAATGACCGAGATCAGTTCGATTCCCATGGGAGAAATTATATTAGAAAAATTGGAATAACTCACCATCAGCGACACGCCTTATTCTCGGAACAATAGGGCTGGACTTCAGTCGTTCTCCCAATGGCTCCGTAGGTATCGGATTCGCCATCGCCGATTGGCAGGAGGGCGTGACAATAGCATTACGGGGGAAAAGTCCGATGGAAGGGAGAGTGATGGAAAATTGAAAGGAAGAGTTAGGAAATCAGTCTTCGAAGAGGAGTAGAAGTAATAAGTTGGGGAACTCAGGGGCCACTCTGAATTGAGTAGGAGTTGGTAAACCGTCGCGGACAGTATTAAGCACCCGTCGGCACCCTCGAGATAGTCTATTTCCCCAACGCACGAACTTCGAGATTTCGCTTCGAGACTCGCACCACCGAGGGACATCCAGCGGAAGACATCCTACCGGAACGAGACCCAGGCCACCGGAGACCAACACCGAGGCGACGCACACCATCAGGAGGCAACGCACACCACCGAGGGGGCGAAGACACCACCGAGGATCACGCAGACCACCGAAAGGAGTGGAGATCACCGAGAGGAGACACCGACTCGGGGATCCACGCGGGCCTTCAACTGGCTGGCGACGCGGGCGTAACACGGGTCCACCAGGAAAGATGCAGCGGGTATGTCCCCAATCAAATTAAAATAATTTGGTGCACTATAAGCTCAATTAAACTCTCAGAGAAAGAATTTGAAAGTCCAACCCAAAGGGATAAATTGAATAATAATAATTTAAATAAATAAATATTAAATAATAAACTTGTATCGAACAAAGATAATAATAATGAAATGAAATAAACTGTTTATTAACAAAGCAAATAAAATCCATTAAAGGAATGACTGTCTAAGAAATAGATCCTATCTCCACTTAGGAAGGAAAGTGAGATAGACAATTGTAAATACAAAAGACAATTGTAAATATAAAATAAGGTTAACCATTTGCGAATAGTTGTGAAAGACATTATAGTTAACTTGTCGTTTATTCTTATCAAAATATAAGAATCATTTTGATTTTCTTTGTGTAAAAGGGTTTGTACTTGTATATAATATGTAATATCTTTATTAAGGTCCTTGTAGCATACATGATAATCAATACAATATATTTCAACCTATAAAATATGTATTCAATTTATATAATACTATGAAAAATTGAATCTACTAAGGACAACAGTTCACTCAGTGACCTATAACATATTTGGAGAATATAATTTTCAAGAGGGTCAGTAAATAAGTAGTGCACCATGTATGTTTAATAGTTCATGTATATTAAAGGAAATTATTGCTCTACAGTGTGTTCACTCAATCTACGTTCCTTTGTGTCACCTTTCACTTGCCATGCGAGTTACACAGCCTATGTTCTGAACCAGTCTGTTTAAGGTTCCCTCAGAACCCCCAAAGTTTACATGGTGGAGAACGCCATTTTGATCTAACCATCAAGGATTGAGTGAGCACAATAAGAGCATATGTGTTAATTATAAGGACATTTGATTTATCTTTAAAGATAAGAGTGTATAATTCCAATGCCATATTAAAGGAGTATATTAAGCATTAAGTAGGCCAGATTTCAAAATAAAACAGAACTAATTATAATCAGAACTAAACAGAATTAATTATAATCAGAAATATTATTTATAAATAAATTTACAAACCAGGAAACAAATAAATTTCTCGCTTAACAACTAATAAATTAACGAGTGCATAAATAAAATAAATTGCAAAAACGAATTTTCATTTCAATAACAGTTACAAATACAATAAAATTCTAGTGGATTGCTAAACAAAAACCTTAAATCATGAAATGTCGTCAATAGGACCCGAGTTACCAACAGACATATACAGAGTAAACAAAGACACCCTCAGACATATTCTAACTTTATTTAAAATTAAATATAAAGAAGAGGACACAGTTAGTATCTTACGCCCAATCGTAGCAGATATTAAGGCATATCTTAAAACTCCATTAACAGAGGATAGGAAAAATACACTTAGGAAACTAATAAAAGGGACATATCTCACGGAGGAAGAATTACAAATTTATCCTTCACTTACTAGAATCCAACAATTTTTGCAAGAAAGAAACTATCTGTACGAACAACAAACTAGCGACTCAGAATCTGAAACGGATTACGAAAATATAGGCCAAAATATCCCTGAAGAAATATCACAAAACCCTAAACTAGGACAACCAGGCACTTCTAATCTACTCCAAATCCCAAAATTAACGGTTAATTTACCTCCCGACACAAAAATGGCACTCCCTAAAGAAAAACTTCCCTTAATTTCGGCTGGAACCTACCACGGGTTACCTACGGAAAACCCAAATAATTTCATTGATAAATACGAAATAGCAGCACAATCAAATAACTGGCAGGGAGAAACAAAACTAAAATTATTTCCGGCATACCTAGCAGGAACAGCACTCACGTGGTATAAATACTATACCAAAAACAACCCACCCAATAACTGGGACACTTTTAAAGACACCTTTATAACAACCTTTACACCCGCGGCGCAGGCAACAACCCTCCAAAGCGTCTTGGACAAAAAGGTACAGGGCAAAGACCAACCCGTTCTAGCATATTATCTAGAAGTCCTAACCTTATGCAAAAGACACGATCCGGACATGAGTGACCGCAGGATAGCGCAATACATTATTCAAGGCCTTAAGCCTGAAATTTGCGACAAAATTGTAGCGGAATCGTGTGATACGCTAAAAGATCTAGAAAACAACCTTAAAAAGGTCGAATTGCAACTCGAAATTAAATTAGCAAACAAAGAAAAATATGATAGGGCGGAAAAATTAGGACAAACTAAGGAAACCCCCAGCAGTCAAGGATCACAAATTGAAACTCTCCAAAACCAAATAAAAAGCTTAACTCAAGTCATCAACAATTTAAATATCCAACGAGAGCAGCACCTCCAACAACCACAATACAACCCTCCACCCTACAACTACAGAGGTTACAACCCACAACGAGGAAGAGACAGCTACAAGGCGACGGGAGCGATGATGTCACAAGGTCCACGTCACATCGGCCCACAGCAGTGGCGTCAACGACAACACGTCCCTCCTCCGTACAACCAGCACCGCTTCAACCGTCCACCAAGGTCACCAGCGGGAGACTTCTATGGCTACCAGCAATATTCACCCAACTACAATTACAGGGGAGGAAACGTATTTTGCAAAATCTGCAAAAAAACAAACCACAAGACAAAGGACTGCAGGTTTAGAGGAGCCCAGGGGAAACAAGAACCTAACTCACCACCGAAATTCTGCGACCACTGCAAGAAATCGAACCACACAAAGGACGAATGCTTTTGGTTGAAAAGGGAAGACAACGAAAACAAACAAAAAAACGAATAAAGAGGGGACCTCCCAATACTAACAACAGAGGAAGGTTTCCCCAACCATTCAGCGTGAAACAACCATATATGGAGAATAAAAAATTTCAAATTACGAATTATGAAAAGGAATATCCGACAATAGGAGAAATGCTAGACCAAAGAAAAAGGAAAGGATACAAAAGGACAGCAAGATATTACCACCCTACTATAAGCTATCAAGACAACCATCAGCGGGACAACATTAATGGTTTCCAAGAAACAAGAAGACATAAATACAAAAATACAAATAAGAAAAACGATAACAGAAGAAGAGAAGAAGAAGAAAGGAAGAAGCAAGAAGAAGAAGAAAGGAAGAAGAAGGAAGAAGAAGGAAAGAGGAACGAAGAAGAAGGACGGCAGAAGAAAGAAGAAGGACAAGGAAAACAGGAAGAAGTAAAGAGGACATCGGAGATGGAGATATTAGGAGAGGAAGACAAGAGGAAAATCGTTGAGGAACTGGAGGAAAATGAAAAACAACATACTATCCATGGTTGCGAGATAACTCACATAGCATCAGACAGACTACCCAAACCTAGGAAAAAGGGCAACTTGTTTAACAAAGATATTTGTGAAACACTATTTAACACGCAAAATAGGGAAAGTAACAAAATTCCGGTATTAACGTTAAATGCCAAATTAACTAACCGTCCAAACGAAATGATAGAGTGCATAGTAGATACGGGATCCAACATAAATTTAATAAATTCCAATTTAGTAATGGACAAGGATATTAAGCAAACCAAAGTACCTAAGGTCGTGTCAGCTAATAATACACCTATCAACATTTTAGGAACTACAGAAATAACTCTAGAAATTAGCAACATAATAATAAAGGAAACTTTATATGTTACCCCAGACACAAACAGCGACATAATTTTGGGAAATAGATTTTTGAACAGAAATAAAATTGAATTAAATTACAACACAAAAGAGATCATATTCAACTTAGGGGAATATAAACATAAAATTAAAATGAATAAGAAATGGTTACTTGACATTGAAAGCATAAAATGTCATCAAACTGTAGATAAACCAAAAACTATTGATATTAGATGTCATGAGGACCTAATAATCGCCCCTCATCAACACAGAAGGATACTAATAACTCAAAATATTAGTAAACAAGCGATTTTTGAACAAGAACGCTCGATTAGGGACAACAAAAAATGCCACATTTATCTCATAGACGGAGACAACGAGGGAAGCTATCTAAATATTTACAACGCATCCAACACCCCTAAACACATAAATGCAAACACCGTACTAGGCTACTGTACGGAGGATCACATTAACACAATAACAGAGAACTCCAAACCTCAACAAAATTTTAGTCAGTGTAATCCTGATAAACAAATACTCAAAGATAAAGATAACGTATGTTTCAACATTTCCCCTCATCTTACAACCGAACAACACAATGCGGTAGTTAACCTGTTACAAAAATACAAAAACATGTTTACCACAAAAATAAAGGACTTAACACCGGCTAACCTACCACCAGTGTCGCTCGAGACGATTCCAAACGCAAAACCCGTTAACTCCCCACCTTACAAACAAAATAAACAAGAAAGAGAAGAGTTAAATCGACTTTTAGACGAATTAAAGCAGGCCGACATTTTAGAAGATGCTCCGGATTATTGCGAATTTGCAAGTCCAGTATTCATTACAAGAAACAAAGATAAATCTCCACGCCTTGTTGGAGACATGAGAAAAATTAACGAAATCTTAAAACCTTGCATTTACCCAACACCATCAGTAAACCTAGTTCTGAACAGTTTAAACAATGCTAATTCATTTACAAAATTGGACTTAAAAGGAGCATATCACCAACTATTGGTTAGAGAAGAAGATAGGCACCTTTTAACAATAAAAACCCAAGATAAAATGCTTCGCTACAAACGACTTGTTATGGGCTTGAAAACAAGTTCAGCACTTTTCAGTAAAGCACTATTAGCCTTACTAAACAAACACCTCTACAACAAAGTAGTTTGTTACATAGATGACGTTATAGTATTTGGAAAGAATTTCGAACAGGACCTACAAAATCTCGAAATAATTTTAGAAATATTACACAAGGCCAATTTAAAACTAAACACACAAAAATGTAAGTTTCTTTACGAGCAAGTGGATATCTTAGGATACACGGTATCAAATCAGGGAATACTACCCCAAAAATCAACAGTTTCAGCTATAAAAGAATTTAAACGACCGAATTGTGTAAGGAAAGTAAGACAATTTTTAGGCTCATCATCATTCTTTCGAAAACACATAAAGAATTATGCCCAAATAACATTGCCATTAACCAACCTAATTAAGGACTCAAACAAAAACCTTCCATTCAACTGGACAGAAGACTGTGAAAAAGCCTTCATTAAAATTAAAGAGATTTTAACCAACCCTCCTTTATTAAAACATTGGAACGACGATTGGGAGGCAACGATTTATGTGGACTCTAGCTTAACGGCTCTTGGCGCGTGTTTAATACAAACGGACCCTAACACAGGGAAGGAACACCCGATAGCTTACCTATCAAAAAAATATTCGGAAACACAACAACGATATACAAACCCCGAACGGGAAATGTACGCAATCTCATATTCAATAAATTATTGGCGTGAACACTGTCTTGGTCGGAAAACAACCATTTATACCGATTGTCAAGCGCTAGTACATTACCAGAATTTTAAACAAACTTCTACCAGATTAAACCGATTAGCATTATCTCTAGTAGATTATGATATTGAAATAAAATTTAAGCGATCAGGATCGAACTCGCTAGCTGATAGCCTTTCAAGAAATCCACCTCCTGACACGATAGAAGAAAACCCCTTTGAAATAACCTTAAACTTACAGGAAATTAAAACAGAAAATTTTGAGGAATTACAGGCGGTAGACCCATACTTAAAACAAATAAAATTAGCAAAACTCTCACCAGAATCAGTTTCAAAACGAATAAGAAGCCAGAGTAGGAAATACGAAGAAAGGGATGGCTTATTATATTATAAACAATTTAACGGAAATAATACTGACTATTTACTTGCAATCCCGCGAGAAAAAGTTAAAGACATCCTACAAATATTCCACGACAATCAATATTCCGGAGGACATTTTTCGGCTTTTAAAACAATAAAAAAAATCAAACAACGTTATTATTGGCCTGAAATGGTATCAGACATTCAAAAATACACGAACTCCTGTGAACAATGTCAACTAAAACGAACGCCCACCTATAAGCAATATGATAAATTAACCCCACAAGTACCACCAACCACCCCTTTCGAAAGAATTATAATTGACTATTGCGGCCCAATAAATGCTTCTCGCTCATATAAATACATTTTCTTTGCAACCTGTGCTACTACACGAATGGTCTTTGCAAAATGTACACGCTCAGCTGACGCAAAAACTACAGCAAATATTTTATTAGATTTATTTTGCCAATACGGATGTCCGAAGATTATAACTCATGACCAGGGCACTCACTTCATGGGAAATGTCCTTCAACAACTATTATTAAGTTTAGGGATCCAACAACGGCCAAGCCCTCCCTACATGTACCGAATTCAAGGATTAACCGAAAGAATGAATTTAATATTCAAAAAGACCATTAGTCATTACGTGGAAAACGACCCCTCTAAATGGTCAGATTATGTGCGCTATGTCACGTTTACCTACAATACGAGCGTAAACCAAAGTACAGGTTATACGCCATTCTACTTAATGTACGGCAGAGAAGCAAATCTACCGTCAGACTATTTATTTTTACACAAGGACCAAGATCCTGATTTAATTAGGGAAATTAAAACCATACAAAAAGTTCGGCAAGAAATCCCGAAAATTCTGCAAAAGGCACAACAGACTCAAAAGAAACATTTTGACTCAACCAAAAGAGATTTGCAACTCGAAATAGGCGAAGAGGTTTTGGTAAAAAGCCCCCCAGATTTTAAAGGACCTTACAACAAATTTAAAAACGTATATAGAGGCCCATATTTTGTTACCGACAAAATCAATGACACAACTTATATGGTGTTACTCGAAAAAAGAGGTAAAATGACTAATCAGCCTGTGCACATAGCGAGAATGAAGCCATTCATTCGCAGATAAAAATTTAAGGATCATAAACTATTAACTATATAAAAAAGTATGTCTTCAGACAGTAAAAAAATACCATTCAGACAAGCCACTCTATCCAAAGTCTTAAGCATAGAGCGTAAAGATTACGCCGGAGTAATACTCCTTTATAATTTTAATCTGACTTACAAAAAAAAACTCCGAGGGGGAAAATTCCCCGACTTATAAATACAAGCAGCTAAATGTATACTCGGAGGAAAAGATGGTCAACCACCTTTTGTCCCTGAATTATAGCTAAATAAAACTAGATAATTAATCACTTTCAGACATACAATCAACCAACAAAAATTAAGTAGGCGCCTTTGTCTGAAGAAATACTTTAGTTGGAAAATAAGATACGTTTGATTGAACAACACCATACGTAGTTACAAAAAATCCTTCGAAATTTACACACATTTAGATGCAAACCTAGAAGGATGATATATAATGCCCTCAACAAAGCAAATTAGGTAATTAATTACAAAAAAAACACCCATACAGCCAATTACCCTCACCCATTGTTAAACAAAACTATTAAAAACTCCCAGTGGTATATAATACTAGTTACTATATCACTGAGACTATTAATAGATCATCAAAATAAAAATACGTACAAAAAATATTGAATTTGTACGGAATTTGCCTCAACCACAAAATCTACCAAGGAAATTTATAAAACCCTACAACAAAGTTTTACAAAGAAACCAATACCTGATGACTGCATTATCCATCACAATAAAACAGGAATTAAAAACAACGCAAACGACGGAACCGGACCGACCGACCGAATACCGGAACCGGATACGCGACGAAAGACGGATCTCGTAAGACCGGGACGACGCCGACGCCGCGACGAACACAACCGTGACCGAGCTTCGGAAGCGACTAACTGGGTGTGAAAAGACAGCAGTCCCAGGGCACAGCGGGAATGCTGATACTCAAAACGCCAGATAAACAAGAGATAAGCCAGGCTCCGCAGAATAAACCTGTCTTATCACTACATGTGCGCTGAAACGCAACAAGTGAGGCATTCCCAGACAACACCGCCTACGCTACATCGCCCGTCGTAATTAATATAATATTCACTACATAATTATAAATTTTACTACAATTAATTACTGCAAAGTAGAAACATATTACGACCTGATCACCCGTATTATGTTTGTAACAACAGTAATTGATCATCCATAATGATTGGTGAAACTAAATAAAAAGATAGATATATATTGATTTTTAAAAATAAAACATAAATTATCCAAAAAACAAAATGATACTTCAGTTCATATTAAATAAATAATTATCTAAAACACTATCACTGAACTAATGAGAAATTTGTGGTACAGATAATTCAGAACTTAGAACCCATTATTTTGATTCCTGCCGCATGGACAAAGCTAAAAACATTGAAATTATTTACGCTAGACTCAGGAGTCTACCACGAATTCGACAACTTAACTGAAATTATTGATACTAATTGGAATATAACCACGCCCACATTTGTCGTAACGAAATTAGAGAAGATAAAACATCTCAAATTAGAGAAGAACGATTTTGATTTATTCGGTAACACAAAATTGCTAATTTACATACTCTTCGCATGGACATCAAGCCTCACAGTAATCTTAATTGTAATAATATACTGCTTGCATATACAAACAATTAAGATGAGCGTGACACGACCCTACACAAACTACCCTCAAATCCCACAAACCAACCGAAATCCGGGAACAGCTGAACGATTAATAAATTGATTAACCAATATAAAAAAAAACGTCTCTACAATCCTCCCAAACTTCAGCAATAAATATCAACAAAAAATCTAGAGTAACACAAAAACAAAATATTACAGTATAAACAGAGGGATCTGTGCTTCATACACACGCCGCCGCACAGCGACCAGCTGATGCAGAGAGGGGGAGAGAGACAGAAGATGCCTTGCAACCACAGCACGGCACTGGTGACCCACATTCTATAACTGCCGAGAAGCACACCATACAATTAATTTGGGGACCAAATTAAAGCGCAGCAGGGGAGTATAAACTATCCGGAAATCGACTATTAATCAGATCAGTTACCTCCGTCCAAAATTAATACTTAATAAGAGATTCATTCATGGTTTTCTCACATTAGTACAACAAATAAAAATTGTTTAAAATAAAACTTATAAGCTCCCACGAGGAAGCACGTATCTAGACGACATACAATAGGAGAGCATTATATTTCAAGGTCTTACTAGGAAGGAGGCAAATGACCGAGATCAGTTCGATTCCCATGGGAGAAATTATATTAGAAAAATTGGAATAACTCACCATCAGCGACACGCCTTATTCTCGGAACAATAGGGCTGGACTTCAGTCGTTCTCCCAATGGCTCCGTAGGTATCGGATTCGCCATCGCCGATTGGCAGGAGGGCGTGACAATAGCATTACGGGGGAAAAGTCCGATGGAAGGGAGAGTGATGGAAAATTGAAAGGAAGAGTTAGGAAATCAGTCTTCGAAGAGGAGTAGAAGTAATAAGTTGGGGAACTCAGGGGCCACTCTGAATTGAGTAGGAGTTGGTAAACCGTCGCGGACAGTATTAAGCACCCGTCGGCACCCTCGAGATAGTCTATTTCCCCAACGCACGAACTTCGAGATTTCGCTTCGAGACTCGCACCACCGAGGGACATCCAGCGGAAGACATCCTACCGGAACGAGACCCAGGCCACCGGAGACCAACACCGAGGCGACGCACACCATCAGGAGGCAACGCACACCACCGAGGGGGCGAAGACACCACCGAGGATCACGCAGACCACCGAAAGGAGTGGAGATCACCGAGAGGAGACACCGACTCGGGGATCCACGCGGGCCTTCAACTGGCTGGCGACGCGGGCGTAACACGGGTCCACCAGGAAAGATGCAGCGGGTATGTCCCCAATCAAATTAAAATAATTTGGTGCACTATAAGCTCAATTAAACTCTCAGAGAAAGAATTTGAAAGTCCAACCCAAAGGGATAAATTGAATAATAATAATTTAAATAAATAAATATTAAATAATAAACTTGTATCGAACAAAGATAATAATAATGAAATGAAATAAACTGTTTATTAACAAAGCAAATAAAATCCATTAAAGGAATGACTGTCTAAGAAATAGATCCTATCTCCACTTAGGAAGGAAAGTGAGATAGACAATTGTAAATACAAAAGACAATTGTAAATATAAAATAAGGTTAACCATTTGCGAATAGTTGTGAAAGACATTATAGTTAACTTGTCGTTTATTCTTATCAAAATATAAGAATCATTTTGATTTTCTTTGTGTAAAAGGGTTTGTACTTGTATATAATATGTAATATCTTTATTAAGGTCCTTGTAGCATACATGATAATCAATACAATATATTTCAACCTATAAAATATGTATTCAATTTATATAATACTATGAAAAATTGAATCTACTAAGGACAACAGTTCACTCAGTGACCTATAACATATTTGGAGAATATAATTTTCAAGAGGGTCAGTAAATAAGTAGTGCACCATGTATGTTTAATAGTTCATGTATATTAAAGGAAATTATTGCTCTACAGTGTGTTCACTCAATCTACGTTCCTTTGTGTCACCTTTCACTTGCCATGCGAGTTACACAGCCTATGTTCTGAACCAGTCTGTTTAAGGTTCCCTCAGAACCCCCAAAGTTTACAATTATCACGGAGAGGGTGTGTCATGGATGCGGCATGACCGGTAGTCTTAGATTTTCTTATTTAATAATATGTATAAAGAAAATAGGCGAGTTTATGAATAGTCATTACTACTTGCTGCAAGTCAGCATCTGACAAGAAAGATTTTTTCATATTGCGTTCAAAACTTGTCAAAATTGGTCCAGGAAAAAATAAACAAGCAGCAAAACAAACTAAAATAATTCACAATCAAGAAATAGAATAAAATTAAACTTTCCCGCTATGTAAAAAGGGTGAATCAAAGTAGAAAATTCTAAAAACAAGTGATATTTTAAACATTCTATAACCTATAAGATTGCCTCGAATGACAACAAAACAATATTGTAATAAACGCAACGTGGAGATTTGACAGTTCGGAGAAAATGTAAACAACAACCATGTGTAACCAACAATGTTTTCAATGTGACTTGTATAAAAATTTTTGATGAGATGATTAGTACCTGCTGTGGCCAACTTAGGTGAATCCTACTCTAGGTTATCTATTGTATTCAAAGTCGATGCTAGTATGTAAAACGTTCAACACAATGACTACTGGCCACTAGCCAACACCATGTCCAGCCTACACTCAGGGCTAGGGTTCAATGTGTTAAAGTTTTTGAGCGAATTTAAGAAAAATATGTATAAAAAGTAGGATTCACGTAAGTTGGCCAAAGCATGTACTAATCATATCATCAAAAAATTTTATGCAAGTCACATTGAAAACATTGTTGGTTACACATGGTTTCTGTTTACATTTTCTCAGAACTGTCAAATTGCCATGATGCGTTTGTTTACAATGTTGTTATAGGTTATAGAATGTTTACAATATCGCATATTTTTTAAATTTTTTTAATTTTTATTCAACCCTTTTACATAGCTGTCAAATTTTAATTTGATTCTATTTCTTGATTTACATGTATTTTAGCTTGTTTAACTCCTTGTTTATTTTTTCCTGGGCCGATATTAATAATTTTTTACCGCAATATGAAACAATCTCTCTTGTCAGATGCTGACTTGCAGCAAGTAGTACTGGCGATCCAAAAACTCGCCTATTTTACTTTGTAAATATTATTTGTTTGTACGAAAATCTAAGAGTATCAACCATGCCGCATCCATGACAGATCCTCTTCCTGATAATACATAATTAATTTGGAAAAGCCCCTTACAAATATCTTAAGCTGCGCAAGTGAACTTCCAGTTGCAATATTGCATCAGAACGTTCCCTTTATTGCAAGTGCTATACTAAAACAGATGTTCGTTGACAATGTTTTCAGCACAGCTGGATTTTATGGTTAACTTCGTAAGAAGATAATAGTTTGTTTACTTTCGTTTTGGCCAACTTAGGTGACTTCTACTCTAACTCTGTCTCAAAACCCCTCCCTCCCCACAGCGGTGCATAACGCTGCAGAAACCTTCTCCCAGGGACGTGGAATAATTTAGAAAAAACCACTACGATAACTTTCCCTCAATAAACACCTACAAGATCTGTTTAATCAATACCTAAGATTTTCATGTGAACTTAGACTCTGAACCATCCTTTTCATGGTATGTTTTTTTAGCGAATTTCCTTAAAGGAATAAGATATTACCGTAGGTCTCATGGTAAGACCTACGCCCGAGACTATGTTAACTTTTCATTTTGGGGCCCCCAGAAGCAAAAAACACTATTCGTTTGAATTTGTAATATATATATATATATATATTAATGTAACTTTATGATTATAAAATAAATAAATAAATAAATATATATATATATATATATATATATATGTCTGTTAACACGATAGCGGCCGTAAATACGGTCCGATCTGTATGGAATTTCGTACAGACATGTAAAGTGGTAATCACTCGGACTAGTTCGTGAACCAGCCCGGTCGGACCACCGGAAGGGAGGGTAAAGGGGGTAAACCCCCCCAAAAATGGGGTTTTTGAGTTTTTTACATAGAAAATTAAAAATTATCCAATTTTTGCTAGCATTATTGAATTCAGCTCAAAAAAACAAACAATTTTGTATGTTGAATCACTGCTCTTTGTCCATTGGTTTCCGAGATATTGAAAGTGGTAAACAAAGTACGTTGTCCCAATGTTAACCTTATGGGAAATAAGTAAAATTCTATATCTCGCTTATTTCTCAACATATCTTGATAAAACTTGGTAAATGGCTTCTTCTAGTTCAGATCAACTAAATATTGAATTAAACAACCCAATTTTAATATACCCGTAGCAGCAAACCTGCATACTCATTCCCCATGTTATTCTTATGGAGCTTACAAAAACACGTTGAATCCCGGTATGTTGGATTGAAATATGTTGTTTTGCATTTGAAATTCGATGAGTATGCAGGTCTGCTGCAACGGGGGTATTATACGTTATCTACACAACGCGTAGCTCAATGACAAACTAAAACTGGCCACGCTTCACACTGTCGTGTTGCGCATTGTGTTATTTACGTCGAACCATATGTTATTTATATCGCGCTATGTGTTATTTATGTCGTGCCATGTGTTATTTACATGTTAGCCCCGGCACAATGGCCCTGCAGTGCCGTCCCCAGGGGACGGTCGCCGCCACCTCAGTAAATATTTACTCGAGTACACCATTGTATACAGAGTGCCCCAGGATTATCTGGACGCCATTGGGGTAATTATTTTAATTGTAGGAGGGAAATGGTCGTAGTACACGTGTCGATGATTA
Organism: Flexamia atlantica; assembly: GCA_035578135.1. NCBI lineage: Eukaryota > Metazoa > Arthropoda > Insecta > Hemiptera > Cicadellidae > Flexamia > Flexamia atlantica. The sequence goes on along the minus strand of JAQJVK010000024.1, from coordinate 4,302,349 downwards.
TTTCTTAAAATTTGAAGGGCACAAGATAGCCTATCAGTGTATTTTAATGATTTCGTTAAGTTGGGAAATTTCCTAATGCGACAATGTTATCAGTGCTAAAATCTATTTTTAAATTATAGTTTCTGGCCCCATCATTTTCATGTAAAAATGAATCCAATATGGCGAATAAAAAATATCAAACGAATTAGACCACCCACTCAAAATATAATACTTAATACCAACAATGAATGAAGAGGTCTGAAAAAGTAGGGGCGGGGGAATTCATTTATAATCCTCCCAGTAGGCTGCGTTGTCCCAATGTTGACTTTATGGGAAATAAATAAAATATCGCTTATTTCTCAACATATCTGAATGACACTTACCTGGTATGTGGCTTCATCTAGTTGATATCTACTGAATGATTGCAAAAAATCTCTGGATGTCACACTTCCATGGCAGAAAACGTGCACACTCATTTTCCTTGTTATTCTTATGGAAAAACTGGCGAATGCTCATTTTAGGATTTACGTTGATTTTACTTGAATCGAGGGTCCCTCTTGATTTATTTAACAATTTTAAATTCGCTAAGTATGCCGGTCTGCTGCAAGGGGGGCATTTTATTCATACATAGAGAAATAAGTACTCCGAATTCCTTCCACTATGGGAGAGGTAAGACAGGAAATTAAGCGGTAACTTCGTCGCCGACGACCGTACATCTCATAGCGTTCCGTGTTCCACATACCAAGTTATGCTGATTGTATTGCAGTTCCACTCTGTGGAATGAGGTAGGACATTGATTAAAGTTGATAGTTATCAAAAGAGATTTCAGAGGCTAAAATATATGATAACTTTAATGTAAACGCTCATTATAGTACTGAGAAATATTTTACTTTTTTATTATTTTTTCAAGAGGGCGGTGGCCTTTTAGCGAATTTCCCCTATAGGGAAGAAGCTATTACCGTAGGTCTCATGGTAAGACCTAAGCTCGGGACCACTATAACTTTTCGTTTTGGGGCCCCCAGAAGCAAAAAACACTATTCGTTCGAATTTTTATATATATATATATATATATATATATATATATATATATATATATATATATATATATATGTATATATATATATGTGTCTGTTAGCACGATAGCGGCCGCAAAAATGGTCCGATCTTTATGAAATTTGGTACGGACATGTAAAGTGGTAATCAATTGGACGAGTTCGTGAACCAGCCCGATCGGGCCACCGGAAGGGGGGGTAAAGGGGGATAAACCCCCCCAAAAATGGGTTTTTTGAGTTTTTTACATAGAAAAATAAAATTTATCAAATTTTTGTGGGCACCATTGAATTCAGCTCAAAAAAACAAATAATTTAGTATTTTGAATCACTGCTCTATGCCCATTGGTTACCGAGATATTGAAAGTGGTAAACACAGTACGTTGTCCCAATGTTAACCTTATGGGAAATAAGTAAAATTCTATATCTCGCTTATTTCTCAACATATTTTGATAAAACTTGGTAAATGGCTTCTTCTAGTTCAGATCCACTAAATATTGAATTAAAACCACCCAGTTTTAATATACCTGTAGCAGCAAACCTGCATACTCATTTCCCATGTTATTCTTATGGAGCTTAACAAAACATGTCAAATCTTGCTGTTTGCTTGAAATATGTTGTTTTGCATTTGAAATTCGCTGAGTATGCAGGTCTGCTGCAACGGGGGTATTTTACTTTGCATTTGCGCCCCCCCCCCCACCCTTCACATGGGCCACAGACCTGTGTGTGGAAGTTATCAAGCAAGGAAAGGAGTGAGTAGGTACAGTATAAGGGTGAAACGTACAGCTTAAAGTATGCGACAGTGTCAAGCATCGAACCTACCCGCCACCAACTCTCTAAAGAGACGGATTCTTTTTCATAAGATGGAAACATTTGTATTCATTTTTACATTTACTACAAGAAGAAAGTAATATAATTTCAACCAAATCAAGTAGGTTACTTAATAACAGTATTTTTATAATTTTCCTATTATTTGTAAGGGGTTCTTGAGATTTATTTTGTTTTTGACATATCAAATGGTAATAAATTTGTCTCCATGTTTTTAATCATCAAAATTTTAATTTTAAATTTAGCTATTTATCTTTTATTTATACGTCGAAACAACATTTAGTTCTGAGGGCTGTTTCTAAACGATGCTGGTAAATTAATAATTTTGACTTTGTATATTGTAATACTAAGACCCCGCTTCAAAACCGTAAAGATACAACTGAGATGGGTTGTAACTAGTATTTAGTAATTTGTAGCTAGTAAATTGTATAACCCGTTTAGAAAAAGCCCCCTGGTTGTTATTTATAGAAATAGAAACAGGTTATCTCAGTTACGATTCTGCCCAAATTCAACGTCAAGCAGCAGCAATAGGGAGCTATTGGATCTATGTTATCTGATATAAAATAAAGCTCTAACCTAGCCTCAACTGATGAAATACAGATGAAGCTGCCGCGTCATCAAGGGGTTGCCGTGGTTTACGGCGTGGTTTCGTAGTTACATAAAGGGTTTCCAGGATAGCCTACGCTTAATTAAAACGAAGCTGAACCTCTCCCACAGGTTTTCCGATCAAATGTTTGATCAACTCTTTATAAAAGTACCTGGTGGACCGAGCCTTGCTCGGTATAATTTTATATTTACCAGTTCATCCAATTACTATAAGACAATTCAAAAATATTAATGTATAAGAACACTTTTTTATTTCTCTATGTAATCTTGATCCTACACGCTGTAGTTTCCTAGATGGCTGTAGTTTGCAAACAGCTGTTATGATTAATTGATTTCTTCACAGTTTCCTTGTTTATTTGGTTGCTATCATGGCAACTCATAACGTCAATGTTAAAATTTTAAAACTTTAAAATTTATTTTATTACGTTATTAGTTTTTCTGGCCAAGTAATCTGCATAGAACATGTTTTTGGCAGTAAATTACTAATTTACAAAATTTGAAGAAAATCCTCGGAGCCGTTTTTGAGATCGTTGTGCAAACAAGCAAACATACAATCAAGCATACAAGATAACATTGCTCGTATAAGAGTATAGGATACAACAGGACCCATACGGGTTAGTTTAGGAGTTTTGAGTACATATAAAAACAAAGTGATTATTGCATGAAAATAAATGAAGGAGAATGTATGTGCATTCGGTCAATTTGGTTTAAAGTTGTACATTCAGTAAATCCTACTAGTTATTTACGTGTTTTATCACAACATATATCTGTAAGAAACAGATTAAAATGGTATTGTGTCTTATGCTTTTTTTATAAAGAAAATATTATATAGTAAATGCACTTAATAAATTAATTAAAATAATGTGTTTTTAGAAACAAAAACGAAATTATATTTACTTTAAAAATACATCAATACATGTGGTGTAACCATAAGCATAATGAACCTTTCACTGAGTGAAGTAACGTGATATTTTGAAATATGATTTGGAAAGGAAAAGGTTTCTGCCGTCAAAACAATCGTTTGAGCGATTAATTTTCTTGAGCGAAGTTCGCCAACAGATGTTGAGTTTTAAACTGTGATTTACTTACTTTTTGGCCAGTTATTTGTAGGTAGCCTATCTTAATATGTACAACATTATTGTTTTTCACTTCTCGTGTTAATTTGTGGCAGAAATATTTATAACGTTAAAATTATGTTGGAGTGAAAATAGTCCAAAGCGTTATTAGTAAAAGTTCCGGGAATAAATTTTAAACAGTTTTCACAAAAATACTAAGGTTTTGCAGTATGATACCTTAACATCTTCATGCATGCTATATGAAATACTATTTAAAAAAATTTAAACTACATTTTTGCTTTCAGGAGGTTCAATTTAGTGGGTGTACACGGGTAAGATTTTTTTTAGTAAATAACTGACCACAAATGTGTCTTTTATGCAAATATGGAGGTAATAAAGATAGTACATGCTGTTTACATGTAAGCCACATATTTTGCCGCTAGTAGGTAACAGCAGTATTTCCGCAAATTCATACTGTCCACATATGTTGCCAGCTTATGTTGTGGATCAGTAATTTTTTGACCCATATTTGCATGGTGGTCTCAAATGAGTCCAGCTATACGTGTCCACGCTTGTGGCCTCCATACAAAATATGTAAGAAGGGAACAAAATTAATTTTTCTTAACTGCATGGAAGTCACGTATGTGGACGGATGTATTTTCACTCAGTTAATCCTATACTCTTATATGAGCAATGTTATCTTGTATGCTTGTATGTATGCTTGCTTGCACATTTATCTCAAAAACGGCTCCGAGGATTTCCTTCAAAGTCTATAAATAAGTAATTTATGACTCAAAAACGTCTTTTATGCAGATTACTTGGCCAGAGAAAATATAATAACGTAATAAATCAAATGTTAAAGTTGTAAAATTTTAACATTAGCCTTATAGGTTGCCGTGATATCAACGAACAAGGAAAGTGTAAACAAATGAAGTAATCATAACAGCTGTTTGGAATCTACAGCCATCAAGGGAAAATAGCAAATGGGATGAAGAGTCCATGGAGCAATAAAAAAGGTTTCTATTTATCAATTTTATGACATTGAAATATTTTATAGTAACTGGATGAACTGGTAAACATGAAATAACACCGAGCAAGGCTCAGTCCACCAGGTACTTATAAATATAAAAGCAATCATTATATTTTATATATCAAACTATAGCGTAGGGGTAGCACAATAACAACATATTTTCCTTAGCTTCATAATACACAGTCGTCTGTAAATAAACCACAATCTGCGAATTTTGGCACAGCTGATGTTAACTGACCTGTGACTAGTAAATGGAGAATAAGATGAAAAGAATGACCTGCGATCTAGTGGCGACTGTTTGAACTAGTGCATCCGGCCTCAGGTGAGGCCTCCATGCAGATCATAGCCCAAGTTTATTCGTCCTTAAGTATTTATATGGTTTTAAATAGCCGTCCACAAATGATGCCGTCATGCATGAAGAGGTTGTTTATGTTTATGTGGACAATAGATTGACAATTTTTCGTTATTCGACAGCAAACATAAATTCTAATGTATTTTAACTCGATTTAAATATACAGTAAATCTAAAGAAACTTGTCTAGGAAAAAAGTGTTTTTTCTGCATAAACGAGCGGGTTGAAGTTAATCCCGGAGTAATTTATTTCAATTAACTGCTGCTAACGACTCCAAGGGGCAGCTGGGAGGAAATCTCTGACTGGTCACCATTTATTCTGACAAAAGTTAATTGTTTGTCGGAAAAACTTTCTCCCCAATAATTACATCCGAGAATAACTGGCATCCGCTAGGCTGTAGTAAACGTTTATATTTCACCGCAATTAATTATAGTAAATGTCACATAGTTAAAAAAATGTTAGCAAATAGTTTTGATTAAAATACTTAGTCATACCATTGCAGTTGCAGTTATTGCAGTCTCTCTACTTTATTTTATTTTCCATTCAGTAAATGTAATTCAGGGCTTCATCGTGGAAATATATCGCTGCCAGACGTGTCAATGTTAAACACCACGATCATGTGTTTCAAAATTATTAAATTTGGGCAAATATCCATAAAAGAGAGTTTGCATGGAATTTTTAATTATTGTTTTTATTTGATCTGAAATTATTATTCACTCTAACTGAGTTTGCAAGTAACAAAATAGAATATTAAGAAATGTCTCCGTTAATTTTTCTCGAATCAAAATAGTCGATTCAACATTAAACAAACATAAAAATTTAATAAAAAATACAACGCTAAAGAAAATATTTTAGGCATAATTTGTTTCATATACTTAAAAGTAGGTAAACACAATAAATTCAATAGCGTTTTTCAAATGTAAACTAATCTAAAAAAAATCTAAATAAAACTGTAAAAACTTAGGTTAAAAAATTAAATAATTGAACTTTCAAATTTCATAAACATTTCTTTTTACACAATCCTATAAATTTAGAACTTTGTCAAAAATTCTCTTTTGTGTCGCAGAACACATAAAAGAGGGCATTTGGCTACTCTAAGTATGTGACAAGTTTAGTATGAATACTAAAAGCCTCCAAGTATTTGGTATGCAGGAAGCGAGACGGTACAAGACGGACGCGACTCTCTGGCGATCTGGTAGTTACTTTTCCTGCTTCCCTACTAACACTTACTTACTTACTGTAAGTAAGTACTTACTTACTGCCATGGCCATTTGTACCCCAGTTGGTACTTGGCCTCAGCAACACACAAATACTCCATACTAACACTACTGATAATAAATTACTGGATACTATTTTAGTTTAGTTTACTTGCTCGAAATCTGTTAACACCATTATCATGTGCTACAAACATAAAATTTGGGCAATTATCCATAAATGATAGTTTAAATGGAATATTTAAAATCCGTGATCATGTGTTCTTAATTTGGTATCCTATACTCTTCTATGAGCAATGTTATCGTCCGTTCTTGTATGCTTGCTTGCTTGCAAAACGATCTCAAAAATGGCTCCGAGGATTTCCTTCAAAGTCTGGAAATAAGTAATTTATGACTCAAAAACGTCTTTTATACAGATTACTTGGCCGGAGAAAATCTATTAACGTAATAAGTTGAATTTAAAAGTTGTAAAATTTTAACATTGGCCTTATGGGTTGCCGTGATGGCAACGAAAATAAACAAGGAAAGTGTAAACAAATGAAGTAATCATAACAGCTGTTTGGAATCTACAGCCATCAAGGGAAAATACAGCGTGTGGGATGAAGAGTCCATGGAGCAATAAAAAAGGTTTCTATTCATCAATTTTATGGCAATGAAATATTTTATAGTAACTGGATGAACTCGTAAACATGAAATAACACCGAGCAAGGCTCGGTCCACCAGGTACTAAATAAATTAAACAATCATTGATAGAAAAGACCGGATTTCCAGTTGTTCAGATGAAGCATTTTTTGTAGACTCAAATCATGATTAATGACACATGTCTGTGAATGATATACTTGGAAGTATCTGGTTTTAGCGAATTTCCCCTATAGGGAAGAAGCTACTTCCGTAGTTCTCATGGTAAGCCCGAGTCCATGATAACATTTCGTTTTGGGGCCCCCAGAAGAAAAAAACACTATTCGTTCGAATTTTGATCCGTTCTTAATGGAATTTGCTACATAATATGTGTAAATTGGTGATCACACGGACAAGGTCGATAACTAGCCCGATCGTTCCACCAGAAAGGGGGGGGGGCAAAATTAGTCAGGGCGCCAGCAAGGAGGACCTGGAAATTTGGGTGGACAAAGGGTTTTTAACTGATTCTGACTCAGTTTTTTGCGCTGATTACGAATCTGCCGGGTGCAACTTTGGCACCCTTGGGCAAATGCCGCCATATTGGAAAAATGGCGGCAAAGAGGTTTTTCAATGTTAACACGATAGAATCCGTAAAAATGGTCCGATCTCAACGAAAATTAGTACAGACGTGTAAAATGGTAATCGCCTTATCGATTTCAAAAACCAGCTCGATAAGACCACCGGAAGTGGGGGTTATGGGGAATAAACCCCCTTAAAAAGGGTTTTTTGTTTTTTTCACATGGTAAAATTAAAATAATCAAAATATCGTTTCCACCATTGAATTTAGCTTAAAAAAACTAACAATTTGGTATGTTTAATCATTGGTCTATGTCCATTGGTTGCCGAGATATTGAAAGCGGAAAAACCGTACACCGTCCCTATGTTATCCTTATGGGGAAAAAATTAAAATTCTATATCTCGCTTATTTCTCAATATATCTGAATAAAACTTGGTGTGTTGCTTCATCTAGTTGAGATATACTGGATTATGGCCTTAAGTACTCCATTTTTACATTCACGCTGCAGCAAACCTACGTACTCATTCCCCATGCTATCCTTATGGGAAATAAATAAAATACTACCCAACCTCCATGTTTTTCGACATATCTCGATCAAACTTAGAATAAGCCTCTTCTATTTGAGTTATACTGGGATAATGACTGAAAAACACCAAATATTTACAAACATGCAGTAGCAGACCTGCATACTCATTCCCCATGTTATTCTTATGAAGAAAATAAAAATATGTCATATACCGTTTATGTTGCGTTTAAATATTATTTTAAGTGTTTTAAATTCCCTAGATATGTATATCTGCTGCAATGGGGTTATTTAAGATGTCTAACAATTTCATTAATTTCCATAGCTTTTGAGTAAAAATATAATTGTTAACTCCGAAAACATTTATTTCAGCCAGAAGCTGTTCCCAAAATTTAACTTAAATTTCGGGACCGCCGAGCCTGACCTTATATTTTTAAAAGCTCGGTCCTCAAACACAACATTTATTCCTTTGATTAGCAGTACTTACCAAACACAACATAATTGAAGTTAACACTCACTAAGCCTGGCCCCCCATGTGAATAAAACCATTTTGTTTACCTTCCCTTCACTTTAAAACCTACATAAAAATCTATATCTCGCTCTTTTATTAGCATATTGAACATATCAGAATACAATTTGGATTGTGGCTTGAACTAGTCGAGATATATTTTATATTAGCCACACTGAGTTGCCTCATCGCGATTGAGGCAGCGACAATCTACCAGTTTATTTGATGCAACTGTTATAGTACATATACCTTGTATGCTATTCACGTAATATAAAGAAATAAAAGGTGCACTTACAGATATAAATATTACTTATTTATTAAAGTTACTTAGAAAAAAGGAGTTGTTATGTACAATGGAATGATCATCTGCTATTCTGTTTGACTCAGATTTTATTAAAAGGAAAATCTTCTTCCTGAAGTAGTTCATCTCTCATTCTGGTTTGTTGATTGAAGCATACTTTTCCACAGCATTTATAAAATACAATGAGAGATGAACTACGTCAGGAAGAAGATTTTCCTTTTAATGAAATCTAAGTCAAACAGAATAGCAGATGATCATTCCATTGTACATAACAACTCCTTTTTTCTAAGTAACTTTAATAAATAAGTAATATTTATATTTGTAAGTGTACCTTTTATTTCTATATATTACAGCAGTGAATAGCATACAAGGTATATGTACTATAATAGTTGCCTCAAATAAACTGGCAGATTGTAGCTGCCTCAATCGCGATGAGGCAACTCAGTGTGACTAATATAAAATATATCTCGACTAGTTCAAGCCACAATCCAAATTGTATTCTGATATGTTCAATATGCTAATAAAAAAGCGAGATATAGGTTTTAATGGAGTTTTTAAAGCGAAGGGAAGGTAAACAAAATGGTTTTATTCACATGGGGGGCCAGGCTTAGTGAGTGTTAACTTCAATTATGTTGTGTTTGGGTAAGTACTGCTAATCAAAGGAATAAATGTTGTGTTTGAGGACCGAGCTTTTAAAAAAATAAGGTCAGGCTCGGCAGTCCCGAAATTTAAGTTAAATTTTGGGAACAGCTTCTGGCTGAAGTAAATGTTTTGGGAATTAACAATTATATTTTTACTCAAAAGCTATGGAAATAAATGAAATTGTTAGACATCTTAAATAACCCCATTGCAGCAGATCTACATATCTAGGGAATTTAAAACACTTAAAATAATATTTAAACGCAACATAAACGGTATATGACATATTTTTATTTTCTTCATAAGAATAACATGGGGAATGAGTATGCAGGTCTGCTACTGCATGTTTGTAAATATTTGGTGTTTTTCAGTCATTATCCCAGTATAACTCAAATAGGCTTATTCTAAGTTTGATCGAGATATGTCGAAAAACATGGAGGTTGGGTAGTATTTTATTTATTTCCCATAAGGATAGCATGGGGAATGAGTACGTAGGTTTGCTGCAGCGTGAATGTAAAAATGGAGTACTTAAGGCCATAATCCAGTATATCTCAACTAGATGAAGCAACATACCAAGTTTTATTCAGATATATTGAGAAATAAGCGAGATATAGAATTTTAATTTTTTCCCCATAAGGATAACATAGGGACGGTGTACGGTTTTTCCGCTTTCAATATCTCGGCAACCAATGGACATAGACCAATGATTAAAAATACCAAATTGTTAGTTTTTTTAAGCTAAATTCAATGGTGGAAACAATATTTTGATTATTTTAATTTTACCATGTGAAAAAAACAAAAACCCCTTTTTAAGGGGGTTTATTCCCCATAACCCCCACTTCCGGTGGTCTTATCGAGCTGGTTTTTGAAATCGATTAGGGGATTACCATTTTACACGTCTGTACCAATTTTCGTTGAGGTCGGACCATTTTTACGGATTCTATCGTGTTAACATTGAAAAACCTCTTTGCCGCCATTTTTCCAATATGGCGGCATTTGCCCAAGGGTGCCAAAGTTGCACCCGGCAGATTCGTAATCAGCGCAAAAAACTGAGTCAGAATCAGCAAAAAAATCGTTGTCCACCCAAATTTCCAGGTCATCGTAACTTACAATGGGTTGGCACCCTGACTAAATGGGGATAAGGCCCCCAAAATGGTTATTTTTAGATTTTTACATTGAAAGATAAAATTAGTCCAATTTTTAGCACCGTTGTATTCTGCTCCAAAGAAAAAAAAAAGATTCTGTATAATCATTGCCCTGTGTCAATTGGTTATCGAGATATTGAAAGTAATGAACATCGAACATTGTCCCTATGTTCTTTACATGTCTTAATACAACTTTGTTTGAGGCTTCATCGAGATGAGATCTACTTAATCTAAGATAAGATCTAACTCGGAAACCCACAATATTTACATTTCTGTTGAAGCAAACCTACATACTCATTACCCATGTTATCCTCAAGGGAAATAAAAAAAGCTGTGTAGTTTGCTCATTTCTCAACATATAGAGATAAAACCTATATGCGGCTTCTCTTAGTCGGGTTCTACTGGATACTGATTTAAAACCACCAATTTTCACATGCCTGCAGCAGCACACCTGCATACCCCTCTCTCCATGTTCCTCTTACGGATGAGATAAATACAAAACCAAATATCCGTAATGTTGGGTTGAAATATGAATGTCATGTGTTTGCTGTAGAAACAATTCTGCCTTTATGTAAATGTTTCATGACTATAAATGAAATGAAATGAATGAAGTTAGTATGATTTTAAGCACTAGAAATTTCCTGAGTACACAGGTCTACTACAACGGGAGTACTTAATAAGATGTACTGATTTAAATGAAACGTTTTTCATATAAGGCATCACTTACGGCGCGCGGTGCGGCGTATCAGAAATCAGTGATGCTAATCTGGCTAAACTGGATCCCTAAGGAATAAAATAGTGTTAAATGTTAAAAAAATTTAAGATCTCATCTCGATGAAGCCACAAACAAAGTTGCGACATGTTTAAGTTAAGACATGTTAAGAACATAGAGACAATGTGCGATGTTAAAATTTTTAAATATGAAACCAGAGGAAGTCGAAGCCCTAATACAGTCTCCTTATACTTAGGTATAAGGTTGAAAATTTCACATTAGTATTTTATTTATTCAATTTTTTGTATAGTATTATCGATAGAATATATAATGCGATCATAACATATACGACTTCACCAAAATAAAATGTATAATTTCTTCTTCATCTATCTCTAGTTTAGTAATTTTGAGGTCCAAAATCCTCTCTTAAATGTGTCAATAAACCAGCATTAATATAGTTACAAATACTGTGGGGTTGTTTACATATTTTTTAAAATATTAAGTTAGGATAAATATGTTTAAATGTCACAATGTCAATGTTTAATAACCGGTTGTTTTGGTGCAATGATACTAGTATATAATTATTGCTGAAGGAGATACAATAGAAGTTGACTGCTATTATTATCAAATACTTATCTTTAAGAAATTCCTGATGGATATAGTTAGGCTAAGGAATATTATTAAGAAGTGACCTGATTCCGACTCATTCCCATACACAGACGTGAAGTCTTTTTGGGAATTTGTTTAAATCCTGATGTTATTTAGGAAGTTAAGAGAATGGCTATTTAGTATAAATGATGTTGAAAATACCTTTTATAATATAAATAGATAGAGATTTTAACAAATATTAAGCTGGTGGTACAGTGTGATGATTTCTGTTTTAATTTTAGCATTGTTCGTTTTATTATGAAAATATGTTGATATTGTCTGTTAGAATTAAAGTTAGAAAGAATTAATAAATATAGGTTTCATTACTAGTTTTTATGTAGTTAGGTACTTTTATGTATGTAATTAGGGTAGTTGGTGTGATTGTTAAGGTTCTTGCTTATAACATGTGTGTATTTTATAATGTATGTATATTTATCAATATGTTATGTACTTTTTATAAAGCTTAGGAGTTTGCGACTTAATATTTGTTTAGAGATATTTGAAATTGTCTAACTGCAATTTATAAAATATTAGCAAGTGATCACCTCCAAACAGGCATAGCCTTGGAGGAATTTTCTCAAAACAAACTAAATCCTATAATTTAATTTAATTTAAAAAAGGACAGCCTGGGTATACATATTGTTAATTTTGTAATGAATGTGAATATATGTAATACACAACATTGTATTTATATATTTATGTATATATGTTTTGAGAAAACAAAGATTATTATTATTATTATTATTATTATTATTTCACTTCTGTACTGTATGTATTATGTTATAAGGAATAAAGTTTATTTGATTTGATTTGAATGTTTTCCTTATTAAATTAAAAAATATATATAATTTATAAACATTACAAAGCCAAAAATACAAGAGAAGGTTTATCTGAACAAGTTCAAGTGGGAATTTTTTGTTCCTCATAATTAGAATCACTGTATAATTGAAACGCCTTAATTACAAATTTATAATTGAATTTCGAGTGGATATCGTGTACTTAGAAATTAATATTAATTACAAAATATAGACATAATTAGCTTATCATAGTACAGAACTCTTTGTTCTCGGTATATACAATATTATTATATTTTTATTCCAAATATACATCATAAAAACTCTATTTTTTAATTAGATTGAACTTACGTGTTGCCATGAATGTTATTGAAAACTGTTTATTTATTTCATTATGCTCACCTGGTTTAATTGGATTGCTAACTCTATTGAAATCACTAAAAATAATTTTTGTTCATAATGTATTTCGCATAAAAAATCAACATTTTATCACAAGATTGTTTTTTCCCCTTCAGAACTGTTTTAAATGTTCAAATCAGAAATGGTTTAAGAAAAAGAACGACCCTAAGGTTTCTCCTTAAACACATATATTAGCCAAGTTAATTAGAGATTTCAAGATAGCTGGAACTGCTGATGACTTTGCGTTATTTAAGCCTAACGACCTGTTAACGACTATGATTTTACAAGTCATTTGTTTAAAGCTAACGGGAAAAGTAAATATTTATTTACAGCAAATGAAAAGGATACCTAAAGAATTAATTATTTATGGTTTTCTCCTTAGGATAAAGAGTACGATACAAGGAGGCGGGTGAACAAATAATATATAGACTTTTCTCAATAATAGCAACGTAACAGTGTATTTCTAAACTAGGGCGTAAAATGACGATTTTCGAATAAAGAAGTGTTTTTCAAAGAAAAATTACCGAATTATCAAAAGCTACTTTGGGCTCGTGTGATGAACTACATATTGTCCCACCACTCAATATATTAAGCTAAATACTTTGGCAACCATATTTTATCCTTATAATATCTTTCCAAAGAGGCTTTCATCTGTTATTATTCTTCCTCTTGTTATAAATAGAAAAAAATGTACGTTTCAATTGTGTTAGAGTTAGGTTATACATTAGACTGACTATAACCAAGCCACGGAGTTATGCAATTAATTACAAACGTGAATCAATATGTTGATGTATTAGATTTAAAGTTATGAATTCTTCTCATTGACTTTGCAGGGAACGCAGTCATATAATACTGTGCACTGTAAACACGTGTCTCTGGATATTGATGTTTTAGAGTTGCAGTTATGAGTTCCATTCAGTTACGTGAAATTTCACGCAGCCATGTAATACTGTACACTCGTGACTCAGGATATTGATGTATTAGAGTTGCATTTATAATTTCCTCTCAATCACATTGCAGGCTACGCAGTCATCCTATACTCTTATATGAGCAATGTTATCTTGTATGCTTGTATGCTTGCTTGCACAATTATCTCTAAAACGGCTCCGAGGATTTCCTTCAAAGTCTGGAAATAAGTAATTTATGACTAAAAAACGTCTTTTATGCAGATTACTTGGCCAGAGAAAATCTAATAACGTAATAAATCGAATTTTAAAGTTGTAAAATTTTAACATTGGCCTTATGGGTTGCTGTGATAGCAACGAAAATAAACAAGGAAAGTGTAAACAAATGAAGTAATCATAACAGCTGTTTGGAATTTACAGTCATCAAGGGAAAGACAGCAAATGGGATGAAGAGTCCATGGAGCAATAAAAAAGGTTTCTATTTATCAATTTTATGACATTGAAATATTTTATAGTAACTGGATGAACTGGTAAACATGAAATAACACCGAGCAAGGCTCGGTCCACCAGGTACTATAACACTGTACACTGTAAACCCGTGACACTGGACATTTTTGTTTTAGAGTTGCAGTTATTAGTTCCTCACAGGTCACATAGCTATATAATAGCGTACACTCCCGACTCAGGATATTGATGTATTCGAGTTGCAGTTATAATTTCCTCTCGGTCACGTTCCAGGCCACGCAGTTATGTAATACTATACGCACGTGATCCCAACTGATAAGGTCTCCAAACGAGTACAAACAAAATTGTAATAGTAAGGAAAAAGGGAACAAATATAGTTTTGAGACAACTTCTAAAATACACTGGTTTATTTTCATAAAATCCATCTATTTTTTTTTACTTTATTAAGGTTGTCTGAAATTCTTTCCTGAAACTCTCTTATTTGTAAGAGTTTTTAACAAATAAAACGTATCTATTTCTGTAAGGTATTACTTAACGAATGAGGTAAAAGAGGCCCTATAGTCGAGTTAAGGGAATTACAGTTGGAAACCCCTCATCATGATTTCCTTTTAGAATCAAGATGTTACAGTGAAAAAAATATAAATATGATATTAAAAACTCTTTTGTTGTGGAAATCCCCAGCTCTGTTACCTCAGGCCATTAGGCAAACCTTTCCTCAATATGCTGCTTCCCGGCCAACGTATGGCAAAAACTCTCATTAAATGATTCCTCGCTTTTGAGAAAGTTATACATGTTTTTGTTTTTATTAATATTGCAGCATTTTTATTTCGTAAAAGGAATTTATGTTTCATAAATTTTTAAGTGGAAGGACTAAAAGAAAATTAAATAAATGGTTAAATTTGTGTATTTAGTACAGTTTTAGTACTACTTTACCAATTATATAAATTTAGATACACAACTTTATTATGTATCTGAGTGACGGATAGGCGTGACTTACATCTTGTAGTTAATGTGTCTAAAAGTGACAAAAATTGATGGTATTGAAGTTAAATTAGGGCCTGCTGCCCTTTCTTGAATATGACGTAACTTGAAGGCGTTAGATTCATAGTTATAATTTGAGCTTAACTATTTAAATATTTAATAGAGTTAATGGCTGAGTTATTAAAATTTAATATAAAAACGTAGACTTTTATTAGCTAGTTGAGAAAGACTAAATTTAACCAAACATACTTATTAACTTACGCTTGGAGAAATATTTTATACAAAAATGAAAAATGAGAAAGGGTCGCTCATTTGAAAGTCCAAACCGAAAGGATACAAGACAGATACTAATAAAATTACATCATAAAATCGGTAAAACAGTCAGTAAAAATAAATCGTTTTACTTGTAAATAGGCCTACTTATATTTACCACTTTGAAAAAATGAGTTACATAAGGTACAAGTGATGGATCTTTTGTAGTTTACGTTTCATCAGGACGTCGTCAGTTTTAAATTAATCTCTTATCTTGATAAATTTACCAACTTGAGCTGGGCTGGGGAGTCTTTAATTTTACTAAGTGGCCAAGTTTCTTATTAATTTTCCATCGGGCTGCTCTTTATAGGGCGCGTCTAATGACTTGGCCCAGTCAATGCAAAAGACTATTGTTAATGTGTGTGTCTGGGCCAAACCATGTGATTCGGTCGGTAAATAGTATCCCTACACATATAATTCAGTCTTGGTCGTAGATAAAATGCTATTGTTAAACTTTAAACACAACATGAACATTGAGGCCCTCACCCTCTTAAAAAAAAGTCAAAACATGGAAATACACTGTTATTATTTGATTACAATCTGAGTCAGAACTTTTAAACATAGTAAGAAAAATTGCAATGAATTACAAACAAATTTACACTGTGGCTAAAATAAAACCAATAGTTTACAATCTGCTTTCACCCAACACACATTTAACTGAAATTTCCAACGTCTTCATGACTTTTTTAAGAATACGAATGATATGAAAGTCAAGGAAATTTCATCATCAAAATTACTTATCGTAAAACTAATATTCATCCACGGATGTTTCAAAATTATACAATAATCGTACTATACAAAGTCAATTCCGTTATTGGAATCATAAATGATAAATTGAATAATAATAATGTCAACTAATAAAAATAGTTAGGACAAAATATGTTCGAAGAAACATTTCTCATTCTCGGTGTAATATATTAAAGGTATATTAAAGGAGTATTAAAAAGGAATATTAAAGGTGTAAGCTGTTGAGGGTTATTGGTGCGGTCAGTGGACAGCGCCTTCGAATATTGAACTATGCAAAACACCAGCAGCACTCGAATTGCCTACTACACGACTGCGGGCGCCGTTGATTGGGCTGTTAAATATTAAAGCTTGTCCAGTGCTTGTTCATGCTGAATAAGCCGAACAGGCGGTTCAAACTGAAGTCCTGAAATTGTAGTGAGTGAAATGACTAATTACATTGATGTAGATTATTCCGATACAAACTACGAAACTATAAATTGAAATTGTGTTTAGAAAAATGTGCTTCATATTTATTTACATTTTCAAACTGAATTTATAATTTTCGCTTATGTCATTTGATTCGCTCTGCAAATATCTAAAACCCTCCCTGCACATACAGTCCAGTCATTGTTATAAAAAAAAACTGATTTTTAATCATTGAAATATGCAGTGATTATTTTATTATGATGTTAGTAGGCCCTATATGCACAGTAGAAAAAAGAACATTTTGTAGTAAATAGTTATGGTTAATTACGCAGCAATCTAAAGGCAAGCCATAGGTGACTGCTCAATTACTCAAATTTATAATGACTTGGCCACTTTTATTTAAAGAATACAAATAATGTCTAAAGTTGAATATTATATATTTGTTCATTATTATATGTGTTATTATTATATGTGTTCATGAGGGTATTTTGATTTTTCTCAATAATTTATCATTAAAATTATATTTTTCCACGGATGTTTTGAAATCATACAATAGTTTATACTAGTGGATACGCGCTGTTCTGCAGCTTTCAATTTTCGCTTAGTCTGCTGATAAAACAAACTTTATCAAACCCCTTGACCCTTGAAATTTCTAATCGTTGTTGAATATCATGAGAAAATGCGTAAATTAAAGGGCGTTTAGGACTCTTCCATTTAGTCTAATTTTTATAACGTTTATTTCTTGCAAAACCTCATGCCGTTGCCTTTTCAACGACACCTGAATAGTCAAAACAGGTTCAGAACTGTAGGAAGAGTCTTCATCACATAATAACTCATAGCCGTAACGAATCAAATAAATATTAGAGATAGCCTGTTGGTCAAAATTCAACCAGGAAATAATCGTATAGTTTTTACACTTCGCTCCAATGAAAAATTTAACTGCATTTGTTTACATTTTTTGTCATCCCGTAACCGTCATGGCAACTAAACACCATGCTAATTCTTTCATAATTTCAAATTCATTTTTCTGCAATTCTCAAAAACTATAATAAATTATGTTGGGATTATGCACAGCTACAGGAATATACCATTCTTTCAGTGCATAGATGTTCCTCAGGCTGAGAAAAGAGGATGACAATAATAATGCTAGACTATTATTTTTTCTCTTCTTTTTTAAGAGTGTGGCGGCCTCTTTTTACCTTGAATTTGCCCTCCCTCCTGGGCCTGAGGATTGTGCGTAGAGGTTTATTATTCTATTTTAGATATTATATTGTAGATATATTTAATAAAGAATAGAAAAAAAACAGATTACCTATGTAGTAAATTACGTAATTGAAACAATAACTGGTAACGTAAAATATTATTTCAACTAAGTTATTCAACTAAATAAAAGTCGTGAGGATAATATATATTTGCAGAAAAGTTTTTTATTCTCAGTGTAATGTAATGGAACCATAAAGGTGTAAGCTATCGAGGGTTATTGGTGCGGTCAGTGGACAGCGCCTTCGAATATTGAACTATGCAAAACACCAGCAGCACTCGAATTGCCTACTACACGACTGCGGGCGCTTTTGATTAGGCTGTTAAATATTAAAGCTTGTCCAGTGCTTGTTCATGCTGAATAAGCCGAACAGGCGGTTCAAACTGAAGTTCTGAAATTTTAGTGAGTAAAACAACTAATTATGTTGGTGTAGATTGTTCCGATATAAACTGTGAAACTACAAATTGAAATTGTGTTTAGAAAAATTTGCTTCATATTTATTTATATTTTCAAACTGAATTCAGATTTTTCGCTTATGTCATTTGATACGCTCTGCAAATATCTGAAACCCTCCCTGCACATACAGTTCAGTCATTGTTATGAAAAAAATATTTTTAATCATCGAAATATGCAGTGATTATTTTATTATGATGTTAGTCGGCCCTATATGCACAGTAGAAAAAAGAACATTTGTAGTAAATAGTTATATGGTTAAGTATGCAGCAATCTAAGGGCACGCCATAGGTGCTCAAAAAATCAAATTTATAATGAATTAGACTATTTTATTCAAAGAATACGAATACTATCAAAACTTGAAAGAGCACACTATATCTGTTTATAAGGATGTTTTCATTATCTAAATAATTTAACGTAAAACATATTTATCCACGAATGTTTTGAAATTATACAACAGTTTATACTAGTGGACACGCGCTGCTCTGCAGCTTTCAAGTTTCGTTTAGTCTGCTGATAAAAAAATGTTCATCACCCCATCTTGATACTTGAAATTTCTATTCCTTGTTAAATATTATGGGAAAATACGCAAATTTAAGGGCGATTAAGACTCTTTCATTTGGTCTAATTTTTATAACGTTTATTTCTTGCAAAACCTCATGCCGTTGCCTTTTCAATGACACCTGAATAGTCAAAATCGGATTAGATCTGTACTGTAGGAAGAGTCTTCATCGCATAACAACCCCTAGCCCTAACGTATTAAATAAATATTCGAGATGGCCTGCAGGTCAAAATTCAAGTAGGTAATATTTGTATAGTTTTTACTCATTGTTCCAATGAAAAACTAACTGCTTTTCTTTACATTTTGTTGTCAACCCGTTACCAACATGGCAACTCATAAAGCCCATGTTATTTTTTTTATTTCAGATTCATTTTTTGCGATTTTCAAAAACTATAGTGAATTCTAGTGGGATTATGTATAGCTACAGGAAAATACAATTCTTTCAGGGTGCATTGATGTTTCCTATAGTGCCCTCAGGCTGAGAAAAGAGGTTCCCCCTTGGACCTAGGCCTGCGCGTGAAGGTTTATTATTCTATTTTAGGTATTATATTCTAGATATATTATATCAAGAATAGAAATAGATAAATTACCAGTGAAGTCAATTCCCTAATTGAAAAAATAACTGGTAACGTCAAATATAATTTCAAATATTCAACTAAATAAAAGTCGTGAGAATAATATATATTTGCAGAAACGTTTCTCATTCTCAGTATAATGTAATGGAACCATAAAGCTGTAAGCTGTTGAGGGTTATTGGTGCGGTCAGTGGACAGCACCTTCGAATATTGAACTATGCAAAACACCAGCAGCACTCGAATTGCCTACTACACGACTGCGGGCGCCGTTGATTGGGCTGTTAAATATTAAAGCTTGTCCAGTGCTTGTTCATGCTGAATAAGCTGAACTGGCGGTTCAAACTGAAGTTCTGAAATTGTAGTGAGTAAAACAACTAATTTTATTGATGTAGATTGTTCCGATATAAACTATAAAACTACAAATTGAAATTGTGTTTAGAAAAATGTGCTTCATATTTATTTACATTTTCAAACTGAATTTATAATTTTCGCTTATGTCATTTGATTCGCTCTTCAAATATCTAAAACCCTCCCTGCACATACAGTTCAGTCATTGTTATAAAAAAAAATTTTTAATCATTGAAATATGCAGTGATTATTTTATTATGATGTTAGTCGGCCCTATATGCAAAGTAGAAAAAAGAACATTTGTAGCAAATAGTTTTAAGGTTAAGTATGCAGCAATCTAAGGGCAGACCATAGGTGCTCATTAAATCAAATTTATAATTACTTTGCCACTTCTACTTAATGAATACGATTACTATCAAAACTTCAAAGAGCACATTATATCTGTTTATAAGGATGTTTTCATTATCTAAATAATTTAACGTAAAACATATTTACCCACGAATGTTTTGAAATCATACAATAGTTTATACTAGTGGTCACGCGCTGCTCTGCAGCTTTCAATTTTCGTTTAGTCTGCTGATAAAACAATGTTTATCACCCCATCTTGATACTTGAAATTTCTATTCCTTGTTAAATATTATGGGAAAATACGCAAATTAAAGGGCGTTTAGGACTCTTCCATAATTTTTATAACGTTTATTTCCTGCGGTTTTCAACTACACCTGAATAGTTAAAATCGGTTCAGAACTGTGGTAAGAGTCTTCATCACAAAATAACTCATAGCCGTAACGTATCAAATAAATATTATAGATGGCCTGCAGGTCAAAATTCAACTAGGTAATATTTGTATAGTTTTTACACATTGCTCCAATGAAAAAATAACTGCATTTGTTTACATTTTGTTATCAACCCGTTACCAACATGGCAACTCATAAAGCCCATGTTATTTTTTTTATTTCAGATTCATTTTCTGCGATTTTCAAAAACTATAGTGAATTCTAGTGGGATTATGTATAGCTACAGGAAAATACAATTCTTTCAGGGTGCATTGATGTTTCCTATAGTGCCCTCAGGCTGAGAAAAGAGGTTCCCCCTTGGGCCTAGGCCTGCGCGTGGAGGTTTATTATTCTATTTTAGGTATTATATTCTAGATATATTATATCAAGAATAGAAATAGATAAATTACCAATGAAGTCAATTCCCTAATTGAAACTATAACTGGTAACGTCAAAATATAATTTCAAATATTCAACTAAATGAAAGTCGTGAGGATAATATAAATTTGCAGAAACGTTTCTCATTCTCAGTATAATGTAATGGGACCATAAAGCTGTAAGCTATCGAGGGTTATTGGTGTGGTCAATGGACAGCGCCTTCGAATATTGAACTATGCAAAACACCAGCAGCACTCGAATTGCCTACTACACGACTGCGGGCGCCGCGCCGTTGATTGGGCTGTTAAATATTAAAGCTTGTCCAGTGCTTGTTCATGCTGAATAAGCCGAACAGGCGGTTCAAACTGAAGTTCTAAAATGTTAGTGAGTAAAATAACTAATTACATTGATGTAGATTGTTCCGATATAAACTATAAAACTACAAATTGAAATTGTATTTAGAAAATTGTGTTTCAAATTTATTTACATTTTGAAACTTGATTAAGATTTTTCGCTTATATCATTTGATTCGCTATATATCTAAAACAAATGCAAATATCTAAAACCCTCCCTGCACATACAGTCCAGTCATTGTTATAAAAAAACGGATTTTTAAACATTGAAATAGGCAGTGATTATTTTATTATAATGTTAGTCGGCCCTAAATGCAAAGTAGAAAAAAGAACATTTGTAGCAAATAGTTATGGTTAATTACGCAGCAATCTAAAGGCAAGCCATAGGTGCTCATTAAATCAAATTTATAATTACTTTGCCACTTTTATTTAATGAATACGAATACTATAAAAACTTGAAAAAGCACACTATATCTGTTTATAAGAATGTTTTCATTATCTAAATAATTTAACGTAAAACATATTTATCCACGAATGTTTTGAAATTATACAACAGTTTATACTAGTGGACACGCGCTGCTCTGCAGCTTTCAAGTTTCGTTTAGTCTGCTGATAAAACAATGTTTATCACCCCATCTTGATACTTGAAGTTTCTATTCCTTGTTAAATATTATGGGAAAATACGCAAATTTAAGGGCGATTAAGACTCTTCCATTTGGTCTAATTTTTATAACGTTTATTTCTTGCAAAACCTCATGCCGTTGCCTTTTCAATGACACCTGAATAGTCAAAATCGGTTTAGATCTGTACTGTAGGAAGAGTCTTCATCGCATAATAACCCCTAGCCCTAACGTATTAAATAAATATTCGAGATGGCCTGCAGGTCAAAATTCAAGTAGGTAATATTTGTATAGTTTTTACTCACTGCTCCAATGAAAAAACTAACTACATTTGTTTACATTTTGTTGTCAACCGTTACCAACATGGCAACTCGTAAAACCTATGTTATTGTATTATTTCAGATTCATTTTCTTCGATTTTCAAAAACTATAGTGAATTCTAGTGGGATTATGTATAGTTACAGGAAAATACAATTCTTTCAGGGTGCATTGATGTTTCCTATAGTGCCCTCAGGCTGAGAAAAGAGGTTCCCCCTTGGGCCTAGGCCTGCGCGTGGAGGTTTATTATTCTATTTTAGATATTATATTCTAGATATATTATATCAGGAAAAGAAATAGATACATTACCAATGAAGTCAATTCCGTGATTGAAACTATAACTGGTAACGTCAAAATATAATTTCAAATATTCAACTAAATAAAAGTCGTGAGGATAATATATATTTGCAGAAACGTTTCTCATTCTCAGTGTAATGTAATGAAACCATAAAGGTGTAAGCTATCGAGGGTTATTGGTGTGGTCAATGGACAGCGCCTTCGAATATTGAACTATGCATAACACCAGCAGCACTCGAATTGCCTACTACACGACTGCGGGCGCCGTTGATTGGGCTGTTAAATATTAACGCTTGTCCAGAACTTGTTCATGCTGAATAAGCTGAGCTGGCGGTTCAAACTGAAGTTCTAAAATGTTAGTGAGGAAAATAATTAATCATATTGAAACGTATTGTTTAAAAAAAACTAAAAAACTATTGTATGACACTTTGTTTAGACAAATATGTTTTATATTTGTATCTTGAAACTGGATTTCGATCTAGTTCAGTTAATAGTAATTAAATGATTTATTGAATTACGGATGTTTTCCGCTGGGAATTTTTATTTCCCTTTAACTAGGCAATTCTCAATAATAATTAGAAAGAAAAACTGTAGCTCTGAATGATACAGACTGAAAACTAATCATATTAAACGTTTCGAGTTTACTTATTATTGTATTAAGACACCTTTATCTACTTAAAGTTCAGTCCTCAAGACATTTAAATTTGCATTCATAAAATATGAGTACTGCACATTTAACATGGACGTTATATGGGAAAATGGAGTTTTTTGCTTATAATTACGAAATCTTCAAAGGTAGGAGGTAAGTGGAGGCCTAAATTGAAAAGTTCCTGGTCATTGAAAGACCTGTAGGTGATGTGCTATTTGACATCTGCTGCCATTTGATAATTTTTATTTTCCGGACTAACTTACCAACATAAAAACACATGTAATGTAAAAAACTTTTATAATTTAAATTTTGGCATGCCTTATATCAAATTAAAAATGAGTTTACAAAGATTAATAGTTTCTAAACAGAACAAATATATGTTATGTGGTTCTCGAGATACGGAGAGACCCGTACATACATTATTTTTCACAAAAACCACCCATTTTGAAAATAATAAAGATAAGGTAAGATCTGTTTTTACCAAATTGTTCATCTCGCTCAGAGCTTTGAAATTATGTAACATATGACATATGTTTACTTTTAAAATCTGAGATTCGAACCCATGACCCTCGGTTTTTGGATCACCCTGTATTTTCAAAAGGTTAAAAATATGTTTACGTTGTTCCTTGGGTATGAGTTAGTGGGAATAGGTTTCGTTTCGTCCTTGTATGTCAATCCGTTTGTCTGTTGTGGACGGATTAGAAGATTCAACTTGTACTTTTCATTATGTAAAAGTTAGAGCTCAGTTTTATCTGGGTTAAGAAATAAACAAACAAGAAATTTAAAAGATAATATATATTTTTAAGAGGGGACTATGGGCGATTCGGTGTCGCCCTCGCTAGAGAGATAAGTACTAACATTACTTCGCGATGATAATGGGACAAAAAATGGGGTATATACAATATTGGTATGTATCAAAATGAAGTCGAAAAGATATAGTGAAACTCAGGTTTAAGGGTTTACATTGTACTTAAACTGTTGACTTTTTAACTTTTGTAAACCATTAAAAAAATTAAATATAACTTATTCCAAACATTTTCACGAAAACACTAAATCGTTTTCTTTAAGTAAATTGAAGCTGGCGAAGTAAACAATGAGATAGCAGTATTTTTGCACGTAATACAACCATATCTGCTGATACAGGAATTTGATTGTCAGTTCAAGAGCAGAATATTTTCCGGCTGCTGAAATCCAGCGATGAACGTGAGGAGATCGAGAAATTCACACCAGAGCACGAGAGGAATACTACCAGCCCGTGACTGGCGAACTGGAAATTAATATTGCTGATAAATGTGCTCCATCTATGTATAAAGCCCAAGATATCCGTATATTTTTTAGAAAACCCATTAGTTACCCATAAATCCTATACTTGAATAAAAGGTCCGTGGGAGAAAACTCAGGGAAAATATTAGTTTTCTGGTAAAGTTTTCCTTAAGGACAGAAATATAAAGAAAATGGCTGACAGCTGATGCATTTGTTTTATTTTCAATTATTTGTTTACTTTTTCCCCAGCGAAGCGGGACACCATCAGCTAGTAATAGTAATATAGGAACCGACAACGTAGGTGTTGCATATCTATATAATGTTAAAATGTAATTTAACCACGAATAAATTTTATCTTGCTACAGGAAATGCTTTCCACGAAGCTAGCGGCTGATACATGTTGAATGAAGCCATCGTAACTAGTGAGTGATGACGACTGGATGCCATCTTGAATGTAGGTCATCTGGCTGACCATCTAGATCAGTAATAAGGATATAATATAAATAGGATATACTAAAATGTAATTAACTCAGCTATAATTAAATGTAATTAACTTTCCAAATTTATGATTAAATGTCATTACAATTTATACCCATGCTTTTACAATTCTGAAGTTCAATTGATTTAAAATGTATAAAACATTTGGTTTACGCCAAATTAAATTAAAAGAGAATGGAAACATTAAAAGGATAATCCCGAAGAAACCTTAAAAATATAGAAAAAGTAGTATAATAAAAAATCAATTATACAAACTTGACCACGGATTTAATAATGTTTGGATTTAACTTAGGTTATCTTAAATAATTGTTATTGTAACTTGTAACAAATATTTAGAAAAACTTAAAGCAAATAAATGAATTCAAATTTGTATTGATATGATATTACGTAAATTAGTTAGGCTACGTTCTATGTTATTACGTAGCATATGTAGTGAGTTCAAATATGCTCACATTTACACAATATTGGATAGCCTACACTGTTTCAGTCGTTGTGTTGGCATATAAATCTTAGAAGTATTCTACTTGACAATTGTTTGTGGGACATCTTTCGGATACTTGTAAAATAAAACTTAAAAAATATATTTACCTACATAACAAAGTAATAAGTGCTGAATATGCGAGCATTTTTCAACTTGGATAAAACATAACAAATATAATTTGAAATTTAATATACTAAATAAATAAAGTAAAAAAAAAACATATACAGGTTGAGTTAAACCACCCGTCCACCTATTTGTAATGCGAAAATGGTTTAACGTAGAGATACCAAAAACAATTATTTCCTACAAGTTTGCGAATGAAAAATTCATTAAAAGGTTTTCTTTGCAAATTATTTACCGAGTGTTATATGATTTTCACAGTTTAAAAATCTGGTTCAGGTTTTAATCTTTTCTTTCAAAATATTGGTAGCTCCAGGAATACAAATTTTAAATAGCAACATAATATGTAAAATCGTATATAATTTTAAAAGTATTTTGATTAGGATTTTTGCGGACATTTGCCATAACTGATTAGTAAAAAACAAGTTTCACACTAATAAGTGATGGCAAATGTCCGCAAAGATCCTAATCAAAATATAAAATCACCATCACCAACAATGAATTTCAAACAAAGAATTTTAAAGGTATTTAAACGTCCTCCGATTTTGTAATTTGCACAAGTACTCTACCTTGTTAAGTATCCATAGGAACATATGAGGCCATTGGTACCCTTTGGTACTGCTTAATCAACATGAACTCTGTATGGAAAATTAAGTTATTTGGAAAATGGCTGCTACTACTGTAACCAGGAAATTTCCTCCTAGGACTAAGAGTTCCTCATAAATTATTAATATCCCAGTTACAGAAGTATCACCCCTCGCACTAAAAACCTTCCAACTCTTGCTGATGGTTCATATTATCTGTTCATATATTACAATTAGATCAATATTATAATACTCAAAAGCATAAACAACCGGTTATAAAATAATTACAGTATAAAACCTTTACTTATAATGGGTTGAATAAATTGATGAACTAAGTGAATGTATGTATAAGCAGAATCACAAATCTGGTATCCGTCACTGTGTCGGTATTTTGATAAGATTATAGGATTATGGGAGGTCTTATGTACAGTATGATCATAAAAATCATTATAGCTTTTTCAGATTATTGAAGATTGCTAACAAAATTGTGTACTCTTTACTATATATCGTCTATGTACCCTTTTCGTAAAATATACATTAATCTCATATTTTGTCAGTAGTTTCCGATCTATTTGGTATGATTAATATTTATATTCCATGGTATTATGAAAATAGTATTCCTAAAAGTTAACTTAAGTGCAATGGAATTGGCTCGTTGGGGTCGTTGATGTTTGTGAATTAATCCAATTGTGTGATCAATTAGCGCACACACAGTAGTTTGCAACTACCGATGTGTCATGGCCGCTGTACGCAGCTGTGTGACTCTGGAGGGTCACATGCCAAACCAATCCATCACTGGCCTTCTACTGTGCAGGAATCAGATTTAACACCTTGCTTAACAAACCTGCAATTGCGATTAATTTCTATAAAAACACTTTTAATCTTTTGAAACTTAAAAGGACGATTTTATAAACCGGAGGTCCCTTTCATGTTTTATTTTTGGGCTTTCTTTTTGCCTGAAAGCCTTAGCTGAGGGAAACGTTACACTAATGCCCTGATCGGTTCATTCTAGAAATAATTGATGTTAAGTAGAGTCTAGCCTTCTATATTACGCATTCAAAGCAAGCATTCTTGAAGGTTTTTTTACGTATTGAATTATAATACTTTTAACGTTCAGATTGCACAGAAAAGCGATTTGTTTCTTGGGTTTGATTGTGATTGCGCTTTTGGCTACTATATATTAGTTAATAGAGTTTAATAACTTACAAAAGTTAATAATTTTGGCGATAATACTTTTTACCACCATAACATTTTATATTTTTCAATCTAAGGTATTACAATATTATTAATCAAGCTAAAATCGTACAAAATAAAATGCAAAGAATTAAGATTGCGTTTACTTACTTGTTTTGCTTAGGCCATGCGATAGCAAGCTCACACGTGCCGGTTTTACAGTTTCTTGGATACGTGTCGAGCAAAATAACAAAGTAGCAATGCTATGTTTACTAATGTAATGAAACTTTGGATTTTTCTACTCCCTTTTGTTCTGATTTTATTCCCCTTGAGCTACTTTAGATAGTTAGTAATATTATCATCGCTATTTTTACTTTCTTTGGTAAGGATGGTATTATTTCATGTTAACTTTTTTGGGACTCCGAAGGATCTGATGTTATTATTATTAAAGTGCCGCGCCTTTTAGGTTGTCTCTTGAAAATAATTGTTTTCTCGCTACACTACTGTGAAATCACATTTTTTCGTCATGAGTTTATCATTTGCGAAAGTTCATCATTGCATTTTTTACTTCTTAAAAATGCTGCAAAAGTAATATTTACTATCTTTTTGATTTTTAGCGAATTTCCCCTATAGGGAAGAAGCTATTACCGTAGGTCTCATGGTAAGACCTAAGCCCAAGACCATGATAACTTTTCGTTTTGGGGCCCCCAGAAGCAAAAAACACCATTCGTTGGAATTTGTATATATATATATATATATATATATATATATATATATATATATACATCTATATATCTATGTGTCTGTTAGCACGATAGCGGCCGCAAAAATGGTCCGATCTTTATGAAATTTGGTAAAGGTGTAATCAATTGGACGAGTTCGTAAACCAGCCTGATCGGACAATCAGAAAGAGGGGTTAAGGGGTATTTCATATAGAAAAATTAGATCCAATTTTGTATTACACCATTGAATTCAGCTTGAAAAAACAAACAATTTAGTATTTTGAATCATTGCTCTATGTCCATTGGTTACCGAGATATTGAATGTGGTAAACACAGTACGCTGTCCCAATGTTAACCTTATGGGAAATAAGTTAAATTCTATACCTCGTTTATTTCTCAATAAATCTTGATAAAACTTGGTAAATGGCTTTTTCTAGTTCAGATCTACTAAATATTGAATTAAAACCACCCAGTTTTAATATACCTGTAGCAGCACACCTGCATACTCATTCCCCATGTTATTCTTCTGGAGCTTATAAAAACATGTAAAATGTCGTTATGTTGGATTAAAATATGTTGTTTCGCATTTGAAATTCACTGAGTGTGCAGGTATGCTACAACGGGGGTGTTTCGTAGTAAACACAATAATGTTTGTTGTAGTTTCATCAGCTGTGTAACGAAAAGTATCGTTCAAAACACGAGTGAAAGTAGCTTACATTTTCTCGACCATATGAAGTGCTCGATAAACATACGGTCTCGAGTATGTAATGACCCACTTGGCTTGATTCACCCTTTTGAAATATACTATACAACGTTTTAAAGTTATAAGAGCCCCAAAAAGATTATTAACATGCAGCTTCTAATCCACTGGTTTCTACAGGTTACTTATCTTCCTCTCTTACCTTTTAAAACTATATATATAATTATCTATAAGTATAAAAGAGGATGTTGGTATATATATATATATATATATTTAGTTGGCAGGGATAAACACAAAAACCGCTGGACCGATGGCCACGAAACTTGGTACATACATGTAGAATTTCATGGAGTAGGTTTATACACCTTCAATTTCGTGATAACTTTCAGGGCTTAGCCCTGGGACCGTCTTAAAGGTACCCATGTCAGGGATTTTGAAATAATTTGAGTTAGATTTGTTTACTAACAAAACATATGAAAGTAAAATTTAAAACAGGTGATGTAAATTAATGGTATTTCTTTCTGCTATTTAACTGTATTTTTGTTAAAATGAAGATTTGTTACTTGGTGCCAGGTGGTCAATGAATTAGACTTTTGCATTTTTTCAAAGTGCAATACACTATATAAAATGCTGATAATATGTAGTATAACATAAAATAAATAACTGATTACTGAAGGACTCCAGTGATCACTGATCACTTATACTTGAAGGACTTTTTTTATGACAACTAACTGCTATTTAAAGAGGAAGAGTGTGCTACTGTAAAGAATTAATTTTACCTACAACACTTTAAAAAAATTGCCGGGACGGCTCATTGAAACGTTTTGCTCAATATAGAGTCTAAAAACGTAAGACAGCACTTTTTATTAATTGCTGGAGTGGCATTGTAATTTTTTGTTCAAGGTGCACCCTAAAACCTTAAGAAAATGATCTTTTACAGTGAATAAAATTTCAAGCTAACTTCTTTGATTCCTCTAACACGTATGCCTTCATGAAGGAAATAAATAGGATTTCTAATACGCAGGTCTGCTGTGACGGGGGTGCATAATAAAGTTTTAATTAAGGGTAACATATGCGAGCAGATTCAAAGTGACGTCGAAAAAGCCAAGGGTGCCGTTCCTTATATTGTGCCCCATGATCATCATCAGGGCAAGCTCAGGTACCGCGGAAACAACCATTAAATGCTTCTCGGCGTTCGTCTCTGTAAATTGGCCTCTTGAGTGTGTGAGCGCAATCCTCTTCACCTGATAGCACGATCGACTGGACAGGCGACACAAGCAAAACGCACTTGCAAGAGGAAGGACCACCGATATTGGGCATGAGCCTACCCAGGGCAGCAACACCATTTGGGGCTTTGTTGGTGGGGCGTTGGATATGGTCACATTTTTTTATGTACAGGCAGTTTATGCAGGAATATAATACCCCCGTCGTAGCAGACCTTCGTACTAAGAGCGAATTTCTAAAAACTTTTGCTTCATGGAAGTACATTTGATATGTTCAAAGAAGTAGATACATTACATACATTAGATTTTACAATAAGAAAAATAAATGGGAAAGCAAAACTATATAATTCATGGGTGATAGTGTATGTATAATTTTAATCGTGAGCGAAGCCACGGGTTCTTCTAGTATATATATATATATATATATATATATATATATTTCGAACTAAATATGGTCACTTAAAATAAAATACTTATTATAAAAAAATAGAGGAAAACCAGCCGATCAGAACCAATGTTTTTTGTTGCATTCTAAGGTATATTGAAGCCTTTGTACTGTTCTATTTTACAAAAACAGCAATCGGGAGTCAATTTTAGATTTGTAAGAAAATTAAAACTATCATTTCACCATCAGCTTCAACGGCTACTCACCTCTCTTAGGTAAATGGCGGAATGTTTCCTTGAAGAGTCGTATTCCTCCCTAAAGGTTCAATAAAATATGGGATTCAACTCCAACTGCCTGTGGAACTAAAAAATCTCAATTTAGCGAATTTCCCCTATAGGGAAGAAGCTGTTACCGTAGGTCTCATGGTAAGACCTAAGCCCGAGACATGATAACTTTTCGTTTTGGGGCCTCCAGAAGCAAAAAACACCAATCGTTCAAATTTCTAGATATAAATATATATATATATGTATATATTGGGTATATATATATATATATATATATATATATATATATATATATATATATATATATATATATATATACATGTGTCTGTAATCACGATAGCGCTCGCAAAAATGGTCCAATCGGAATGAAATTTGGCACAGGCGTGTAACGTAGTAATTATTCGGATGAGTTCGTGAACCAGCCCGATCGGACCATCGGAAGGGGGAGTAAAGGGGGATAAACCCCCCTAAAAATAGGTTTTTTGAGATTTTTTACATAGAAAAATAAAATTTATCGGATTTTTGTTGGCACCATTGAATTCAGCTAAAAAAAAACAAACAATTTAGTATTTTGAATCACTGCTCTATGTCTATTGGTTACCGAGATATTGAAAGTGGTAAACACAGTACGTTGTCCCAATAATAACCTTATGGGAAATAAGTAAAATTCTATATCTTGGTTATTTCTCAACATATCTTGATAAAACTTGGTAAATAGCTTCTTCTAGTTCAGATCAACTAAATATTGTATTAAAAACCACTCAGTTTTGATATACCCGTAGCAGCAAACCTGCATACTCATTCCCCATGTTATTCTTATGGAGCTAACCAAAACATGTTAAATCTCGCTATGTTGGATTGAAATACGTTGTTTTGCATTTGAAATTCGCTGAGTATGCAGGTCTGCTGCAACGGGGGTATTGTTATTCTACCTGTACGGTAAGGCAGATTTATTTTATGTAAAGCTTGCCGAAAACGAGCTATTGTTATTTATTTCGTTTACTATTTACTCATTAATAGGGTCTACTGACAGTTTTAACACACTAAACAAAACATATATTTTTGTTCTTCCTCTCAACTGTGCCACCATTTTACAATTATTCTATACACAACATTAAATTCATGTATAACAATTGCACACTAAAGTTACTGTAAGAACATAATATTACAATGTAAGAGTGAATACACTCAAAGTACATATAACAACAGAAATACAAGCAAAATAACTTTAAATAATGCATCGACTAAATATTCAAGTTGAAACTTGGCTCATCATATATCTTTGTCAGCTTTTGTTTTGATTAAATCTCTATTTTAACTAATAACAATTATATGTAGTCTTGTTTATAGTATACTCGACATGCATCGTCAAATTAATGCAAGCTCATTGGTCAATGACAATTCATTGTTGGCAGGTGTAGTCGATCAGCTGATCGGCGGAAAAAAGAGATAAATTTTCTCTGCACGTCCATTATTGTCTGTTGCCAAACAGTTGTAACGGTCGGGTCAACTTAATAACTGTGCGGATGTAAAGTGCTCAGTGTAGTTCTAATTACACTTTTACGTTATTTTGGATCATGATGACTACAGGGATAGTTATGAGGTAGGCCTACTACAAGTTCAATATTTGCAACTCCCTTCCTTTGTTTTCTTACGTAATGAAATGTGGGTCGTGATTTCACGGCAAAATAGCTATGACCAATAATGTCTTTTTGGATTGTTATTTTTTAATTTGAATATGATAAAGGATTCTTTTAGTATTTGATCATTTCAGGATTTGCAGGTTTATTATGTATAGGTATGGTATGGGTAGGTAGGTGTAGGAATATAAGTAATTTAGTTAGGTGTAGGTTACCTTTATACACATACAATGTTGGCGAGACCTTCGCAGATCTACGCAAGGTGGGTGAACATTTTTTATGTCTTAAAAATATTTTATTCTCAACTACGTTCGACACTCCTTACGATTCTTAATATTTTAATTCTCCAAGAGAGGACGAGAAGTATTTGTTTAAGTCCTGGATTTGTGTTAGTTCTTCCTTTATTTGACGGCAGCCAAATTTGGCGGATGTGTTTTTGTACGTTTTCTTGTCGTAAAAATGTTAAATGTGTTTTTTGACTGTGTGTTCTACATGACGACTTTCTTCAATGAAGAATGATTAGGCCCTGACACATCCTTGAATCACCCGATGATGCCTTCTTAGAAAAGGCGAAAATAGTTGTTACAACAATCCAATGTGTTACAAGATTCTTGGATTACGAGAAGCAGGTTTTTAAACCGATTTATATATTCTAAGTAATCCGGAGGCTTGAAAAATGAAAACCTTTAGAAAAATGAAAAAAACATATATTTCGTTAATGGTGTTATATTTTTTGTGGTCTCTAGATATAGTGATGGAGTGTATTCAAGATAAACAACTGAAAATGCTTCAATACTTGAATGCTATACGCATTTCTCTACAACCATGCGATCAGGTTTACACTCAATTCCAACAAAATTGTTGTCAGAAAAAAAGGTGTAAACTACCTGGATTTAAGCTAAAGTGATCCAATCTATTGGTTTGAACTAGAAATGGTTTGGCACCGTCTTGGGTACTTTAAGTTCATGTAAGTTAAAAAAATACTTCTTCAATGTTGATGTGATTGGAGTCACAATTCAACTTTCGTTGGTAACTCAAATACGGTTCTCTATTGTCAGTTTTTCGATTTTTATGATTGTTCGTGTTCTTCTGTTGGTCTCAATGTTAAATGTTTTCTTATACTTTGTGTCTGACGTTTCTTCATTCTTTGAAGAGGAATTTTTTAGTTTTAGCTTAGATGAACTTGAAAATGTAACCTTGTTGTAGTTTACAAGAGTAGATTCGATCAATTTGGGCTGTTTTTTTTCCGATCGTTAACACCTTTTTTGGTAATAAATAGCGGTTCGACGGCTGTACAATCATGGAATTTGTTAGTAAAATCTTTGGAGAGAACTTTGTATCGTAAGTGAAATCTTTAGAGATAACTTTGTATCGTAAGTGATGACGCCGATGAAGGTTCGCTTTGGACTTTGTGTCAAAGCCAAGTTTGTGAGACTCAAAGATAAAGAGAGCTGTTGTACCAAGGTGCGAGTTGAGTCAGTTAAATCTTGCAGAAGTTGAAACAATATCCTCCTCCGGCAGTTTCTGGCTTCACACATCCGCAGGGACTGACTTCTTACAAATTGAAGCTGTTCACAACCATTCGGATTGTTAAGTTAGGCAGACACATGAACATGGCTTCATAACTATTATTGTTGTTATTAATACCCAAATTGCAAAAATTGTATTTTTGAAAACTAGTCTTGTTTGTAGATTCAGAACTATTTTTTTTATCAAACAACCATTAAGTGCAGACCTCTGGTTTGGAACATTATTTTAGGCTATTAATATATTGTAAGGGGATTTTCTGTTTCGTATTCTTAAATAGCGACTTAGATAATAGTTAAATTACTGCACAGATAATATTTTTACTTCGACAACCAGTGCATCGAATGTTTGCTGTCCGAGTTCTTGTCTGTAGCATTTAACAAAATATAGTTTTGTGGTATTTATTAAAACATGAAGTACACCAAACGATTACAGCGATAATATAATAAAGATAGGTTATATTAAAACCAAAGGTTTTTAGACTAATTTGTAATCAATAATTGACATCGTTATCAAAACTTACTGAGTCATAATACAAAATATCTACTCAGTGTGGAAATAATTTTGGTCGGAAAAAATTACCACGGCAGAAATCCTCTTGGGGGTAAAGCCGCTGAGTTACTTGTGAAGTTTTTCGCTGTCACAGAAATCTAATTTGTCCAAAAACGACATCCAAGCCGCCACGCCACTAACAATTAAGCAACTTTATTCGCTCTTCTAAATTAATTTGAGTTCCTCTTATTCCGTTAGATGTTTGATCGCTTTCTGATCGTAAAGTATATTTGAAGTATTTACTTTATTTATACATAATCTATGTTTAGAGCGACAATACTTTCATTTGGCATTGATGTTAATCCTATAATTATTCAAACTAGAAATGTCTATTCCCATGTAAAATGTCATGAAAAAATACGAAATTTCGAGGGCGTCTAGGGCTTTTTTGCCTGACTTTCATTAAGTTTGATTCCTACAAAGCTTCACATTAAGCTCTTTCCTACAACCATAAATGATTAAAATAGGTTCAGAAATTTTAGCAGGACTTTTTTATTACAAAAATCTCTTTTGCATTAAATGGGTATAGATATTTAATCAACCTTTCAGTCAAATCTCTGTTCAAAGGACTTTTTCTCATAGAAAAGATGAAGGCTGGAGAAACATTTTACGTAATCACTTAAATCTTAAATTTAATCCCCTTGTGCAAACGACATATTTTTTAGTTAAAGTTTGTTGTTTTGATACTTCAAAGACTTAGTTGTCATTGCTAACGAAAAAGGCAAAACAATTAAAAATATTAAAACTATACATCGTTTTGAAGGAAATATTCAGTGTTCATACATTTTAAATTTCACTTAAAAAAACATTGTTGTTTACTATAACCAAATCTTAAAGCACCGTAACTTAACATAACATTTCACTAGATGCCTTAAGGGGTGATGGCCTTGTTATGGCAGTTAGCAGTTTATTTCCCACCAGTTAGCATGTAAAGGTGGCCGTTTGTGTGACAGTTAGCAGTAGTTAGAATATGGTGACCGTGTGTGAGGCAGTTAGCAGTAGCTTACATAAATAGACGTTGCAGTAAAACACACATATATGGCGCTATTTTGCATTGTGCCACCCTTGAATCGTACTACAGGATCGGCTCGCGCCGCTATAAAATCTCTTCATTTATTGGTTGTAATGATATACTTGATCTTATAAAACTGCGATACGTCCGTGAATCTTTATTTATTTTACATTCGTAAAATAAATAAAATATTATTTATTTATTTTTATTTTATTTTTTTATTTATTTATTTTTATTTATTTATTTTTTTTTTATTTTTTTATTTATTTTTTTTATTTATTTTTTTTATTTATTTATTTTTTTATTTTTTTTATTTTTTATTTCTTTTTATTTTCCTTTTGCCGAAAAATATATAGATGAATGTAATATCCTGTTAAATTGCGATTATTTTAAAATAAGTACGACATGCCATTAGGTCAGTGCTCTTGCTAGTTGAATGCTTCGCAGTCTCAAATTTCGCAGTATCATAAATAAAATTCTCAATTGATATTTTTTAACTTTGTTTGAACTTGTTTAACCTTGAAACCGCTTTCGTCACGTAGCCCAGACTACTTGACCCAAAATATAGAATATTTTTTTGGACTTTAAGTAAGCTGCGCTAAAGGTGGAATTTTTTAATTTTTAATTTTCCAAGAGTTTGAGAGGGGTTAAAGTTCCAAGAAAAATACCTTATGCTTATTGTATATAATCCTCTATAATCGGAAGCACCAAACATGGCGGTGAGTGAGTGCAATGTGGCGAATTCAGTGTTTTTATTTGTTTGGATGGTTAATCAAGATGATCATATGTTACTAAACACAAATTTACATTAAAAAATCCTGAAAAACAAACGTTTTTGTTAATTCAAACACTTCATTTCCTCATTTCAGCTCAATTATAGTGCTTAAACGAGATCTGATTTGAATTCGAATGTAAATATTCGTTTGTAGTTAAATTTCATACATTTTAGCGAATTTCCCCTATAGGGAAGTTCCTATTACCGTAGGCGGCACGGTGAGACTTAAGCCCGGGACCATGTAATTTTTTCATTTTGAGGTCCCTAGACCCCAAAAACACCGTTCGTTCATTTTCATATATATATATGTATATTTTTATTGTTAAATAAAGATCACTTATAAGGGCTACTATTAAATAAATATTTAAAATAAACATGAGTACCCTTTTGTGTATACATTAAACAAAAGGGTACTCATGTTAATTTTAAATATTTATTTATATATATATATATATATATATATAAATATATATATGTACCTGACCGTAGGCGCGATAACTTTTGTAAAAAAGGTCCGATCTTGATGAAATTTGGAACAAACGTGTAAAGCGTCATTCATGACTTCGAGGTCGAAAACCAGCAAGATTGATTTACTCTAAGAAGGTTTTTTTCACAAAATAAAATTTATTTTCAAGATTTAACACCTTTTTACTAATTATTTTTAAACTTAATTGTTAAAATTGAATTTAGCTTAAAAAACAAACAATTTAGCATTTTGAATTATTATTCTACGTCAGTCCGTTGCTTA
This sequence comes from Flexamia atlantica, assembly GCA_035578135.1. NCBI lineage: Eukaryota > Metazoa > Arthropoda > Insecta > Hemiptera > Cicadellidae > Flexamia > Flexamia atlantica. The sequence goes on along the minus strand of JAQJVK010000024.1, from coordinate 4,265,281 downwards.
GATATTGGATAGTATTGGATGTGCTAAACACAGTACGTTGTCCAATATTTTGTTTTTAATTTTTCCCTCCAAAAAGTATAATCACCCTGATTTGAGATTGTTAAAAAAAATACAATTCTGAACATATGATTAAATTTGCAGGTGTTGAATATTTTATTTGTGTTTATTTTGAATAGAGTTCATTGATCAAGATTTTGCAGAAAATATATACTATATCAAAAAATACAAATTATTTTTAAATTTAATATAGAAAGTAAGAGCATTTAGAGGGGGGGGGATGTCTATGTCTAAACTGCCTGAAAATTTAGCATAATATATGATAAGTTTACAATTATGAGAATTGATAATATGTTTTATTGAAATTGGCTGGAGATGTAGGTCTGTTGCAACAGGGATGTTTTAATTACTATAAAACTGACCATATGATTGAATTTAATTTTTTCATGAGATTAAATTATTTGTTTTTAGAGTTTTGAGTTCATTGGTTATATGTTTGTTTACATTTATATTCTATAGCTAACAAGATTACAGTTATTAAAAATTAAAAGACTAAGAATTATATAAAAAACAAAAGTGTATGTGTTACTAATGAAAACCAAAATGGTCTCTTTGTTAATTTTCCTCATGTTTAAGCTCATGAATGATTAAATATGCGTTTTTAGTATATCATTTACTTAACGTATTCAAATGACACTTTCCTTCAAACAAGTTGAATACTCACATATACAAAATAAATCCTATGGAAATTCGCTGTGCTCGCAGGTCTGCTGCGACGGGGGTATTTTGTTCGTGTATTTGTACGTGTTTCTCCGCACAAACAGCTGACCTTCACAACAAGACGTGCCAAGAAAGATGTGTTAATTTTGAGCTCTCGTAAGCTAATGACTGAAGTTATGATGTTCCAGGGCCGCCATTGTCGGCCAACTTTCACAATGCTGCCAACTTTATGCCGTTGAATACCTTTTTCTACCCCAAACATTCCTATTGTTCAACACTATCTTAATGGATTGAGGCGTTTTAAAAGACATACTTTAGGTTTCCCAAGCGTTGTAATCCCGATAACTTGTTTGAGTCGATTACCTTTAAATATTTTTGTCGTTGAAATTAAAATACAATTTTCGGTAGTTTTTAAAAGTTATATCTGTAAAAGGTTTATTGATATTACTTATAACTCCAAATCCCAATCAACCAAAGAGAAGCTTACATCATAGTATTTATCATATTTTGCAAGTACCTATCATAATTGAGTAATACATTACAGAACATTCTCCAGATTAATTAAAATTATTAATGATTGAATTTAACTACCCCACTGAGTAGAATTAAATACATTTTTAATGTCGTTATCAATTTTAAAGACAAAGGATTTTGCAATATCTCAATATGAACAAAATGATTAAATAGTTCAATTGCAGACTTCATATAAATCCGTGCTAAATTAAGGTTTACCCTATATTCAAATAATTTGCTGAATTGTACCCAAACCTATTCTTAAGGAATAAAAATTTAGGCCTACCCTCCTGGGATGATATTACAATGTATTTTCGTGTATTACCTAGCATTTACCGAGTAAACCATATAGTCTGTAATATAAGATTTCTTAAATAATCGTTTTTAATATTATATATGATTATAGAAGCACTAAATAAAAAGTCAACAAAATACATAACAACGGCATGTGTGTTGTTGATAGGATAAGACCATAGCTTATAACGGCGTCAAGTACAATATCACCATAAACCAGGTTGTACAAAGCTTATCGTTTCCGTACGCTATTGACATGTTTATGGATATTAAATTTCGAAATACCTGCAAATCCACTTTACAAGGAGCGGTAGAGTCTCTTGGCTGCAGACAGCAGGAACTCTGCACACGTAAAAGCCATTCCAAACTCCCTTAAGGAAAAATGAATACTTTCGTAACCAAAGTTGTGACATAGTTATATATATTGTTTGCAGTAATTTCGACAATAGGGAGTTTTTGCAACCCACAATGAAAGAACAAAATAAATGTTAAACGGTACTTTTTGACATTGTGCTGAATGTATAAAATCAGCTGATTCAACCGTTTTTTTAATTTTATTTATTTAACCTTACAATCTGTTCTATGCTATTGTGAACAATGAGTAAATATTATGTAGGGTACAATGATCGTTATAGAATTTTATCCTCAATTTACAAAACGAAAAGGCAAGTCCAAGATTGAAGACCTCTTCAGTCTGTAAACAGTGTCGGTATTGTCGAGTAGGTTCAAGGCTAGGTAATTAGGGTGGTTTTCTAATTTTCCAATATAATTTTCACTAAATTTCGTGATCTCTTCTTTCACTGTAGGTATTTTAAAGTCTTCATGTAACGTCCTGTTGGAAACATACCAAGGTGCGTTGGCAATCTTGCGTAATAATTTTGACTGGAACCTTTAAATTATTTCAATGTTAGAGACACTTCCAGAACCCCAAAGCTTCACACCATATGTCCAAATAGTTTTTAAAATATTCTTATAGAGAAGCAATTTATTTTCCAAACTAAGTTTTGATTTTGATCCAAGGAGCCAATTCACCCGATTAGTTTTCAAATGAAGTTGCTGTCTTTTAGTCCATATGTGGGTTTTCCAAGTTAATTTGCTGTCTATATGAATACCTAAATACTTTACTTCGGTCACTTCAGATAGTTTTTTATTATTTATCGTTACCGGTGGGCAAGAATTCAGGTTTAAAGTGAATGTAATGTGAACAGATTTATTTTCACTAATTTTGAGTCTCCATGTCCGAAACCAATCTGTGATCGTATCTAAGCTTCGTTGCAAATTATTAGAAGCTATTCAACCGTTTAACGTTTATCGTGTTGTTTTACCTTAAATTGCAAAAACTCCCTAATGTTTGATTCGATTTATTAGTAGAGTTTATAATTATAATTTTAAATATAAAATATCGTTTGTATTCCCGAATTCTAGCGGCGGCAATTCAGAAAAACAATATAAGTTTAAGGGCGAGTTGAGGTGTAAAGTGACGTCAGTTTACGGCCAGACTTCCTGTTCTGGGGGAGGCGGTGGTTATTGTTTCCTCTGGGTGAGAAAAAATGTAAACTTGTATCCTTCACCACATTGTACCTGTTTGGAGTTAATGTCAGTCTTAAACGGAATAACTTGTTATTTAGTCGATGATATTATAGTATTACCTATAATATTCCTCTTTAGTCAAAGCCACTCTAAAATAGTAACAAAGTCATGAATGCAATTTGAAGTGGCTTTAATATTTTAAATAGTGGGTCATAATTTCAAACAAAGTGATATGAAATTACGTTATGTTTAAGTATAAATAATTGTGCGATTTAAAGTAAGTAAATTAAAGTAATTAGTAAAATCTGAACTGAGTGTAAAATAATCTTCATTAAACTAAAGTGTGGTTGAAATATTTTCTTGTTTACAACTTTAAAACTATAATAGAAAACAAACGATTTTAGCTTTCGTGGTCAAAATACATTGTGTTGAGAACTGAATGTAATACTTTTGGATTAGATTTTTTACTTATTATAATTGTTAATTTTTTATTTGAATTTACAAATTTCGTGAATATCAGCAACAAACAAACCAAACATGTAATTTATTGTAATCTATAGATTAAAACAACCCCTTTTAAAACGCATTTCTTCTTTGAGTCTCTCAATACCAACAAGGATGTTGTCGAAGAACGAAAGCAAAAAAATGGAAAAAAATGGTAGTAAAATATATATTCACTGGAGTAAATTTGACAGCATTGTGGAACTTGGCCCACAATGGCTGCGGCACTGGGACCTCATACGTTAACTTTAGTCATCAGCTTGCGAGAACTCAAAATTAAAGCATCTTTATTGACGAGTCTTACCGCAAAACAGAGCGGGGAGAAAGTTGCTTGTGTGATGCATCAAGAACTTTTATAGTTCATTGCTGATGGGAAGCAAGTGAAATATAAATATATGCACAATAGTTTAAATCTATTTTATATATTTTTAAGTTTTTATGTTTTTTGAATAAAAAGGTTTGTATAAGTTGAACTTTTTAGTTAAATTATTAAACCTAATTGATCTTAAGAGTGTCTCTTGCGTATTTTGCATAATAAATTTAAAGTATCAAGAACACACTAAAATGCAAGAATTTCAGTCAACAAGTAAGAAAGCCTGTTACAGTGTCAAATTTCATTGCTCAGGTTTTGTGCTTGGGACGGCACGCAACTTGCTGGAGAATGCTGTAATATTAACAAAAAAAGGACAGTCCACTTGATTTTTACGGGTTCAAGTTTGTAAGCATGTTTAATGTGTCTAGTATTTGATTTCAAAAAATATAATTTGGATAGTAGTGAGCTGCCAAACTTGAATACATTAACATTAACAAACATATTTTACAATGACCCATGTGCTTCAGGCTCGAGGGACTGGAATAAATGATCTTAGAATATTATACAAATTTATTTTTGCAGTCTTTTTCCTCCATCCACTGAATCATTTAAGAACACAGCACTCAATGCACTGTCACAATTTCATTTTAAGCATGACCAAAGATGAAGAACCATACAGATTGGCAACATAACGCATCATTTTCGTGCCCGTTTTTTCTAGCGGCGTCAAGTTTGTTAGGCTTTTTTGCAACCCAAATTGCTCTGGTATCAAAACTTTGATACTGAACTTTGTGGTAATCTAAACTTTGACCACTGTAATCTATAACTATAGATTTCATGTGTTATTATTAGCTTTATCTGTTCTTTGGGATCTAAAGATTTTTTATTGATGAAATAATTTTTGATACCAATCCAAAATGGGCGACAAAACAACCTAACAAACTTGACACCGCCCGAAAAAACGGGCACGAAAAATTGCATTGGGTTGCCAATCTGTATGTAGTTCTTCATCTGTGGCATGACACACTTTTCTTATAATAAATAAGGACGATAAATAAATAAGTAAATATGGAAATCAGCATGAGAAATTACCATATCAATTTCACATAAACTGATATGGTACCATTCGTGATTAATCGTCTAACAGCATGTTTGAAAGATTTATTGTTTAGGTTTAAATTAATGTGTTAAACTTTGTAAGGCGTCTGTCATTCTCTCGATGTATGAAGTTAGCAACTGCTGAGAGCGGATATTGTTTGTAACTTATGTAAACTTAAGTTCAGTTCTCTGTTCACATGATTCGTAGGCTCTTACGGAATTCCCACCTTTAGCTTTAGTACGACAGCTTACTTTCCTCGAACTTCTCGTAGGTTTAACCGTTGTCATGAAGACTGAGCAGCCAATAACTTAGTAAGCGGCAACCTTTTCATTAAACACAAACTAAAATTTACAGTAAATTCATAAACGCAATTTAATTAACTGGTTCAAAATGTAAATTTACAGGAAACAAGGAGCAGTTTTGACCTGGAGCCCGTGTGAAAACCGTTGAAGTTTGGGAAGCGCCAAGTACCCTATTTTAGGTCCTTGTTGAAGTCTTTATCTGTTCTAAACTTCGCGTTTCCCGCATCTTCCACTTTTACACATTAACTGCTTGGAATTCTAGTTATTCGGTTTAGTATAGTTTTTGGCAATCTTTTATTAGAAAAAATCAAGGCTTAAAAATAATCCTATCCTCGTTCTTCTAAGAAAGACACAACATGTAAATTTATGGTCGTAAGAGACATATTATAGGCCTATAAGTTAAAACATTATTTCAATTAATAGTATATTTCACTACTAGTCACGAAGGGACTTTGTGAGGAGTTGTGAACAATACTTTTCATCACGATGCAAATAAGTAACCAAACTTAAAAAAAGCATCCAACATTTCATAATTTAGTAATTTTTTTATAATCAAACACAATACTATAGTATAGTTGTGAACAATACTTTTCATCACGATGCAAATAAGTAACCAAACTTAAAAAAAGCATCCAACATTTCACTATTTAGTAATTTTTCTATAATCAAACACAATACGGGTGAACTGTCTATTTTAGTTTAAAGTCAGTTGGTTGAACTGTCAAAATAGGAATTTCGTTTGTTTCGGTACGGCAAAATTTTGTTTTGGTTTGGAAATAGTTTGTTTGGGTACGGAAATGCAATGTTTGGGTACCGAAAAATCCGCTGATCATGATTTGTTTTGATGTAAGGAAATCGAGGGTTTTCGTAGATTTCAACTGTACGGTAACGGGCGATTTTCGTATACAGAGAGATGAAAAATTTATTTGTTAATTATGCCATCATGTTGGCATGGGTAAAAGGGGAAAAAATCAGGATTGCAAAGCAAACAGTTCAGTGGACGTTGTATGACAAAATTTAAAACGAAATGTTACCTTTATGAAAATTAATTTAACTGTTTCAGAGTAGCAATTCTTTCAATGACTACTGATTGTTAATGCAGCTTTAGAAAGTAACAATTTAACAGGAAATGGTTTGAAATATTTTTTGAAAGACTATATAAAGTGACGCATGTTACTTACATTTCATCACAACCTCCATTAAAAAAATGTGGTGTGTTCTTTTACTATAGTAAAACAATACTTAATAAAAACAACTAATCCAGCTTAAGAGAAACCGTTATTTTTTTCAACTTTTACTCTCTGTAGAGAACAACTAACACCGAATTTTGAAATCACGAACTAATTTGTTTTAGAAATTCTGTATCGAATCGTTTTATCAAAGTTTTTAGACAACGTTTCAAAAAATTCCAAACGGCCCTGCCTAGTAGGGTGTAAAATTTCAAAATTAAAACTCACTGTCAGCTAAAATTCACTTTTCAACATTATTGAATTGTTTTATGAGCCGTAAAAAGTTGCGAACTCAATGTGGTCACCTATAAACAAATTTCTGAGGTGATTGATACTTAAAGAAGAGAACTAAAAATTGACTCAATAGTTTTCTTCTTCTCATCTCTTGTTTGGATGCAGAGTTAGAATCCTGGTTATAGTTAAAAATAATGCTGTTACGTTTTATGAATTGTGACAATGCAACTTTTATCTATGCGACTAGTATTAATTTTTCACAACAGCAAGTCTAATTACTTATTTTTGAAGTTTGAAGGTAGGAATAGGATATCGTCGAGTCCATTACCACTAAATTGCTATGTTTTTTTATCCTCGCTATATATTACTTCCACTTAAAAATATAAACTTATAGAGCCTTACCAGCTTGTCAATCCAAAATTGGCAAATTGGCTTAAACTAATACGAATTTGCTCTCAGTTTGAAAGACTATTTTATATTGTACCGATAAAATAAAACTAAACTGCTGGAATTCCCGGCTAAATGTACAAGATTACTTGCCCCTCCCTCTTTCTCTTTCTCTCTAATTTATTTCCGCTTCATTTAATCCTATGTGTGATATCGTCTGTGAAGTGATAAGAAAATGCCACATCGCATAGCCTTAATTTCGAAGTGAGATTTTCTCTTAACATGATGGTGTTTATATTTACGTACTTATTCAGATTATATCGAATAACATTTGTATTAAGTATGAAAACTAAAGACAAATTTTATGCATGTATTTTCAAATATGTTTTAATTTCTTGGATATGATTTTATGTTAAAGGATTAAAATGAAACACATTTGTTATCCAAATAAAAATAAACTTTAACGATGTTACAATGATCTATAAAATTCGTGACCAAAATAAGATTTTAAACGCTTTAATGCTTTTTGAAATGTGAAGATGTGAAATTTATTTACTTTAGTCAATTGTATCGTTATCGGACACGGCTGTTAGAGACATCTGCCGCGTGTCGATGACCTTAAACACTAGTTGTTATAATTAACCTATTCATAAATCCGATAATGATCAAGAAAGAATCTAACAATTGTATGGGTTCGATTGCCTAATCAATTAAATATTCACACAGTTAAAGTACCACTTTTACCAGTTGTCTGGTATTTCATCATAAATTTAATATAATTCGTTTGTTTTTTCTTTTTCTCTTTTTCTTTAAAAAAGAGGGTGGCGGCATCTTTTTACCGTGCAGTGCCCCCCCCCCCCACATGGGCCTCAGGCCTGTGCGTGGATGTTAACAAGCAAAGCAAGAAGTGAGCCGGTAAAAGGATGAACAGTACTGCTAAAAGTATGCAACATCATCGGGATTCGATCCTGCGACGCTGCCGCCTCAGATTTGGGGGCGAGTGCGCCACAAACTTCGCCACCAACTCAATAAATAACTTAATGCTAAATAATGCTATTTAAATAATGTGGCTATTTTCATGCTAAATAACATAGTACTAAATATAATTTGTATGATATACCTGAATAATAAATCAAACGATTATTTTAATGATTCGGGATTTCATGCTGCTACTGGAATTTGCCTAACTAGAAATATTTTAAAGCACGTATGACTGAGCACTGATATGAAACTAATCGTATTCTGTTCCCAATAACCTGAACATTTCAATGATACGAGGATTGGAGGTTAGTTAGCTAAGGAATATTGTTTATATGTTAAAAAAATCCTGTTATTTTGTTGATTCTGAAAATGTCAGCACAAAATTTCAACCATGACTAAAAAGTTGGTATGAAGGTGAAATGCAAAATAAAAATAAATCGATCGGAAACAGTAAGTTGATTGACATATTTAATGTGTTTTCAGTTATACTTTTTCTTCTATGCAGCACTAAAAAGTAGAATAAATTAAATCGATATTTTCGAAAATTTTTAAGCACACGAATGGTGCAGCTTAATGCAATTTTTCATGTAAGTTTAAAATCAGTGGATCTTTTCACAATCAACAACTTAATCGAAAATATTTGATTTTCTTATATTTTAGGGGAAAGTTGTAAAGGGAGATCAAAGTGTCTGATTTAATTTAGCACTCAACAACGAAACCTAGTTCTGACATGACGGTCTCCATTTTTCACCGCTGTGAAGGACAGGCACATTCAACATGCATTACCCGTTTGCTGCGTAAAATGCATTTCCTGTGGCATGGTTTATTCAGTAGAGAAGGAATAGAGTTATATATAGATTAAATCTGTCCGTCACTTTGATTTAATAATGGTTTCCGAATAATTTATTTTAATATTATCTGTCATTATTACATATTAGTAGTGAGGGATAAGAAATATTGGTTATGTTAATTTGCTACGATACTTATAAAATCAAAACGGAGCACAACAGAATTTTTACACGGCAGTGCAGACGAATCAAACGTTTTGTAGTGAATTAATACCTCATTAAAATTTATTTGCACACCAATTAATACAAAAATAATTTCACTGGGATTGTAAAAAATCTTTTTTGGAATTGTTTAATTTAAAGCTGTTGTATAATAAGTTCTAAGCCATGGAGTAAGCCTATCTACATATGAGCTTGAAAACCATGTGTGGCTGGAAGTCCTAGTTGAATTAAAAACTAATCGTGGTAATCTAACTTTATACCGGTAAATACCCAAAAATCTCAACCATACAGAAATTTTCCTGGGATTTATAATCAACCCCTCCCCAAGAAAGTAGGGAATGAATGACTCGCTTAAGGCACAATTGGACAAACAATAGTCAAATATAAGACCCAAGTCTAAAACTTAAAACTTGGTCTTCACCAAGTCACATGGAAGTGAAATGTATCGCTTCTCAACACAACTTGCGTGCTTGTTACTGAGAATCGGAGAAACCCGAGCTCAAAGTTTACCGGTAGAAATGACGATTGGTTCAATCGTTGTTCCTCTTCGAACTCAAACTGGAAACAGCTCAACGAGTGCCATTGATGTTACATAACGATACCTTATATAACGGGATTTATGGTTGATAAGCTTATATTGCGCACTACAATATGGCGTGAACGTCAAGAATAATATACAGGGTGTTTATGAAAAACCCTTACAGACTTTGGGATATGGTTACTTGCATCAAAAATAAGAAAAAGGTTCCTGTAAACATGGGTCCTAAAACGCTCGGTTATCCGTCTGTCGGTCTGTATGTGTTTTTAACATGATTTTGAATAACTTTGGAACTACAAAAGATATCAACTTCAACCTTGGTACTTATATGCTGACTATTAGGACCTATTTTGGTGCGGAGTATCAAGTTTCTATTTTGTACCATTTCAAAATGGCAGCCATTTTAATAATTTAAAAATTATTATCTTAAAAACCGTAAAATTTTCAAAAATTGGACAAGGAACAAAAAAGTTGCGAAATTTTATTTCCTACAAAACAATATAAAGATCATAAAGATCAAACTAAAATTAACGGACCTATTGCAATTTATCTCACAAAATAATGCGAATATTTGCTATAACTGCCATAAACAGGCATGTATTCTGGTAGAAAAATTGGGATAACTCCGTTAATTGTTGTTCGATCTTTGTGATCTTCATATAGTTTTATAGGAAATGAAATTATGCAGCTTTTTTGTCTCTTGTAAAGTTTTTGTAAAATTTATGGATTTTGAGGTATTACGTTTTAAAATATAAAAATGGCTGCCATTTTGAAATGGTACAAAGTAGAAACTACGCAACACAATAGGTCCTAATAGTCAGCATATACGCACCAAGTTTGAAGTTTATGTCTTTAGTAGTTCCAAAGTTATGCAAAATCAAGTTAAAAACACATACAGACCGACATGCGAGACGGATAACCGAGCATTTATGACCCATGTGTCCAGGAACTTTTTTCTTATTTTTGATGTAAGTAACCATATCCCAAAGTTTGTAAGGGTTTTTCATAAACACCCTTTTTATGAATTGAGATAGATAGATTTTCAAATCCTCCTCTACATTATGGTTCTGAGATACTCTATAGGACACACAGCTCATATTCCATAATATTGATCAATTGGTTAGCCGAGTGGATAAAATACTCACCTCAATCTTGGAGTTGAGGGGTCAATCCTGGCCAGAATTGAAACTGGGTCCAGTCATAGAGAATAATCAGAGGTCGTTTTCAAATGGGTCTTCTATTGCGCCCAAGTACTATTTACAGTAAATCCAGTTACGGTTACAGTTTAGTCACTAGTTACTGGTTACATCCAGTTAGGCCTACTAGTTATTGTTAAGTTAAATTAGGAGAGGGCAGCGACGATGCTGCTCCTGCGGAGTTAATAGTAAACTAAGTTCTCGACACACGCTGGGCAGCGCTCGACACACTCTGAGCGCAACATTAGAAGATACCTCTGTTTGATTCTCCTCTGTGGTCCAGTTTAGTTCCCGGGCTATGAATTAATGATGCCATCTAACAAAAGGCCACCGTTAGATAGTAACAAGACCCTGGTTTGGACCGTTCCCGATCAAAATGTTACCAAGTGCCTTTGGCGTAGAAACACACAAAACGAAGCAATAAGTTTTATGTCAGTGCACAAAGTCTAAAAAGGCTAAATGCTTACTGGAAATTCCTGAGAGGTAGGGTTGTTTAAGACGTCAGACTCCCTCCCCCCTGTAAAAACCCGATATGAAAATTGACTAACTCCAATTTTTAACCGAGCTGCAAAGAAACTAATTAATGTTATTCCTGACTAAAATAATCACAATAAAATGTTTAAATAGTATTATTGCTTTGAAAAGTAATGTTTTGCACCTGCAGAAGGTATAAATCCTTCAGTGGTGTAATCCCAGAATAAACGGGCCTAAATTCCACATGTGTGTTTGCATGTGTTGTAGCTCGGTGACGTGAACATACGGCAGAGGATGATAAATACTATTATACATTTCTAAAGCAACGTTTTTATTGTGTTAGTTATTATCACAGTAAGTGACATTGATGCTGATGTACCTAATTTACGACCAATTATGCTTTGTAACTTATAAATATCAACGGTTTTATATTAATTGAATAGAAAATAAAACACACTGACTCTTGTTATTTGCCGCAGTAATAAATTTGTAATAGTTTTAACTGATAACTGATAATAGTTCTCCCTAGAGAGGAGAACCTAGAAGCTTTGGGCTGCCCAATGTCAGATTGAGAAAATTGTAAATAGATCATCCTCTGATAAAAAGTGATTAACTGTATTTTAATTCACACAGTTTGCATAATTTTTAAAAACTAGAAATAACACATAACATATTTTAAACCATTGTTTTTGGTTCAATAACCTACTTTAATTTTAGAATATACTATAATGACGATATTTATTACAATGAAAATACCGATGAAAATAATTACTATAAAGTTTGCATAATTTAATGATATATTCGTTAAATATACTTCAAGCAACGTCAAATAATTTTCAGGTTATACGTCGATATACATTTTGTTAATTAATTATTTAGGATTGTTTACTGTTTAATATTCTTATGTTTTATAAGTATATGGTAAAATATTACTAAGAAACTTGGCCACTTAGTAAAATTGAAAACTCCCCGGCGTGGCGAAAGTTTGTAAAAGTTATTAAGGTAAGAGATTAATTTATCTTTAGACTTCGTGATGAAACGTAAACTTCAAAAGATTCTTCACTTAGATCGTATATTATCTTCCATTAAATTTCAGTGTGAAATGAGAATACATGTGATATATTCTATAATCATAACGTTTATTTTTAAATCGTGATAAGTTTTGTAGTTGTCATGTGAAATTATTTTAACCCTGGTTATTCATTTAATTACATTAGTTCTCGTTTCAAAATTTGAACCCATACAAAGATTCTGAGAAAAGTCTATGAGGCAAATTCAATGGTGCGCCAAGTTTGTATGTTTGTATTAACCTATGAATTAATAATACTATTAAAAAAAGCTTTGACTTAGAAAAAATAACATGGTGAGGAATGTCAGAGTTCTTTCAAATCATAAAATAGCTACTACCGAAGGCATGAATCTCCATTTGTGTATAATTTCACAACCGATATAAAAATGTTAAGTTTGACAGATTATTAAACGGTTTGGAGAAGGTTCTAATAAAAGATTTTTGTCCCAGAAACTCAGTAAAAGTAAAGTTACTCCCCCAAAAAATTGCCGTAAAACTAGATATGATGCAAACAATGCACTCTTATAACAGCTCAGGATTTAAAATATCTATTTTTTTCAATAAAACGTGTAAGAAAAGGTTGAAGTTGAATTTGGAGCCACATGCTAGATATTAACATTATGGTTTATTGACAAGCCAGCTTACGATGTATGTAGCTACTATGATAAAGAGCTTTTTATATTTTTTAGTTCCCTTTTTACATACAATTTCAGGCCCAAAGAGCCATGAGTACTTCATAAACTAATCATAATTCATAAACAAATAAATTATAAACTTCATCAAATCATCAAGTCATCAAAAACTTCAACAAATCATAAACCTCATAACAAGTAATAAACAAATGAGTACTATATAAACAAATCAGACCTGTATTGTATTTTATCTCACGTGTATTAGTCTGATAAAGGAGATTAAGCGTAACCAATGCCCAGCATGGATTGTTACTTATTTAAACTTACTTTGTCAGAGAGTATATAATATTGAATTAAATTATTACTTATTAAAACCCTCGAAATTTTCTCTCAAGTCAATTAATATTTTTGCCCTCACATTAAAAGAATAATATCAAAGAGATTAACCTAAGAACGTTGCTAATTATATCACAATTAATTAGCTTCAACATTTATTGAAGTTACTATTTAGGATTAACCTAAAATAAATGTGGTCAAATTATAGTTTATTGTCGCACGTACAGTTTCTATACATACATTGTTTTATGCAAGGAAAGAGTTTTTAATTATTGTTATTTTATGAACAATTTGTTTGGATTTACCACGAATATGGTATTGGTTTAGCGAAAAAAATAAAAAATACTTAATAATATCGTAGAAAACAGTTCAGACTACTGAGAATTATTGAACTGTGTGTTCAGTTTACATATTCAAAAAAATTGGTAGTTTTGATCTCAGCAAAAAAATAAACTTGATTCCTAAAGGAACTCAAGGACAGTATGACACATACAATAAAACAACTGAGACTTTCTCCCTGGAAACTAACTCCAATTGATTCAGGAAATTCATCACCTTAATAATTATTTTGACCTTAGAATACAGCGTTGAGCGCATGACGTTCCCCAGACTATAATTAATTTATAAATTTAAATAACATTGAAATCTGATATGTAGAGACAATTATACATTTTTATGATTGCACTACCACAGACAACACAGGGGCTGCATGGTGCAATAAGTATAAAAGACATTAGCAAACTGAAGACACTTGTGACTAACGATGGCAAGTTGACAATGATGAATGACTCCTGCAGATTGTCACACACCATACACCGCCACAGACAACACATGGGCTGCATGGTGCTATAAGTATAAAACATATTAGCAAACTGAAGACACTAATGATGACAAGTTGACAAGCATGACTCCTACAGATTATCTTTTCCTTTTGAACACTGCAGAACTTAGTTTTATGCTCACTGATGTCAAATTCCTGATAAGGTTTGCTTGTTTCATAATATGGGCGATTTGTTTGTATCGTAGTACAATTCATTCAATTCTCCCTCAGTAGCAGTAAGGGTCAGGACCTTTTCACTGTTACTTTAATGTATTATATGAACTATTGTTGATCTTTGGCTTACTGCTTAGTAGTCGATCAATACCCAACCTCTTGAGATTGTTGTGTATGCTTCGCAGCTTTGTTTGTATCCGAACAGAAATCATTCAACACTCCTTTTGACCAATGCAGTAAGGGTCGAGGTAATTCTTGACTCTTTTAGAGAATTTCCCCTATAGGGAAGAAGCTATTACCGTAGGTCTCATGGTAAGACCTAAGCCCCAGACCATGACAACTTTTCGTTTTGCAACCCCCAGAAGCAAAAAACACCATTTGTTAGAATTTTAGGATATATATATATATATGTGTGTGTGTGTGTATGTGTGTGTGTGTGTGTCTGTTAGCACGATAGCGGCCGTAAAAATGGTCCGATCTTGATGAAATTTGGTACAGACGTGTAAAGTGGTAATTAATTGGACGAGTTCGTGAACCTGCCCGATCGGACCACCAGAAGGGGGGGTAAAGGGAGATAAACCCCCTCAAAAATGGTTTTTTGAGCTTTTTACGTAGAAAATTTAAATTTATCAAATTTTTGTTGGCACCGTTGAATTCAGCTCAAAAAAGCAAACAATTTAGTGTTTTGAATCACTGCTCTATGTCCAATGGTTACCGAGATATTGAAAGTGGTAAATACAGTACGTTGTCCCAATGTTAACCTTATGGGAAATAAGTAAAATTCTATATCTCGTTTATTTCTCAACATATCCTGATAAAACTTGGAAAATGGCTCCTTCTTGTTCAGATCTACTAAATATTTAATTAAAACCAAACAGTTTAAACATCCCTGTATCAGCAAACCTGCATACTAATTCCCCATGTTAATCTTATGGAGCTTACAAAAACACGTCAAATCTCGCTATATTAGATTAAAATATATTGTTTTGCACTTGAAATTCGCTGAGTATGCAGCTCTGCTGCAACGGGGGTATTTTACACCTATTATTTAGATGTAAAAGTTTGGAAACTTTATACATTTTAACACTTCAGTAAAAGTAACTGTCGCTATTCCGTGCTTTTGATTTAGATAGTTCTAATTATATATTTCCTTTCATCTTCTATATTATTTAAAGAATTTCTGGGATTTTGTCCAGAGCAAATCGACCCCTAGATATTAATTTTTCTACACGTAATTCGTATAAAATTAAAGCTATTAATCTCTAGATGTGCCTTTTGCGGGTTTGGAAAACATCCCATGAAAAGCCTTCACACAGGAGGTTTTTGAAATTTCAGCGAAAGTGCTACTATCTGTGGTATAACCTGTGAACTGTTTCGATTTCACATTTGTTTGTAACAAAACTGATGATCAAGATTTGAAATAGTTCCAGAGATATGCCATAGAAAGCAGGGCAAGCAAAAATTATCATGATTTAGATTTCTTAAAATACTGGACTGAAGTACAGTAGAGTCCCACAGACCCGGGGACTAATGTGGACCGAACGGTGTCCGGGTTTGTGAAAATTCCGAGTTATTGGGAAATGAGTAAAAATAAGAAAAAAATAAGAATAGTTTCTTTTGTTTCTATAAAAAATCATTTATTTATTGCATAGTAAAAAATACAAGAACTACATTATCAGTTATAAAAAAACTCAAAGAAGAACCAAAACTGGTTTATATGTGTCACACCGTGCTCTGGCCTTGAATCTCAATGCCCTTATTGCTCTGGCAGGCTTTCCGAGTTATCCGGAATTCCGGGTTATCGAATTCCGGGTTTGCGGGACTCTACTGTATCTTTAAGAAAACAGAAAATAAGAAAAGGTATTTGCCATTTTGAAACTAAGACCAACAGTCTGTAATCATCTTAATTTACTGCTTTTTCTCTCAAAAAGGAAACTTAAAAAGGAACATAAGTAAATAAGAGGCGCTCTGGAGACGGGATTTTTCTAACAAACTATTGACAGTGAATACATATTGATACAAGTTTCAACACATTGATGCATGTTTAAACGTTTTGAGCTTTAAAATATGAATATTAGTTTAACGTTAACCTGAAAAATTCAAGTTTTAAAACAAATTATAAATTTAAAACCTGTATTTTTTAAATGTACTTGGAATGCAGAGGATATTGAAGTGATAACGGTTAGCCTACCTATTATACTCGATTTTGAAATGTACCGACACGCCACACAAAAACTGTGGCGTGTCCCAGTTCACATTCCTGGGGCGTTTGTTGTGTGCTCTAACAAAGAATTTCTTTAAATAGGCATCTGATATATCATACCTTTTTTGCGATTTACCGAAAATTTTATTTTTCCTCTTCCGGTACACTTTTTAGACACATTTATGGACCGATTTAAGTGAACTTTTATTCGGATCATCTTTGTATTATGAAAAATATTAATATATGAATTGAAATTACTAAATTATACACATATTGTAAGTTATATTTTTTAAATTAAAAACACCGTAAAATATTTATGTTTATAAAAAATACATAAAATAAATATTTTTACCTTCAGCACAAAATTGATTCAACGTATTGTTTAAAAAGGTGGGTTAAACAATGTATAAAAATTTCAGGTTGCTAGGATAATTTTTAAAGAAGTCTTCATGATTTTCATTCGATACGAAATTTAAAAATCCACGGTGACTGATTTCAAAATAAATATGTAAATTAAGTAAGACAAAATTATAATGAAAAAGTACATGAATGCAGAGAACATTATAAACCAGTTAACATGAATATCAGGTTCAACGTGACGGGGCCGCCGGGTGAGTGTTGGTTTGGTTGGGGTCTGGCTTCCAAGTTTGGTCGGTTTCTGCCCGCTGGTGGATGGAGGTTTTTGGAGCGGTGCTTGATTTCCAGAGTTGTGGTGCCAATCGTAGTTGTGGTTGACTCTCCTTCATCGGCCATTTTTATTTCAGTTGATGTAACTTTGCTGCGCAGTTCTATTGGTGCCTGCCAGAAGGTTTCTGGACAAACCAAGTCTCGGTGCACATTCGTCATCGACATCAGTCCACCAGGATGATCACAATTTCACAGAATATCAACATTGCTGCTACGAGGCAAACCCACTTATTCTTGTGGTAGGCTCCAACAAACACAAGTGCGCCAGCAGTCATTCCGAAGACTAGAAAGGTCAAGACCATAGGCAGGCAGGCAAGATCATAGTGATGACGTGTAGAAATGATAAGAGAATGCACGTGCACACTGTCATCAGCGAGGTAGCAAACATACAACCTCCCGCAGCTAAGTCAATGGATCCGCCATCAGATTTTATGATTACTGGCATCTGTAAAGAGAAAATAAACACATTTTATTTTGCTGTTTAATCTTTGGTTTTATGATTATTACTGATTAAATGTTCTGGGTGTGTATTATCAAGAACTTATATTTGAGCCTTCTCCCATCTGCTCCCATCATACAATGTGCTAAATGCCCACCTACGATTTCGGCGTGAAAATGCGCTTACGTAATTATAGCCTATATACAGATAGGCTAGGTTTTAGAACAGAAAACTAATAACTTGTAATTATAAAAGGGATAGTTTATAATCTTAATAATATATTTAAAGGTATTCAGAGTAACTCACCAGTTTCTATTATAATAATGTATCAAAATGTTTTCATCAAGGCAAACTTCAATAAGTTAAAGATTAAGCCACACTTGCGTGGCTTAAGAGTGCTTGACTGAGGCGGCTTAAGAGGCAATATCCTCCGGCAGATGTCACTATGCCATCACGCTCTAGGCCTTGAATGTTATGTCTGTTTTTATAATCAAATGTTAATTCTGGTTAGGTATTGTAGTTTTCTTTATTGTTTGAATTAAACAGTGTTGTAGTAAATATTCATTACTAATAGTAGCAACAGCATTATTCAAATATAAATATGTAAATAAGAATATTTAAAATATATGTTATATCAGCTATAATTCCACGGAAATGGGGTATGTATTTCGTTTTAAATTCCAAAGGGTTTCCCCATCTATCTTGTTTTATGTCAAAGACTAAATCCAATATGGCGACGATATGTCCTTATCTTCCGCGTCTGGAAACTGACCGTCATCGTTTATCAAAAATAAATACAAACTGGTCTTAACTAACATATTTTATACTTTCATATTAGACATATATTTTCTTTAAACCTTTGTATTCTCTACACTTTTTGTGTTAAATTTTAGCTGTGTTTGCTCTTAAACTGGGCTTAGTAAAAGTAAATAGATCGTTAAAATTGGTTAACATATTCGAAGGACTATAAGAAGTTATAAAAGGTATATGGGTAAATTGCACTTTTATATTTAAATTTTGTGTTACTGTTGGTTGAGTGGTTCAATATTTTTAAACTTTAGTTACCATCTGCCACTTCAGCTTCTTTTAGTTGCCATAATGTTTTACTTTCGCTAGCTGAAAGGTTTAATTAATTACACTCTTTCTCTTCTAAAGTTTCAAAACTAGGCCTGAATTGTTGTTTGTTCCTGGACGTAAGTTAACTTGCTGAAATCTGTCTTGCGAATAAAGGTGAGTAATCAAAGTTTACAGAAATTCTGGAATGTTTTTTGAAGATTTATTTCTACTTAAGAGTAAGTAATAAGTATTTGCCATTTGCAGCATTGTGTGGGTTCTTTTGAAAGCAGTTTCTGTCAAAAATTCGGTCAGCCGATTAATTTGGCTTTCAAACTTTATGAATAGTTGGTTTAAATTAAATCTGTTTCTAAATATCTTAGACTTTAATTAGTTTCGGTATGAATCTGAGTTGGTTCACCGTTACTCTGCTATAGTTAGAGACATGCAGGGACAGGAGTGCCGATATGTAACATAATGTTGTCAAAACAAACACCGCTAAATATACAACAGGGACGTGCTTTATCGCTTTGTGGGATAAACGCACAAACACCAATCGATCAATGAATAATAAACGGCATTAGAATTATGACACATTCCTCTCTTTTTCCATACTTAAATAAATTATGATTTTTTAATTTACAGCGTGATTACATTTTTGTGAAATCAAATTATAATTAAACAAAGTATAATTATAAGTAACGAATAATTATAATTACTGGATCTTTATTTTTAAGGCAAAACGTAATGGTCATGAACAATTTATATATTATATTTCGGTCTAGGACGAAACTAAGCATGATTCCATGCTGAAAAGTTACTCGCACTATCGATTGTAAGTTATAATGCCAAGATGTTTTCTCATATCAACTTCAGTAAAATTTATGTAGCTGTTTGTTTCGAGGAGGACCGCAATATTTCTTCTCTGCCAAATAACAAATGCTCCTTTCCCAAAGTAAGTTTCTTTTTAACTAAATTACCTAAATGTTTTTTATATTTATTTATCAACCCAATTACCACGTTTACTTTAAAATACATAATTGAGAGCCAACAAGTCTTAAACGAGAATCGTAGAAAAAAATTAATGAAACCCCTTTTTTCCAAATTAGACTTCTCAGTTGTAGTTTCGCTTGCAAACACTGCAATCTCCTCTCCCTAGCCCTGATCTGTGGGTTGTCTGTAGAACTATTTAGTAGCATTACCATTTGTTCGTGATGAACAAAGCTCAGTTTGCTCGGTCAAATGTCAGTGGGTAGCGCCACTGTTCCGAAATCTCAGCCCTTTACTGTACTTAAGGGATGCTATTTCTTAAAGTTGTGAGACGTATTGGAAAATTTACCTTTAAACTTACACCTCAAACGTTAAAATCCGACCACCTCTTCTCGAGTGATGAATGTGAAAATACGACTCGCTTATTAATATATAGATTAGGTTAACATTTAATGTATGACCAAGATTTTAATTTTATAAGTTCAAGAAACATTATGCTAATCAAATCATATACTCACAAATACTTATAATTATAGGCCTACAATAAACGTTACTTAAATGAAATACCCACACTAATGCACAAACTAATATCACACTCATATTGCTAATAAAATCAATTTGATTTCATGACATACTGCTAATTCTATTTACACTTGAAGAATAACACAAATTAATATAACAGTGGTCTAAAATACCCACTTTGCAGCTGACCTGCATATTCAGCGAATTTCAAATACAAATGAACCTATTTGAATTTAACATAGCGAGATTTGACATGTTTTTGTAAGCTCCATAGGAATAACATGGGGAGTACGGTACTGAGCAGTTTTTAAGAATCTACAGTTTGAAAGTGGCAATAAGTAGCTAAATCAGAGTTTTAACAACGGTTCATCTGTTGGTGAACGTTCGCTTAAGAAAATTGATCGCTCTATCGACTGTTTTGATGGCTCAAACTTGGTCCTTTCAAATAGTCATTTTAGTATAAGACGTAGTTTCAAAGAATGACTAATCCTTTCAAAATGTCAGATGCAATCTCATGTTCGTTCGTAGTTAAAACTTTATTCCAACTTAAATTTAGAGCTTCCACAAGCCAAAGCTGTAATATACTTCATTGATCTAAATTTTTGGTCATAAAACGTGAAAATATTGTGGCCAAGTGTTAACAAACCCTATAAATAGTACGACTGATTTACAAAAAATTGAGTTTAAAAAATAACTGTTTTTAGGAATAGGTCTTAGCCATAAGGAGATTAGAGATTTTAACAACAAAAACACCATACAAAATGTTCCTTTCATTACGATTAGATTAAATACAGTAGTTAACGTATTAATTACCCTTTGCATTTAGTTTTTCCCCTTCAACAATATTCCCTTTCAATGTTTTCCGTATTACTGTTCAGTAATTCTATTATAATGGAATTTAATATACTAGTAGGCACACGCTGCTTAACAAATTGTAATTTTTTGTTTTTAATTTGCTTTTAAATAAAAATATGTTAAATTCAACTGTTCCTTGAAATTTCTGGTTCAATGCTAAATCTTGTGGACAAACACGAAACTCTAAGGGCATCTCGGGCTCTAAAATTTGGTCTGTCTCATCAATTTTGTTTACTGCAAGGCTTCATGCTGAGTCCTTTCCAATGACTTCTAAATTATTAAAATCGGTTCAGTAGTACAGTAGCATTTGAAGTACTGGAGTGATCCTAGTATGAGTTATTAGTTTGAGTATTAGTGTTGATACATCCTTTCGTAGGATAATTGTAGCTGGTATGACTTATGGGAGGAATATTGATCACAAAAACCCCAGCTTATTAAATGGGTATAATAAATTCCATTGAAAGTATTTCATAAGAAAAGTGTCGCTAGAAAAAGTTATTTTAAACGAGAAAACCTGTTTTAAATCATATTATTATTGTTTGATTAGTTATTACTTTTTCACCACACTACGACGAAATCACCTGTTTTACAAACGTCAAACGCGGACTGAAACACACTGTTTGCCGCCACAGGACCGAAAACGTTTGGGGCCCTTGGGGCTTCATTCAGGTTGCTAGGATAATTTTTAAAGAAGTCTTCATGATTTTCATACAATACGAGGTTTAAAAATCCACGGTGACTTATTTCAAAAATAAATATGTAAATTAAGTAAGACAAAATTATAATGAAAAAGTACATTAATGCAGAGAACATTATAAACCAGTTAACATGAATATCCGGTTCAACGTGACGGGGCCGCCGGGTGAGTGTTGGTTTGGTTGGGGGTCTGGCTTCCAAGTTTGGTCGGTTTCTGCCCGCTGATGGATGGAGGTTTTTTGGAGCGGTGCTTGATTTCCAGAGTTGTGGTGCCAATCGTAGTTGTGGTTAACTCTCCTTCATCGGCCATTTTTATTTCAGTTGATGTAACTTTGTTGCGCAGTTCTACTGGTGCCTGCCAGAAGGTTTCTGGACAAACCAAGTCTCGGTGCACATTCGTCGTCGACATTAGTCCACCCAGGATGATTACAATTTCACAGAATATCAACATTGCAGATACCAGGCAAACCCACTTATTCTTGTGGTAGGCTCCAACAAACACAAGTGCGCCAGCAGTCATTCCGAAGACTAGAAAGGTCAAGACCATAGGCAGGCAGGCAAGATCATAGTGATGACGTGTAGAAATGATAAGAGAATGCACGTGCACACTGTCATCAGCGAGGTAGCAAACATACAACCTCCCGCAGCTAAGTCAATGGATCCGCCATCAGATTTTATGATTACTGGCATCTGTAAAGAGAAAATAAACACATTTTATTTTGCTGTTTAATCTTTGGTTTTATGATTATTACTGATTAAATGTTCTGGGTGTGTATTATCAAGAACTTATATTTGAGCCTTCTCCCATCTGCTCCCATCATACAATGTGCTAAATGCCCACCTACGATTTCGGCGTGAAAATGCGCTTACGTAATTATAGCCTATATACAGATAGGCTAGGTTTTAGAACAGAAAACTAATAACTTGTAATTATAAAAGGGATAGTTTATAATCTTAATAATATATTTAAAGGTATTCAGAGGAACTCACCAGTTTCTATTATAATAATGTATCAAAATGTTTTCATCAAGGCAAACTTCAATAAGTTAAAGATTAAGCCACACTTGCGTGACTTAAGAGTGCTTGACTGAGGCGGCTTAAGAGGCAATATCCTCCGGCAGATGTCACTATGCCATCACGCTCTAGGCCTTGAATGTTATGTCTGTTTTTATAATCAAATGTTAATTCTGGTTAGGTATTGTAGTTTTCTTTATTGTTTGAATTAAACAGTGTTGTAGTAAATATTCATTACTAATAGTAGCAACAGCATTATTCAAATATAAATATGTAAATAAGAATATTTAAAATATATGTTATATCAGCTATAATTCCACGGAAATGGGGTATGTATTTCGTTTTAAATTCCAAAGGGTTTCCCCATCTATCTTGTTTTATGTCAAAGACTAAATCCAATATGGCGACGATATGTCCTTATCTTCCGCGTCTGGAAACTGACCGTCATCGTTTATCAAAAATAAATACAAACTGGTCTTAACTAACATATTTTATACTTTCATATTAGACATATATTTTCTTTAAACCTTTGTATTCTCTACACTTTTTGTGTTAAATTTTAGCTGTGTTTGCTCTTGATCTGGGTTTAGAAAAAGTAAATAAATCGTTAAAATTGGTTAACATATTCGAAGGATTATAAGAAGTTATAAAAAGTATATGGGTAAATTGCACTTTATACCTACATTTGTGTTACTGTTGGTTGAGTGGTTGAATCTTTTTAAATTTTTGTTACCATCTACCACTTCAGCTTCTTTTAGTCGCCATAATTTTTTACTTTCGCTAGCTGAAAGGTTTAATTAATTACACACTTTCTCTTCTAAAGTTTCAAAACTAGGCCTGAGTTGTTGTTTGTTCCTGGACTTAAGTTAACTTGCTGAAATCTGTCTTGCGAATAAAGGTGAGTAATCAAAGTTTACTGAAATCCTGGAATGTTTTTTGAATATTTATTCCTACTTAAGAAGTAATAAGTATTTGCCATTTGCAGCATTGTGTGGGTTCTTTTGAAAGCAGTTTCTGTCAAAACAGTCGGTCAGCCGATTAATGTGGCTTTCAAACTTTATGAATAGTTGGTTTAAATTAAATCAGTTTCTAAATATCTTAGACTTTAATTAGTTTCGGTATGAATCTGATTTTGTTCACCGTTACTCTGCTATAGTTAGAAACATGCAGGGACAGGAGTGCCGATATGTAACATAATATTGTCAAAACAAACACCGCTAAATATACAACAGGGACGTGCTTTATCGCTTTGTGGGATAAACGCACAAACACCAATCGATCAATGAATAATAAACGGCATTAGAATTATGACACATTTCTCTTTTTCCATACTTAAATAAATTATGATTTTTTAATTTACAGCGTGATTATATTTTTGTGAAATAAAATTTTAATTAAATACAGATTAATTATGGATAACGAATAATTATAATTACTGGATTTTTAATTTCTAACACAAGATTTAATGATCAAAATCAATTTTTATATTATATTTCGTTCTAGTACGAAACTAAGCAGTCCATGCTGAAAACTCGCACAATCGATTGTAAGTTATAATGCCAAGATGTTTTCTCATATCAACTTCAGTAAAATTTATGTAGCTGTTTGTTTCGAGGAGGACCGCGATATTTCTTCTCTGCCAAATAACAAATGTTCCTTTCCCAAAGTAAGTTTCTTTTTAACTAAATTACCTAAGTATTTTACAATATGTATTTATCAACCTAATTGTAATTACTACGTTTTCTTTAAATACATGATTCAGAGCCAACAAGTCTTAAACGAGAATCGTAGAAAAAAATTAATGAAACCCTTTTTTTCCAAATTACACTTGTCAGTTGTAGTTTCGCTTGCAAACACTGCAATCGCCTCCCCCCAGCCCTGATCTGTGGGTTGTCTGTAGAACTATTTAGTAGCATTACCATTTGTTTGTGATGAACAAAGCTCAGTTTGCTTGGTCAAATGTCAGTGGGTAGCGCCACTGTTCCGAAATCTCAGCCCTTTACTGTACTTAAGGGATGCTATTTTTTAAAGTTGTGAGACGTATTGGAAAATTTACCTTTAAACTTACACCTCAAACGTTAAAATCCGACCTCCTCTTCTCGAGTTATGACTGTGCAAACATCACTCGCTTACTAATATATAGATTACGTTAACATTTAATGTATGACCAAGATTTTAATTTTTAAGTTCAAGAAACATTATGCTAATCAAATCATATACTCACACATACTTATAATTATACAATAAACGGCACTTAAATGTTATACCCACACTAATACTCAATTGTTAATACGAGCAAAACCAATTTGATTTTATGACATACTGATAATTCTATTTACACTTGAAAAATAATACAAATGAATATAACAGTGGTCTAAAATACCCACTTTGCAGCTGACCTGCATATTCAGCGAATTTCAAATACAAATGAACATATTTCAATTTAACATAGCGAGATGTGACATGTTTTTGTAAGCTCCATAGGAATAACATGGGGAGTACGATACTGAGCAGTTTTTAAGAATCTACAGTTTGAAAGTGGCAATAAGTAGCTAAATCACAGTTTTAACAACGGTTCATCTGTTGGTGAACGTTCGCTTAAGAAAACTGATTGCTCAATCGACTGTTTTGAAGGCTCAAACTTGGTCCTTTCAAATAGACATTTTAGGATAAGTCGTAGTTTCAAGGAATGACTAAGCCTTTCAAAATGTCAGATGCAATCTCATGTTCGTTTGTAGTTAAAACTTTATTCCAACTTAAATTTAGAGCTTCCACAAGCCAAAGCTGTAATACATTTCATTGATCTAAATTTTTGGTCATAAAACGTGCAAAAATTGTGGCCAAGTGTTAAAGAACCCTATAAATAGTACGGCTGATTTACAAAAAATTGAGTTTAAAAAATATCTGTTTTTAGGAATAGGTCTTACCCATAAGGAGATTAGAGATTTTAACAACAATAACACCACATAAAATGTTCCTTTCATTACGATTAAATTAAATACAGTAGTTAACGTATTAATTACCCTTTGCATTTAGTTTTTCCCCTTCAACAATATTCCCTTTCAATGTTTTCCGTATTACTGTTCAGTAATTCTATTAATAATGGATTTTTATATACTAGTAGACTCGCGCTGCATAACAAATTATAATTTTTTGTTTTTTATTTGCTTTTAAATAAAAATATGTTAAATTCAACTGTTCCTTGAAATTTCTGGTTCAATGCTAAACATTATGGACAAACACAATACTCTAAGGGCATCTCGGGCTCTAAAATTTGGTCTAGGTCTTATCAATTTTGGTTACTGCAAGGCTTCATGCTGAGTCCTTTCCAATGACTTCTAAATTATTAAAATCGGTTCAGTAGTACAGTAGCATTTGAAGTACTGGAGTGATCCTAGTATGAGTTATTAGTTTGAGTATTAGTGTTGATACATCCTTTCATAGGATAATTGTAGCTGATATGACTTATGGGAGGAATATTGATCACAAAACCCCCAGCTTATTAAATGGGTATTAAATTCCATTGAAAGTATTTCATAAGAAAAATTCCATTGAAAGTATTTCATAAGAAAAGTGTCGCTAGAAAAAGTTATTTTAAACGAGAAAACCTGTTTAAATCATATTATTATTGTTTGATTAGTTATTACTTTTTCACCACACTACGACGAAATCGCCTGTTTTACAAACGTCAAACACGGACCGAAACGCACTGTTTGCCGCCACAGGACCGAAAACGTTTGGGGCCCTAGAGCCGAAAGTCAGCTGATCGTTTATTTGCTTGAAACAACGTCAGAACATCACATAATTATACGGCATTCAAGACAGGATAGTTGCGATCATATGATTTTCATAGCTGTGTTTTGTTTTCAAGTGAGTCAAATAATAATCAGTTTTTTTATTATTTAGGATATATTTAATTGTGTAATGTGGTGAAAAATAGCGTTCGCACCTCGGCCGAAAGGGTTTTGCAGCTCTCGATCGTGTCAAATTCTCCACTTCGTCTCGAATTTGAAAAACGATCTCGAGCCCGCAAAACCTCATTTTCGGCCCTTGTTGCGAAATATACTATTGTTGATAAACCTAGAATATATGATAATATTACGAAGCATGTCCATTATTTTAGCCCCCCCCCCTTTATTTTCTTACAATAACGGGGTGGAACCCATTTTTACAAGAAAATGATATAAATATTGTCACTCAAATTAGATTTATCAAATCCTAATTCATCTGCTCTTATGGAATGCCTTATCATATCCTAATTTGCATAGATTCGGTAAAATAAAAAAATAAGTCGGTATTCACTCTTGACATTGATTTTCAGTACATATACATCCCCTCTTTTCCGTATCTGATAGATAATTAAAAGCTTTAAAGCAATTCTTTCCCTGTTGTCAAGTGATCCAAAAATCGTTAAAAAAGGCGACCGGTTTCGACCTTTAAAGGGTCATCCTCAGGCGAACGTCTTCATTTCGTTCTTACGAACACGTCGAAATAAAAAAAAAACATTGAGGTTTTGAAAACATTTAAACATTGAACACACACGGACACACACGACAATTAAGTGGCCACAAATTATATCGATCGATGAATTGTGGCCACTTAACTGTCGTGAGTGTCCGTGTGTGTTCAATGTTTAAATGTTTTTAAAACCTCAATGTTTTTAAAATTTCGACGTGTTCGTAAGAACGAAATGAAGACGTTCGCCTGAGGATGACCGTTTAAAGGTCGAAACCGGTCGCCTTTTTTTAAGGATTTTTGGATCACTTGACAACAGATATTTAAACCAGTACACGTTTTTATCAGTGATTCGGAGGCTTTATCATAATGAAATCCTTTCCCACTTGCATTCGAATATTCAGGGGCTCAAAACGAACAGCCAGTACTTGGTATGCGGACCACGTAGCTGTATGAGATGTACGGTCGGCAACGACGAAGTTACCGCTTAATTTCCTGTCTTTGCCACTCCCATAGTGAGGAGACTTCAGGATTTTAGAACGCAGATAAGGCTTAACACTTAGGAGAATCATATAATTTTTTGCAGTTTTAGTTATGACACGATTCGTTTTGTATTATGTTAATACAATTAGAAATCTAAAATCTGAATTTTATTTCCAATAAGCAGATAAAAATACATGCGCTAGGAAAATATCTAAATCCAAACAAATAAGTATCCAAACAGATAAATAAGAATTAACCTTGGTAAACTCATTTTTACTATTTTGACATAACTCGGTAAGACTGACTTGCTATTTTGTTAAATTTCCAAGATCATTATGTCGGGGTATATTTTATTTATATAATCTCTTACTGTTTGTTTCTAAAAAAATCCAGTATTGATTTCAGTTGAATTGATTCTTAAAAAATCGATTAATTTCATTTTACATTAGTATTTCCGTTCAATAATTTTTTTAAAGGAAGCCGTACTGAATACATTGATGACGGTATGAGGATAAGATCTAAATAATTCCTTTATCACCGATTTGATTTTGGTTTATTTAAATAAAAAATTGTACACAAAGAAAACAATTCTGAGATTTGTATTCAAACACTAGCTGATAACTCCGGCTTTGCCCGGAGGATTATTTTATGACAAATTTTTCCCCTGAACGAAAATTGTCACAAAGGAGTCTGCCGCAGATGGCTCAGCCTACAATTGCTGGGCTATTCCAGGGTTCGCTGGCTCTCAGGGACACGCAGACACTCTGCTGATTCAGGTCCGGCTCATACAAATCAACAACAAAACAAGTGCAACGCACACGAGTCGTAATCACGGCCAAACCTGAAAGAGGGGGGGGGGTGCACCTATTAGCGTGACGTAACTCGGGTGCACGTGGGTCTCCTCAAATCTCCCAAACGCCCAACAATCTACCCAAAGCAATACCGAAACACGCGAGGTATATCACCCACAACGTCTTAATTTAAACTTGGAGCCTGTATATAACCCACACGGTCAAAGGTCTTACGCACGCTAGCGCCGCATTGCGCAAGTCAAACAAAAATATACAGTAATAAAAGTCTGTAATATTTATATGACTGACCTACTGTCCAGACTGTAAATATAAAAGCTATTGACTCTACTGATCCGATATACTGAAATTACTTAAGCCAAAACACGTTCCAGCTGGTCTCAAACTACCAAACTCAAACTACTCAAACTAGGTAACATGTTGGCCACAGTAGAATTATTTTACTAAAAGCAACATTCGGCCAGGTCGAATTGGCAAGAGAAAATATAATCAAGAAATGTAGTTGCCTAGCAATATAATTAAATTAATTAACTAATTAATCTAACACAGTCGGACCTCTAATTATTGTCCACGTACAACTTCACTTGTTCAAACAGGTCTGACGCCGTCAGGCCTCTACAGTTATCTGTCAAGTCTAAATAATCAAAAATAGATATTCACCAAAATATTCTATTCTGATCTTTAACTAGAACTTTTGACTTATTAAACTCTGATTTCAATAATAATTAACCTTGCCTAGACGGCTCTCTAATTAACCATCCCCTACACCAGAACGTGTCTGGGCAGGGTCTCGAGACTGTTAAAAGATTTAATATTTCAATTAACATCTCTCGACTATATCTGTCAGACCGTACTCACAAATAAATAATATTATTATTTAATAACAATAAAGTAAACAGTGTCACTCACCAAAGCAGGTCACACTACCCAACTCTATCCCACTCGAAAGAACACGTATCACGTACGACACTCGTACACTCCAACCACGAAAGACCGCTCGACCCGTACCGTACACGATCTCAGGACGAACTGCCCTGTCCGCCCGCGATAAGCCTTATCGCCGGGTCAGGGTGCAGCCACCACCGCTTGCAGCCCACCTGCGTCGCTGGGACAGGTCCGCCGCCGCCGCCGCCGCTGCAACCTCTCCGTGACACAGCCACTGCTTGCCGCCCGCCGCCGCCGCCGTCGTCGCTCACCAGCCGGCCGGCGACGACATCATGTTGGTCTTTTTCCCCCTCAAATAAATGACTCGTTACAATTTTTTTTCTTAGTACTGAATTCTATTGGTAACCATGGTAGCTGTTTCTTTTCAATTTTTTTTCTTAGTACTGAATTCTATTGGAAACCATGGTAATCATAGTAACTATATAAAGCAATTCCATAATCCTTGACATGGTTCCCTTTCGGACGATCCTGTGCCTTAGGCCTAAAAAATGTTGAAATCATAGTGCATCATGAGATTTCAAGCTTTAATTTGTCACCAAGATCAAGTGTCTACGACATAAAGTTTTGGCTGTAGCCCGAAATATACCAACAAACAATTCTTTGTTAGGCAACGCCGAGGTTACCAGCTGGTAATATATATAAATAATATATATATATAATAAATAAATTATAAATAATGCGTATAAATATTAATTTACTTTGTTAAATTCCACTCAACGAACATAAACTAAAAGTCTCAAAAGATTTAAGCAGTTTTCACGCTCTTAAGTATGAAAAACGATACTTGCTTAAGGAGCTAACAATATTGGTTTGGAAATGATTTGGTGAATATTGAAATTAAATTAGCGAATCACAAACACAGTGAAGAACAAATCTTAGACTGTGCTTGTGTTTTATTGTTAGTCAATGTACAATGGTGAGTTTTCAGTTAATTCATGTTATTGAGGCACAGAATGAACTTTTAAAACGGTACTCATCCGAATATCAATGTTAATAAGCTTCAAGTTTTGGTAAATTTAATTTTCTCGATCCGGAGATTTATTACATTTTATAAAGTTTACCATGAGTGATCACTCGCTGTTTGACAAGTTTTCAAACAGATTTCGCAAAAGTAAGTTTTCGTTAAAATATTGAACCCCAAAAAAGACTCCAGCATTAATTAAGTTGGCACTTTTCTCTAAATTATCACTAACATAATAAATAATTATTGGCTTTTGTGCCATTTAAAAAAGTCTATGCAAGTTATTTTTGGATTTGGTACAAATAAAAACAAATTTTTCCAATGAAAAATATTCTTATAGTTTATAGAATAACTGATTATTTTGGTGAGCTATTTGTTGCATAATTGGTTTAATTTGGTTTATTGGATTATTAATTGAACAATTACCATTGGTTAATTGGTTTATTTTAAAAACTATATGACGCTTAAAATAATAAGGTTTAAAACTAATCGACACCATTTTATTTTAGTTTCCAGAGTTTTTTCTTGAAAGAAACAGCACATTGTACAGTTCAAAATTGACTATTATTGGTTTTTAATTATTCCTACATAAATGTTTCCCAGATAAATGATGCAAAACCCTCCCTGGAGAGACACTGCGGAGAAGAATACAAGTTTACATTTTATCTCATCCAGAGGAAACAATAACCTGCTCCCCCCAGAACAGGGAAGTCTGGCCGTAAACCGACGTCACTTTACACCTCAACTCGCCCTTAAACTTATATTGTTTTCCCGATGGACCACTGACAAAAATCTCTTTAAAATATCAAAACGCATTAGGTACTCTCCTCTAACTCTAGAGCTAAATATCACCAGGGCTAAAATTAGCCTCATAAATAGAGGCGATATAAGCCCTTTTTATATATTGCCATATCGCGCTCTCTACAAGATTTTTATAAATAATTAATACCTGAATCAAAAGAGGACATAGACGTGGTATGGTAAAATTACTGACATAGTTTTTTAGCGCTTAACAAAAGCAAGGTGGCTGTGATTTCACGATTCAATGCCCGTAAACGTGTCAACACAAATAGAAACGTTAACCCATAAAATGAAATGGTTTATGGCGATAAACGAAACTTAGGGTAGTTAGTTATTACGCTTTACAAAGACAAAAGACTAATAATGTTGTTTATTATAAAATGCAACTTTCTTATTGTTTATATTGCAAAATCATGTATTTTTTGGCTTTTATTCAGCAAAACTAGCTTTTTTTCTCAAACTAGTCTTGTTTCTTCAAAGTAAATTAAAATGTAGGGATTAGTTTGTTTAAAATGTGAACATCTATTTTCATCCAAGTATAAAATGTTTTATTAGAATACCTCTAATTTCCAATTTCTAATAACTTAAAAGTTTCACTTTAACCTTTTTTAAATTGACATTACATGTCATGAACTGAACTTATAATTTGAAATAAATTATTTTATGAAGTGTAAAGTAAATTAGGACAAATAAATCACCTTGTTAAATTTCCCGAGTTGTTTTTAATATTATCTTCAAACTCAAACTCAGCAGTATGTTATATTTTATAATAAGAGTGGAAAGTGGGTTATTAAATATTCGAGACCATATGTATGTATGATTCATCGAGCACTTCTTAACGCTGATAATACGAAAACCACTCTAACTCATGTTTTGAACGATCCTTTTTGCCACACAGCTGATGAAACAATAATAAATGTGTGTTTTATTGCATCGGGAAAATTAAAAAGTATTAGAACAATAATTTTTCATAGCAAACATTTACTTTGTGGTAAATTACTTTGTACAAGAATTTTAGTAGGTGATAAACATATGACGGAAATTGAGATTTCATAGTATTGTAGCGAAAACCGCTTTTACCACTGCAGGTTATGTACGTCATTTAAAATAGCCCCCGCAAAAACGATACAAAAACTATTACGTATTTTATAATTCTTTGTCTTTTTCTAGACAACAGGGATTAAAGTAAGGCGACAAAGTGACAAGAGGATTCGCAGGAACAGAAATATGATTTAAATCAAATTTTGAGAAACTGCACTTTTAATGATTTTACTGACATTTTCACCCAACTCGATAAGATTCGTTTGTTTGGTTCATGATCGGCTCTAATTCCATAGACATTTCGGAGACTCATCGAATTAACTCAAAAGAACTTTATTAATTCATTATTAGTCCAGGAATATTAGGAAAATCGACCTAAGAAATCCTGACTAAGACGAAACTTCGCGCAGATGAAATAGCCGGAAATCTCTGCTGTGCTCCAGCCGCCATTTTGGAAATTTACGGTCCCTGTTTCTCCATACAATTTTTCAGTTAGCACGAAAACCACCAATTAGGTCTATCCACTTATTTAATCATGAAGTTCCTGGACTAGAGCTTTACTTTAATGGAATAACAAAATTAGTAGAAATGTACGTGTTGTAAACTTATGAATAAAGGTTTAATTACGGGATTTAAAGCTATATAATATTCATCTTTTATAAATAATGTTTCTCTTGATGATGAAGAAAAATTACTTCAAAAATATTGATTGAAAGTTTAAAAAGGCTTAACCAGATTTGTTTCTATTCCCGGATGAACCAAACAATAAACACGATACACATTTTACGGTAGCCGGTGAATTGCATTTATTCTTTCCTGGAAACTAATTTGGAATGGACAGATGATTGATTGTGGTGAATGACAGTAGCAGAACTGGATTAAACTGGGCCACAAAACGGGCCACACATCCACGTTGACAATAATTCATTATTCCAAACGGTATAGGTCTTGGGTGAATTTCACTAGAATTTATTAAAAACCAAATATTTTATTGAGAAGTAGTTACTGCACCCGCCTTTCGCTCGGGTTAAAAAACATTAGTTATATTCACTAGCGTTTTAAAATTTAAAAAGTTTCGTTTTGTGATACAAAAAAATTGGAAACAGCCGATCCAGCTACCTATCAATTTTAAATTGATGAGAACTTAATCAAAATTTAAATTTAATAAAAATAAATTTAAATAAAAATTTAAATTCAATAAAAATAAATTTAAATAAAAATTTAAATTTAATAAAAATAAATATATAATAAATAAATTTAATAAAAAATAAATAATAAATAAATTTAATAAAAATAAAATAAATAAAATATAAAAATAAATACAAATAAACATAAATAAATAAATAAAAATATAAATAAATTTAAATTTAAAAAATATAAATTTAATAAAAATAAATTTTATATTAAATTATAAATTTAAAATGAAATTTAATATGTATGCTACAATTTTCCATTGTAGCATAAATATTTAATTTCATCTCTCAATTAATTTGTTTATTATTTTATTCTATACAGTTTAAAGTTGATCTCCAGGGGATTTTACAACTGGGACATTAAGGAAACCTTCCCAGGTATACATTGGGACGGTTTACGTTTCCGTATGAGGCGAGTTTCTTGCTATAGTTTCTTGGCGATCAAATTGACGGTATGGTAATACGTACATAAGGTAAAATATGTATACATTTTACTGTATAAAAATATTGCAAATTCATTAATTCATTATTTTTCCCTAAATTATTTAAAAAATATTGAACTGTTTTCATGCGAACATAATATGAAAATCTAATTGTCATATTATTGTATCAAGTCATTCTGAGCAATATTAAGATCTTTTACCAGTTATTGGCAAAATAAGTTAGTACAAAGAGGTTTGTTGTAATGCTCCATCAAAATGTGCTTTAATTTTTTATTGTTTATGTTTAAGTATGAAACATCTCGTCCAAGCCATACTAAAAAAACGATTCTGTCACTGGGTGTTATAACTTACCGTAACTTCAAAGTCCAGTTGGAGCTAAAAGTTGCTCCGACTTCACAATTGTTTTGACACTTTTAATCTTAGGTGCTAGACAAACTTAGGGCTGAAAACTTTATTACTCACATAAATCTACCCTGTGATAACAATTGAAAATATAGCTTAATATAGCCCTGTAATATAGCTTAATTTGAAAATAAAGACAAAATAAAAAACTAAATAATTAAAATACAAATGAAAAAATATACTCAATAAAAAGTTATTTATGTATTAAGAGTGTAAAGTGTGTCTAGTTCTGAGTAAGACACTTAACATGGAAATTTAAAAAAAAAGTCTTACAATTGCTCTTTTGATTCCCCAAACATCACAGTTACTCACGTCCTTTGTAGCTCAATGCACCATTATGATTTCGAGGTTATAAACAAGACGACGTAGCCGAAACAAAACGGAGGTGGAAGCGCTGGAGCCGAAGACTGTGATCAACTAAGCGAGTATAGTAGCAATGTAATCAGCTGGCGATCGATAAAGACTTTATTGCACAGTTTACGCGGGGACGTGGAAAAAATCAAATAAAAAGAAATATTGCGTGCTTGGAACTACTTTTCTTGGTCATGAGTGGTCTTAAAATACAGAATTTACTGTCGTTAAAATTTAAAAAAAGCCTAACATTCAGATTCGATTAAAATGTAAACTAAAAGCATATGTTTACTGTCTACGCAGCATTAAAAATTAAGGTGAGAGTGGCCCAAAAAAAGTAAAATTTAATAGTATATTACGTTACTAGACCGGTAATTACTGTTTTACCAGACGAGCATTATAGTTCCCGTGCGGGCCAGAGGCGAGTGCGGGATTTTCATACGAGTACAGTAAAACTTATCGGGCGTGTGACGAACGATACCTTACATCATATTACTTAGAAAAAAACATATTTTAAAATTTATGGTATTTTTTGCATAAACTGCAATTTTTCAAATCTAGCCTAAATAGTAAACAAAAAAACATTTGCTACGGCTACCATTGCTGTCATTACATTCCTCTGAAGTAAACATTTAAAATGCAAACGTCGCGTAGGTTTGCAGCAATCAGCTAGTTGTTTTTGATTGTTTACTTCCATTATTTCCGTTTCTTAATGCACGATAAATTTACTGTGCACAGCACGGTAAATTTACCGTGCAGTTCTTTGTAAAGAGAGAATTTCAAGCCAAGAATAAGGCTTAGAAAACAGATGTTTCTGTTTAGTAAAATGTAAATATTTTTTCCAAACTTAGAGTATAGATTTGTAATAAATATTTTATTACACTTAATATAAATATATTAAACTAAAAAGCACCAAAAGAGAATAATCAAAGATGCGTTAGAAAATTTTTTCAACCGGTTTGCAAAAATATGTGTCATTTTTGAAACTACCTTGTTAATATTTTTAATAAAGAATTACAATTGAATAATTAGAAACACGATTTGACAAAATATTGTATTAACAATATGAGTTTTTGAATATGTCAGAACACACCCAAAACAGACCTTGACCCCTACTGCAGTGGTCCAGGGGGAGGGTTGAATGATTTGTGCGCCGATACAAACAAAGCTGCGATGCATAAACAACAGACAGTCCCTGGAGGCTGGCATTGATCAGCCGCAGTGCCGTCAGCCAGGGTCGATAGTGGGACATGTAATGCCCTACACGGCCGGTCGAAATATCAGTACTGATTGGAATGGGTTTTTCTTAATTTTCTAGCCCTTCAACAATTCAGATTTCAGATATTCAGATTCAACCACTCAACCGACAGTAATATAAAAAGTACACTTTACTCATTACTTTTCTAACCATGTACGCTTTAACACTTTAAAAGTTATTCAAAGATGATGCAATATTAAGATTTCTTAGTCCTTTAAAAATGTTTACCATTAAACGATATATTAATTTTTACTGAACTCAGTTCAAGTGCAGCGACAGCTAAAATTTTAAACGAAAAAGTGAATAATCAAAATGGACCACAAAACGTTTAAAGAAAATTTAGGTTTTATATGTAAGCATAAAATATTTTAGTTAATACCAGTTGTATTTATTTTAGAGTAAACTTTGCCGGTCAGTTTTGGACGCAGAGGATACGGACACATCGCCGCCATATTGGTCGTTGACATTAAACAAGATAGACGGGGAAAACGTTTGGAATATAAAACGAAATTCATACCGCAATTCATGGAATTATAGCTGATACAACATACATTCCAAATGTTGTTTTAATGTTAACATATTAATATTAGAATGCTGCTGCTGCTACAACTAGTAATGAATACTTACTCCAAAAGTTAAAAACACGCATTGTTTTATTTATAAAATAAAATACCAAACCATAATGAACATTCGATTATAAAAACAAACCTAACATTCAAGTCTTAGTGCGTGGTGGCGTAGTGACATCTGCCGGAGGATATTGCCTCTTAAGCCGCCTCAGCCAAGCACTCTTAAGCCACGCAAGTGTGGTTTAATCCTTAGCTTATTGAAGTTTGCCTTGATGAAAACATTTTGATGCATTGTTATAATACAAATCGATGAGTTCATCTTAATACCCTAGAATGCACTACTACAAGTATAAACTCTCCGCTCAAGGAAATATACCTTTAGACCTAAGTCAAACGGTCGGCAAAGCAGCAGTTATTTTTCTTTAAGTGTCGAAATGTATTCAGTTTTACTAAATTTTACATGTCAAGAATAAGTGTAGAAAGAATCAAAAATCCTTGACCCCTACTGCAGTGGTCCAGGGGGAGGGGTGAATGATTTGTGCGCCGATACAAACAAAGCTGCGATGCATAAACAACAGACAGTCCCTGGAGGCTGGCATTGATCAGCCGCAGTGCCGTCGGCCAGGGTCGATAGAAGAACATGTAATGCTCTACAGGGCCGGTCGAAATATCAGTACAGATTGGAATGGGTTTTTTTAATTTTCTAGCCCTTCAACAATTCAGATTTCAGATATTCAGATTCAACCACTCAACCGACAGCAATATCAAAAGTACACTTTACTCATTACTTTTCTAACCATGTACGCTTTAACTCTATGAAAATTATTCAAAGATGATGCTATTTTAAGATTTTTGCAGTCCTTTGAAAATGTTTAAAAGACTTGGCCCCCACCTCTTACCTTTTAAAGATAAATTTATTTTTACTAAACTCAATTCAAGTGCAACGACAGCTGAAATTTTAAACGAAAAAGTGAATAATCAAAATGGACGACAAAACGTTTAAAGAAAATTTAGGTTTTATATGTAAGCATAAAATATTTTACTTAATACCAGTTGTATTTATTTTAGAGTATACTTTGCCGTCAGTTTTGGACGCAGAGGATACGGACACATCGCCGCCATATTGGTCGTTGACATTAAACAAGATAGACAGGGAAAACGTTTGGAATATAAAACGGAATTCATACCGCAATTCATGGAATTATAGCTGATACAACATACATTCCAAATGTTGTTTTAATGTTAACGTATTAATATTAAAATGCTGCTGCTGCTACAACAAGTAATGAATACTTTCTCAAAAAATTGGAAACATGTATTGTTTATTTTATAAAATAAAATAAAATACCTAACCATAATGGACATTTGATTATAAAAACAGACATAACATTCAGGGCCTAGAGCGTGATGGCATAGTGACATCTGCCGGAGGTTATTGCCTCTTAAGCCGCCTCAGTCAAGCACTCTTAAGCCACGCAACTGTGGTTTAATCCTTAGCTTATTGATGTTTGCCTTGATGAAAACATTTTGATGCATTGTTATAATATAAATCGGTGAGTTCGTCTTAATACTCTAGAATACGCTACTATAAGTATAAACTTTCCGCTTAAGGAAATATACCTTTAGAACTATATCAAAAGGTCGAAATTGCAACAGTCATTTTTCTTTAAGTGTCGAAATGTATACAGTTTAACTAAATTTTACATGACAAGAATAAGTATAAAAAGAATCAAAAATCCTTGACCCCTACTGCAGTGGTCCAGGGGGAGGGTTGAATGATTTGTGCGCCGATACAAACAAAGCTGCGATGCATAAACAACAGACAGTCCCTGGAGGCTGGCATTGATCAGCCGCAGTGCCGTCGGTCAGGGTCGATAGTGGGACATGTAATGCTCTACAAGGCCGGTCGAAATATCAGTACTGATTGGAATGGGTGTGTTCAATTTCTTGGCTGAGTTTAAAATACTGTTTCAATATTGTTTGGACGGTTTTTACATTCAAAGTTGAACGATAAATCACAAGATGAGATCTAAGGATCCCCATAATTGTTCTCAAAGATGACACAAATAAATGAAGTATCGAGTGATGGATGATGAGATTTTCATCATATTTAATTAAATAAATAACGTTTGCTTTAAGGCAAAAGTAAACTCGTTTTACATCTATGGACTTTAGAAAACTAACTAGCCGAAAATTCTTTAAGAGAAAAAAGTATGATTCCACTTACCTACAAATTTAAGACATTAAGTTATTTCTGTAAAATAATTTTAAATTGCCTAAATTAATTAGTATGTTTCCAATTATTGCTGATTCTCATCTTTGGTATTCAATATTTGTAGGTTTTTAATGTTTAAACCGCTTTTTATAATTTGGGGGTCGTAATTTCTAGGAGACAATCGATGAGAGCTGAAATCTTTCCAGTAGAACTTATATCGATTTAACGCAATGGTAAAATCTTGGCTACTTAGCTTCTGGACACCCAGCGAATTAAAACTTTTGGAAAAAATTACCAATATTAAAAAAAATTCATAAGTAAAAACTGATAAATGAAAGTAAAATCACTTACAGACTCTAAACAAAAAAAAAGAGACGCGGCTCCCTAGAATAATGTTTCGTACAACAGTATATCAGTTTTCAACTTGCAGAAATAATAACTAACTCCGTTTTTTTACACAAAGAGTTTTATATTTAGATCGGTCCAACCTGTATACGGCCAACTCGTGTATGTGGTGGCCGTGGCGTGCCTGTTAGCGGTAAATTAGACCCAGTTATCTCAGTTACCTTTCCAGTGAATTACACAAAGATATCGCGTATCGCTAGCCCCTAGATACCAGTGGTAAGGCCCCAGTTTCCTGCATCCTCACCGGAAACTATTTAAGCCACCAGAAAATATTAAAGTCACCGAAAAATATTTTAAGCTAAAAATATTTTAAATGAGTTTTTACGTATTATGTAGGAAATAGCTAGGAACATATAACCAAAAGTAAATATAAATGAGGCACAGCTGGCCACGTGTTTATTGAAAAATATATTTATACTTTAACCAAACTTGCTTAAGGTGCTACCTTGGTCCAGATAACTTTTAAGGATAACGCGATTTAAACTACCCATACACTTCATGCTATCTTATGGATATCTTCTTTGAATATTCTTGGTGGTTCCAAAGCACATTTTTTACAAACAATTCCCTAAACATTGATATTTCAGTCTTAGGACGCTGAAATATAAAGGTTAATAGTAAATACAAAAATATTCCTGATAGTTTAAAACAGTTATGTTTTTATTCTCTTCTGAAATCGTCTGACGACTTTTGAAGTTCTTAATCTCTTTCCTTCCAAACTTCTCAGTTCTTTAAACTCTCATTTTTTTAAAACATTTTCAGTTTTGTTGAACGATGCTATAAAATGTTTGCATTTACTTGATAAACCCACAAATACGAGTATATACCACTATACAGGTGTCCCATAAGTAAAGTGCCAAACTTCGGAAATAGGTTATATGGGTCAAAATAAAGATAAAATGAAGAATACAATTTTTCCAAAAACGCTTTGTTTACCAGATATCCGCCATTTTGCATTTTTAACAAAATATTTTTTATCTCCCAAGTTTTTGAATCGATTTTTTTTTGAAACTCGGTATGCACCTGAATGTAGTCAAGGTTAGTTTATGAAAAAATAATGAGCAATAGGTAATAATGAATAATAGGTGATTTAATAATTAGTGAAAGCCAAGTATATAATAACTTAAACGATTGGGTGTTAATGCTAGTTACAGTTTATTGTAATTTCGAAACATTTGTTTTAGTATTTATTAGTAAAAATAAATAAATAAGTACCCTTTCATTAGTGGGCAAAACTGGGGCACTTTCATGATTCGAAATGAACTAATTCTTATTGTTGATATTAATAATATTGGTAGCCCGAGCATTTGAACAAAATTAAATAATTTTTCTTTAATGCCATTGATTGCTTTGCTGTAACACAAAAAAAGCAAAAAATTGTCCCGGTCAACCACAACAAACGGGTGAGGAAGGGTGGGGGCCGTTAAAAAATCTCTTTATGTATATTAGATACCTTTGACTTCAAGAAAATTGTGCTTTGAACAGGTTTGACATAATTTTGACATTTTCGGAAAATCCCCCAGGTGTTCGCTAATGCGTCGTTTGAACTTCCCTCACGTTCGTAATAACAAGGGGTATGTCTGAAACAGTTCTTGGATAGCGGCTGAAAACGTAATGTAAACATTTTTTTCTCGTTATTTCACGAATTGATTTTGGAAATTAAATATAATTTATTTAGAAATGTTGGTAATTAGTTTATTTTTTCTTACCAAGCTTCAAATTTAGAAATGTTTTTGTAATAAATATGAATTATTTACATTTACGTAGCCTCATTAATTAATCACAGTAGATAACTAAATATGTTAATCGATTACCGGTATTTGATTCCCTGCAGGTGAAATTGTGAAACATATTCAGGTTTTGTTGGAATTAAATTCGATATTGCAATTATTACACCCGGAAGGTGATTCGACTGCATCTGTTATTGATATTTTATTCATATATGCAGAAACAATTGGAAGCTCATACATTAATGCACTTCTAAATATGCATAAACTGCGACGTTGTTTAGTGGATATTAAGAGAATAATTTGTTACAAAAATCTAGGGATTTAATTCGATACCAAATGTTTCTCAGAAATTTTTTATGTATCTTTCTTTGGGGACGAATGTCCAAAGTCAAACTATAAGAATTAGTATTTCTTGTTTAATTTATTTCCCAAGAGCATTTAATTTTCCCCCTAACTTGGTGTCCTAAGGATAATAAGGTTCACCCCTCAGTCCAAGTTCACCATATCGATACTTGAAAGTGTAATAGCACTGATCATTATTTCTTTCCATCACTTTAATTTGCTGTATGAGCAATAAATAAATAAATAATTAAATAAATAGATAAATAAATAAATAAATAAATAAATAGATAAATAAATAAATAAATAAATAAATAAATAAATAAATAAATAAATAAACAAATAAATAAAAAATTAAATCATTAAATAAATTAATAAATAAAAAATAAATGATTAAATAAATAAATAATCATTTTATTGATCATACTAGTTCAATATTTTAGTATTACCCACACACTGTTTCAAGAGTTTGACTAGTTCATAATTTTATGGAAGTAAAAAACGTAGTAATAAAACACACAAGGGCATCAATAGTTTTATTTTTAAATCCTCTCAGTTGCCTCACAGAACGGTCTCGATATCTGCCCACGGAGTTGCTGATAGGGCGATGGCTCCTGGATTGATCGTGGCCATCCATTTGCTGCTCCGATAATACAGCCTCACTCAACTGTTTGCTCATCATTCTCCGGGGAGCTGCAACCTCACCGTCGTCATGTTTATTGTCAGTTGAAGTTGCAGTTAAACTTAAGTGATGTAGTGTAGATTGCAATAAAAAAGTTGAGATTGCAGTTAAACTTCAGCTTTGTAATATATATTGCTATAAAAGGTAGAAGTTGTAGTTTAACTTCAGCAATGTAGTGTATATTATTAGAAACAGGTGTATATTATTTGACCTTGCAGTTCAACTTTGTAATATTTATTGTCATGAACAAGTTAAGTTCAACTCCACTTTTTTAATGTTTATTGTCTGAACAAGTTGAACTTGCAGTTCAACTCCACTTTTTCAATGTTTATTGCCATGAACAAGTTGAATTTGCAGTTCAACTCCACTTTTTTAATGTTTATTGTCATGAACAAGTTGAACTTGCAGTTCAACTTCACTTTTCTAATGTTTATTGTCATGAACAAGTTGAACTTGCAGTTCAACTTCACTTTTCTAATGTTTATTGTCATGTAAAAAGTTGAACTTGCAGTTCAACTTCACTTTTGTAATGTTTATTCTCATGAAAAAGTTGAACTTGCAGTTCAACTTCACTTTTGTAATGTTTATTTTCATGAATATGTTGAGGTTGTAGTTAAAATTCAACGTCGTATTGTTTATTGTCAGAAACAAGTTTAAGTTTCAGTTAAAATTCAGCGTTGTAATGTTTATTGTCACAAACAAGTTTAAGTTGCAGTTCAACTTCACCTTTGTAATGTTTATTTTCATGAATAAGTTGAGATTGTAGTTCAAATCCAATGTTTTAGTGTTTGTTGCCATAAACAAGTTGAAGTTTCAGTTAAAACTTCAACGTTGCAATGATTATTGTCATAAACAAGTTTAAATTGTAGTTAAAATTCAGCGTTGTAATGTAAATTGCCAAAACAAGTTAAAAATGACAAAAACATAAAAAATTAAGTTTGAAAAAAACCACTTTAATGAAAAAAATAATTTTGAATTAGGGCTTAATGATTCTATTTCTGTTTCCAGTGATAAAATAAACAACTTAAATGCCTTTTTGTGCTGGCTGTTAGGCGCGAAATAGCCTAAAAAAGGTGGAAAAGTAGTTTAAAGGCATACATGATTAAAAGTATTAAGAGTACAGCACATTTCCATACATTCATACTTGTTTTGTTTAATGACTACAA
Source organism: Flexamia atlantica (assembly GCA_035578135.1). NCBI lineage: Eukaryota > Metazoa > Arthropoda > Insecta > Hemiptera > Cicadellidae > Flexamia > Flexamia atlantica. The sequence continues at coordinate 4,222,225 of JAQJVK010000024.1, read as the reverse complement.
AAATAACCGAAGTTATGTATTTATAAATAATCTATAAATACATTTGTTATGCTAAACGTTTTAATCTATCTAATTTAAATTAACTAATTTCAAATGAGTATTTTATTCGCTGATAATATTCAGAATTTAATTTAACGGGTATGCGAATATTGATCCGTATTACAAGGATTAGAGAAAGTGGATCCACCTCTGCTCTTCAATCTCATATATTTAAGTTTAGTGGAACTGTTTAGTTTGTTATTTAATCAAGTACTTGGTGCTGAGCCATCGACCTGTAGATAATTTTCGTGGTTTACATAACATGTTTAAGAAAACATGTAATGTAAACCACGAACAAGTTATGTAGCTTTCATGTAAACAATACATTTACGTAAGGTTAATATTGGAATATTTTGGGCATGTAAAGTGGAACCGAAGCAACTTAAGACGATATAGATTGCTTAAAAAGTCTTCTCTCTATGAAATAATATATATACAGAATGTTTGACACATAAGATTACAATCGAAACTTAATTCATTGGGTGTTTAACGGTATTAACAAATACATCTCAGCTCAAGGTTTACTCGGCAATATATTATTTCTAGACTAAAAATGAAATCCTCGGAGCCGTTTTAAAATAACCGTGCAAACCAACAAACAAACGAAAAAATGTATTCTTTTTGCATACGTTAAGTCATTTTGAATTGAGCCTAATTTGTCTGCTATAGGTCTAAGCCATTTTTATTGTAATAGAGATAGAAATACTTAAAAACAACGTAGAATAATTATGTGATACTATTATAAATGAGAAGTAAACTGTAACGAAGTGTTTTAATTCTCATTTATAATATCATTATAAAATGATCTTACGTTGTTTTTCTTTTTCCAATAAATATATGCAGCCGAACCACCACATATGTCGTCACCACTTCCGCTACTTTTCCTTTTACTGGCTGTTTCACGACAGCTGCTGCCGTTTTCTTCACATTGTCCTCAGCTAGATTGCTAGTTAATCAAATGCAAGGTCTGTAGAGAAGAAGATGATAACAAAATTATTACCCTAAGGTGATCTCATAAGGCCTGTGTAGTCGAACCTTTGACATCAATGCCGGATCCATTTCCGTTTTGAATCTGGATTTATTAGCCTTTTGGGTACATAAATATCATCAAATCAGGTGTCAGTAATTTGTTTCGTCTGACTCTATTTGGTGACAGTAATTTTTCGTCCCAGCTAGAAGGTATCGTTTCCTGACCTCTCTATTATATAATGATTTGTGTAAAATTTAAAGAGAGATCGTCTTCATTACTAGCATTATTCTTCTCTTCTTCTGTTTATTGGGTTGAATGCACACAATTGGGTTTATGAATACAATTGTGTTTTATGTGTTAGTGATGGATGGAAACAATTATTTTCGACCGCCTATTTTATTGCTTAAATGACGAAAGTTTAGAATCCATCTCCATCGTTAAAATCGGTGTTAAAATCGATGTTTTTCGATATTTACAATCTCGATTATTTTACGATTGAATATCGTAATCGAGACATCACTAATCTTTAGAACATAACCCAACTACAATTTTAACTGACGTGATGAAACCTAACAGTCACAATATGTGAATAAAACTTATTAAGGTATATTCTAACGTTATCGACATATCATAACCCAACTATATTTCTAACTAACATGAAGTGAAACAAAATCATTTTACATCCTTGGCGACCTTGCATTTGATTAATTGTCAGTCGTTGTCACGTCATAAACGTATTCGTGCTACCTGCTATCTAGTATACTTGTGGCTTCATGCACATTTTACGTTAGCTTTCGATAACATTTTGGAATGCTCGAACCACGCATCTTTTCTCAGTGATTTTGAAGTTTTACTAATACTCCTGTCACTTTTCACTCCTAGATTCATCACAATTTCTAAAATGAAACCAATTCAGTTAGAAAACTAAATTTTTACATTCCTTGAATATACTATAGGGTTTCAGTTTCTCTAATTTTAATAGGATATTAACAAATACAGTACTGGAATCGACGTTTTAAATATACAACCTTCATTGTTTATTTACATTAAGTTGTACATTAATAACAAGAATAATACAAATGTTTATGAAAGAATTCTATAAATTATATTGAATCCGAAAAAATCGATTTAAACATCGCTTTTAACGGTGAAGACGGATTTTAAAGTTCAGCCACTGAAATAAAAGCGCCGGATTAAGAATAAATATCATTTATTATTAGTATATTATACACTGAACACGATTTAGGGCCATAATGATATTTTGATAAAATCCAAAACTCCAATGGTACTTTATAAAATATTAACCATCCTTAAGATTTCTTATTAAGATGTTGGGTCCTCTGCTGGTCTAATAGTAAATTTAAAATTTCTGTAAAATACATGTAAATCTCACAGTGCAATCAATTCTTGTTAATACCAAACACCTGTAAGCGAACCGATTTCCTTACTGAGCGCTTTTCTACAAACAGAGAGCCAATGAACAGGAAAAGTGGCTGTCACTGACACTACCTGTGAACAGACGGACTCGCTCGCTAGGTATACAGTTAACTGAAACCTGTATAAATCACTTTACTTCCTGTAAATTATATGGCACTGTCAGATAAATTCGTGCTTATTTATTTACTTATAAAATTTGAGGTAATGCATACTTTTAGGTTAAGTTTTTCAACCATTCATATTGTGTGTTTAGTTGTTATCTCTGATTAGGGTAAGTGTATCAGTGAATTACCTGTGGCAATGTGAATAAAGTGGAGCTTAGTTCTGTAACAATACAGAACATTATCATAAATCCAGATTACACCAAGTCCAAGTAGGAGGTTAAAGTAAAGTAAAGTTACTATGCCCATACTTAGATTTTGACGGTTATGAGGTATGCATTACGCGTATCATAAATGAGTTTCAAAAATGTCGTGAAAAATAACAAAATCTCAATTGAGAAATACAAAATTCTCATAACCAACTGCAATGGACTAAAGATAAAGCTATTTCCCAATTAAAATATATTATGACGAATAGTAAAATGATAAACCTTGATCTAAAATCCTAATTTAAACGGAAATTTAATTCGAGTTTAAATAAAATGAAATGTTTAGTATTGTACTTCATTGATGGTGATATTAATTATTTTTGGTGATTGATATTTGTAAAATATTATTTTTATAGCGGTAGGTAACCGGAAGTGGGCCGCAACTCAGCTGTGTGACCGGATGTAATCAACCACCGGAAATCATCAAGTGAACCACCACCGGAAGCCCTGCTCCCCTTTTGTAACCTTTATAGTTAACCTGTAACTACTTACAAAGAAGATGATATCGTAGATCATAATGTAATGAAATTAGTATGCCTATGTGATTACTACTGTAGACTGCAGCCCAAAGTAATCTTAAAAATTTACTGTCTGTCTATTAGGTCATATTCTTTTGAAAATTTGTTCTATAGAGTTTAACTGATAATAAAAATTTACATATGACCTAATCAGTAAGTAATATAACTTAGCGACGACTTTATTAAACTTAAAATATGTAGGAATTCAATATTGATTCGAAGTTCGGTACTCGTTTAGATTAGAGACCAAATGAGTATAAATAAAAGCTATTTCTCAAGGGACGCCAGATAACGGAAATCGGTTTTTGGTTGTCCAAAGCGTTGGGTTTTTGTTGATCTGGCGTTATTGAAGCTAAATAGTAATTTTTAACTAGAGCCTATATTTAAATAACCTTTTTATATTTACAAACATTTTATAGTGGTTAGAGCCTTAAGAAATACAAGGTTTTCATATTTAACAACAAGGTAATACTTTCAAGTGAAAGCAAAATTGTATTGTGAACTATGTAGATGAGCATATATCATACGGTATACTGTCTACTGTGTGTATTTAAAAACCTCAACTGCCCGTCGAAACAAATTTGTAAAAATAACTTGCTAGATGTAAAATGTAGATAGTTAAACTATTTATCAAACTCCGGGACATAATTATTAATTAGAATTCGAATTTAAAAGCTCATTTTTAATTTTCAATTTTATGGTATATTTGTGAAACAATGTATGGACTATAGTGAAGAATTCAACCGCCATATTTTCAAATTAAAAATGAAATAAAAAAGACGCAAACTTGCGCAGCGTTTTTTTCTGATTCTGGTATTTTAATAGATTCTCTTTCTCATGGTGATAAAAATATTGCCCGACAGGCCTCGACAAACCACTAAAATTCTAGTTTATTTTAGATTTGACGATTTTTATTTTGCAATTACATGGGGACAATTAAAAACGATTTTCATTGAATAATTATTTATAAATATTGATAAATTATATGTGAATCAAAAGTACTCACCTTCGGCAACAAGTGAGTATAAGTGCAACTCAATATAAAAATTTACAGCAGAAATCAAAAACAATAAAAACGTGTAGAAATCGTAGCTCTTCTTCAACTCCACGTCTGTCAGTGATATTACCTTACTTTCAACTGCCCTCAGCGATCACCTGACGCGCTTATCAACCCAAAATAGATATCGCCAGATAGGCCTTTTAATCAGCTATCAATAGATAACAAAGTTCTTTGAATGATATAAATTTATTAAAATTAGTTTTTGGCCAGGATTTTTATGCAAATACTCCACTGTGCGTCGCCATGGGTCAATAAGCCTGTGCGGCGATCTAAAATCAGTGAGGTACCGTAGTGGCAATAGTCTAGCGACCAAATAGTAGAAATAGACGGAGCATAGCTATCTTACTTGCATTACAGCAAGTGAGGCCTGGGCCGCCAAATTGTCTGGGTATAGAAACATAAAACGGCGCTTAATGCCGTGTAATCTGACAGTTCTCATGTTTCATATAACTCGTAGTTTATACTATTTAGCGTTGAGGCTTAAGGTTGAAAATTTGCATGCGAAGAGTCCTTTAGTTTGGAACCACAACAGTATCAATCATATTTCGAAAGTAATTTTTTATATTAAAAAAATGATATAAAATCACAAGGTTTTATTCAACTTTAAAACATGACATGAAAAAAGTAGCCGGCTACTAATTTTTTTATTTTTTGGTCAGGCAAAATAAAAAACGGTGGAAATTGTTGCTAAGGAGTTGAATTTTTCAAATCATATTTTTTGAAAAAATTAGCTGACGTAGTTTGGTCGACAACTTAGTTACTGCGGGAGAGTTTATCCGTGCGGCGCCTGCATGAAAACAAAGTCAATCCTAAACTGTTATTTACAAAAATATAGTCGACTAAAAACATACGAATTTGGAATCAAATTAAAGGTCTGACTCTCACAATTACTATGGTACCAATTGTAAATGGTTTAGAAGCAGTTTACACATCACAGGAACGTTACAGGTGTATTCCGTGGCGGCAGCTTCTTTCAAAAAATGTCAGGAATAGCCTCTAGGTTATCAGTGTTTACGATGTGTAAACTACCTGTAAGCCATTTATATTTGGTACTATAGTGATTCTGAGATTCATACGTATAATTTGATACCATATTTGCAATTTTTTACGTACTTTATTTTTTCCATGCATAGGGTCTAGAAACAAATTTAGGCTTCACTTCGCGGTTTCTGGTGCTCCGTCTATTGTACTATGTGGTCGATGCAATAGTCACACAGGCCAGCCAGAGGTGACCGCATATGATGGAACAAGTAGAGTCGCCCGCCGCTGGGATCGAACCAGCGTCATTTGACACTCAAGCCCAGCGCTTTACCTCTGAGCTACCTCTCGGCGCGTTGGTATTACTTGGTATACTCTTAATGAAAATGGAATTTAAGCCATTATATGCATAAAGATATTGTCAAACATAATGTACGGTAACCAATAACATAAATATTAATGCGAAGAAAATAACCTTCGCAAGGATTTTTCAACAACTTTTTTCTTTGCTTAATCCTATGGCTCCACCTATGATAACTTATGGTTGGAGACCATTTAGAAAAACTATCTTTATAAACGGAAAAGCATAATGAAAAACGAGTTGAACAAAGCCCGCGCTATATCTGTCGCAGTTTCCAACAATTTTGCTGAGCTACGAGCTACGTGCGACGTAAAATGTGGAGAAAATATCACAATAGCACAATCATCTTGCATTTCCGTTATATATATACAAGCTATGTAGCGTGCGTGCTCTGCTGTAGAAAAAAATACGTAAACCGTACTTTGTAAAACATGACGATATATGAATATGAGAATGAATGTGATTGAGTATTACTTGAAATTGTTACAAATAAATGAATGTACAATCTAGTCAAATAAAACAAAACACTGAACAAAACAAAAAACAAAAAAAAACAAAACAAATAAATAAAAAACAATAAAACAAAACAAAAGATAGATAAAACAAAAAACAAAAAATCTTTGTTTTGTTTTATAAATAAAACAAAACAAAAGATTAATAAGTAAGTCATAATTTGTTTTATTGGTATTAAGTTTTATTTGTATTCCATACCTTGATGGGTGTAAATTTCTTCGCTAAAATTATGTTCTGTTACATTACAGGCTAAATTATGTTTGTCCTGCAAGACACACAGGCTACAGTTTTTTTATCGGAGTTTAATTTTGGATATCTAAATCAGCCAGAGTACAATGACATAGGCCATAGGCAATACATTGCAAATGGAATAAGTAAAATATTAGTTCAATTTGTGCTACACAAGATCACTTATCAGATCAGTTAACTAACTGCCGATAGTGATAAATTCGAAAACAGCTTTCTTCCCTACGAGTGAATATGAAGTAAGAATTTTGGAAAAAATTAAGAAAATTGATAGTAAATAATTCAACACGCCGTTTAGAGGGTAAGATCTAGAGCTTTGTCAAGGAAGAAAGAGTACAAGCTTGTTGTCAGAGAGCACGCTTTATAGTCTTATTTCTTTCCGTTTTTAGAATGATATGCTTAAGGTTTTATCAGAGTTTTCTTCTTCAATTTGTACTTTCCAATTCAGAAAAAAATGCGGAACAATTGACACTCCTCTGTGATAATTTTAAGTTAAAATAAATGTAATAATTGGATTGTATAAAATATGCATTTTTACTTTTCTTAATTTCTGTATATTTATATTTTTTATATAAATACTGAACCATCACAAAACAGACAATCGTATTCTGAAGTAGAAATACGTCAGAGAGATGTGGTTGAAAATGATACATTGCTTCTCAGATCGCTCCGATTCATAAATCATCGAGTGTTTGATACAACCATCAGCTTTGCGGAGTTTTGGAAATATCTTTTAAAAATTATTATGAACTTTGAAGTTCTGTCTGGGTTTAGAGGTTAAAAATTACGTCATGTCCATTATGCATACACCTTAGGTCAAACTTGTTGTACAAAGTAACTTCGTAGAAAGCAATGACGTAATGTTGTCCAACAGGAGCCATATTATAAAGCTGGTCATTTTGAGCCAAGGTATGTTTTTAGTCTTCCAGAACTATATTGATGAATATTAATAACACAATTTTTTGTTATTCATGTGCATGAATGATCGTAGTTTGAACTCCTTTAAATAATCTCAATAAAAAGTGGCACATATCTGGAATATTTGGATAGAATATCTGGATAAAATTAAATTTTCTCCCACCTTAGTTTTTTGACTCCAGCTAGGGTGATTTATTATAAACTAGTGGCTTGAAGGCGCTAAAAGCCCCTAATGAGAGAAAATTCAGACAATCCTTATTTGTTATAGTACAAAATACCTTCATAGCAAACTGAATCTACCTTATTTGATATCCAGCCTACCAAATGGTTTTCAATCAAATTTCAGCACCACATGTCTTAAGTAAACAAAGTAGACGTTTTTCGATCCCAATGGTTTTTAAATGGTAGATATTTTACGTTATTCCTCGTTTTCTGGAGTATATCAAGCAATTTCATTATCTTTCCCACCATCACGTAATAGATACCTTTAATTTGAGCCCTCTCCTACCTTTCTCCGACTTGCCCTCTCCCTACCCGATTACGTCCTATTTTAAAGCGCGACTAACAAATAAATCAGTGCGTATATTAGTGCATTTCAGAATTTAACTTTACAACTAAATGAGATGAATACTCTCTTTAGCAACGCGTTTCAAAACGAAAGATTTGTAATACTTGAAGCTTTTTAATCAACCAAGTATGGTTTGTGTATAATTAGTTAGAAGAAATACTGAAGTTGGTTTCATTGATGTAGATATAAGCTGATCGCCTGTTATAATAATAAGCTGTGGAATCCATTACTCTAGACACTTTGACCGTTGAAAACCGCGCTACCGCATTGTCCGTTTTACGCTTTGGCATGAAACGGACTGCCGTTTAGATGTATCGTGCCACTCATGGAGCGCATGCCGAATCCATTAGATCTCAGTAAAATAAACTATAACGACTCCTCTTTTTGTTTGTTCTTTTATACAAATTTGTAATTGAAACTTATCTGTTACAAGAACATTACATCTGCTCTTTCATTTTGGTATCTTGTGTATTTGGCTCTAGAATATGAAACGTTACTCAACTTGAAAAAAGTTGAATACAGTCGTCACAGTACGATGACCACGGATATCAACAAGAAGGGCGTTTAATGAGGTGACTCAGCAAAAACGCCAAATGTGGCGGACTCAGGTTCACGGCGCTTTGAACAGCCGACGCTGCTCAGCGACTTTTGCCCTATCGCTAGGCTGAGCCGTTTCAACACTGTATCGCATGAAATGCATCTAATTATACATTTAAACATATATTATGAGCTACTCATACCGACTCTCAAGGTACAGTAGAACCCCTCATATCCGGCCTCGGTTTTACCGGACTTCAGTTTATCCGGCCGCTTCTCAGAAGCCTACATCAAAAAATAATTCATACGCTTACTTACGCATATTCCTTCTGATTATCTCTTGGATATCACTGTTTTTACGTTTTATTATCTCTATATTTATTTATGGCTACAGTTTACTACAAAAAAAAAAAAAAAAAAAAAAAAAAAAACTGAAAAATCTAGGCTAATGCGAATGTGAACTGGTACGTTCAGCAAGACTCGTCCACATCACTGTCACCACACGCGGCGAAGTGCTCGCCGAATGTTTTGGCAAGTAGGATCCACTCTAATTCGGCGATAGTGAGTTGAGCCATTAATTTGTACTGCTATTAGTGCTACGTGTACAGTACTCAGTTGAGCTAGTAACTTTTAAACTGTTGTTTAATATGTATCCAAACGCGGTTATTAATTGTTTTGTTGCTTGGTCAAGTTTCATTGTAGGCCTATGGCAGGCATTCAGATGAAAGCAATGACGGTAACAAATACTCCAGAACAGGGAAATGATTTCATTAATTCAAAACCTTGGGTAAAACGAGATCAATTAGTCTTCCAAGTAATGTGTGGTGTTGGTTTTACTAACACGTCTTTTTGAAATCATCCAAAAAGGCGACTTAAATATCTACCTTGGACTTAATTCACTAGCTATATTATTACTTAGGTATAAATTATCGTTTTCATAATAGGTTGGATTATCCTGCCAAATCGTTATCCGGCCTGGGCTCGGTCACGTGGAGGCCGGATATCAGGGGTTCTACTATAGCTGAACAACTTCGTTGCTGGAATATCTAAAAACCTATTTGCACTGTACTGTATTGTGCCTTGCATTGTAATTTAACATATTGTATTGTATTGTGTTTTGTTTTACACTATTGTAGTGTGTTATCATTGTATATTTGAGTCGTATGTCTTATCTTGGCATAGGGATTAGGTGACCCCGAAAATTGGATGCTTTATTTCCGCTGTTTTGAAATATTAAACGAGACCAAAAAGAGGGGATCTGTGTGATAGGAGTGAACATTCCCCTTTATTTGAGGAGCATTTTCTAACTTCATACCTTACCCTGAACATGGCTGCCATACCTTAGGGTGAAAGGCTGCCAAATAGACCAAGATTCACCTAACTTTCTTCAATGGGTACGGAACGAGATTGGGTGTCATAGAAGGGAGTCCAGTAAGTCCAATTTTAAAATTAACATTAGTCTTACTGGCGGATTTGGCCATACTTTGTCTTGGCCTATAAATAGTTCGAAGATACAACAAGCGGCCGAGCAGTTCATACAGAGTAGTGTGCAGTGTATGCTTTCCTTCTGAGTTTCCTAAGAGCTTATAAATACTGTCAGATTTTTTATCCTTATCAATGACAAGCTCTGTGCCATGAAAACAAGTCAGAGATCAATATAGGGCCCTGAAGTACTATAGTGTTATTTGATGAAGTACTATATTGTTAAGTTAAATATCGTTATTTTTTCAATGTTCATTTTCCGATATTGAAACTTCGATGGAGCCAAACAGTGCTGTAATAAGCCAAATATCCGAAGTAAACATTTTCCTTTGCCGTAGAATAGACAAGGATAGGGTTAGGATATAACTAACGTGGTTACCGGCTCAAAGGACGGTCTGATGCGACGTTAGTAACACAATAAGTTGCTTAGTCTGGCCCCAGAGACGCCTCGAACACCAGGTTGCTGCTGCGGTTGATATTGACGAGTACTCTCACGTTATTAATGAGTAGAATGAGGGAGTTTAATTGTGAACACTTATGTCCACAAGATCTATGTTAAATTTGAGTTTTCCTTTTTTTAATAGGCCTACTGTGGATGTAAAACTCATTTTGAATAATGCTAGGTAAGCATAATTTAAATTCGAGAGTCGAGAAAAATAATCAGTTGGAATTCAAGAGGATCGACTACCTTTTGACTATAATTTATATTTATTGTTTCAATAGAACTCTTCAAAGACTTAAAAGAGTCCCAAATATTTCGTTAAATAATATCCGCTCTACGAATAACTTTCTATATATAACCATATAGTTATTATAGAATAGATATTTATAGTAACTATATAAGTTAGTTATTATAGATAACGTATATACAATAAGGCGAACGTAAGAAGCAATTTTTCAAGACTCTAAATACATAAACAACAAATTATTATTAAAAATCGGGACTAAAACTTAACTTATAACTTTTACTTTGGGTTTAAAATATTATCTTTTAAATATTTATCACACGTAAAACTTCAGATTTAATAACTTATGATGATGTATTTAAAATAACATCCCTGCGGTGTCATTTTTAAATGAATGACTGCCTCTGCTTCTGTATTTCGTAACATGGAATTTGGATTTGATTAATTCATTCATGGTGTTTATTATTTACTTAAATAGTTTGGTACATTAGTAGAACTTGTTTATAGGGCAATGGGTTACTTTTTTCAAGATATTTAAGAACTATCAAGTACCGGTATGCTATTTACTGTAGTTTGTTGGATTTTTTTACTTTACTAAATTATGGTTAAACCTTAATATTTTAAGATACAGATTAATTTAGCGGAAATTCTTTGAAAAGCTTTATTTATACTTTGATGAAAAGTTATACAACACTATAAAAATTAGAACTTAGAAACTCTTTGAATATAACTTAGAAACTTGACCGTAATTAATTGGATTATCAGGGTAAGCATTACAGCCTTGCACGTTCGTTTACAGGACTCAGTTGGTAAAGAATTGGGAGTAAACAGTTGAGTGAGGCTACGTATTAACAGAGACAACCGAGATGGATGGCGTGATCAATCCTGGAATTCGTTACATCCATCAGTGGCTGTGTGAGGAGGGAATCACAGTAGCATTGTCTGTTCATTACCTATCAAGTGGCAATTACATAGTTCCTCTTGTTTTCCGCAAGGAATGCGATTTGACTGATAAAATATCGGTGAATGTACCTCCAAGCAATCCTAAATATTTTTGTGATTGTTTCCATGAGCCTTGGGTTGTGAAACATGAGCATAAATGTTTATAAATTAATTATAAGGTACGTAAACCTGTGTAATTTAAATTAACTACAAAATACTATACTTTTTATTGGTTGAAATTATGTTAAGAGGAACATTTTTCAAATCTGGTTTGTTCAATTTGAGATCATTATTATTCTAACCCAAAACAAATATAATGTCATATTTGTATATCTAGTAATAACAGTATTTAAATTAATAAATAGTTAAATTCTTCACTTTTATATAAGTGTTGGATTGCCTTTTTAGCTCCCCATTGCTCTAAAGTGTCGCTAACCATTCGGACAACAACACAAGCTCCTGATTTCTTAAAATACCTAAAATTATCATTTTACCAACCCACTGACCTATCTCCATTTTTCAAATACAGTCTCTGAAAACTTGTTTCGTTTGATTTTTTGAAGAAAATGGAATTTCTGTTGCAGGTTTGGGCCTGAAGTACAATGAAATATTTTTAACTAATTAAGGAAGAAATTATTTAATGAGTTCTAGACTCCAAAATTACAAGCTATTTTTCGTAACATTTTATCTTTGTTACACACATGGGGCATTGACGAATAAACAAACCTAAGTGTGATCAGCGTAAAAGAATCGCACGTAAACATTTCCTTATAATAATCTCATTCGGTAAACATTGTTTGTATTTGCACATTGTATTTATTTTATTGTATTTATTTGCAATATGAATGAGTACACCGTGCAACATAAAACATCTTCTCTTTACAAAAACCACCCTAGAGTTTTATAAGTACACGTATAAATCAAGCCAGTTTTGGCACACGCTTCCCCAGTTTAAGCTTTTACATCTACAGGGCTTGCCACAAGATTAGGCTTACCTCACATATGTTGGCCTCCATCGCTTCCTGTGCCTTAAACATTTACTTTGTTTTTCTTCTACCTTGAAGTGGAAACTTAAGGTTTTTAGAAAGGGACCACAATTAGTAACTTTTAATAACTATTTTAATACATGGTCAATTGTTTAGCTTATTTATGATCAATTTTAAGTTATAACATGCGTTTGAGGAAAGGATGAGTAGTAATATAATATAGTAAGAAATATAACCTTATAATAGTATCTTTCTGGCGAAAGAAATCGTATGTAGTAATCGACGTTATAATGTATTCTTTTTAAAATATGAGAGTAAAACTGATTTTCCTTTATATATTTTTTTTAATCCAATAACTATTATATATTATGTTATATTACTACATTAATATTCAGCATTTTAATATTTTCCCCTGTGTTTTGTTGGTAAAAAATGATTTACTTCATAATATCCGTTTATTATTCACCACATATACTTGCTCAATACTAAAAATAAATTATTATTTTTTTTATAGAAAGCAAAAATAAGTGCTGCCACCTGTACAACATCAACTTTTGGTAAAAACGTTAACCTCCTAATTTGACAATTAAATTATAAGAAGTTGAAGAATTTCGACTTTTAATAAAACCTTCGTACTAATATGGGACCTGCAACCTGGGAAGCTGTAACCTTCGTTACAGCACAGAATTTTAACGCCAGACCTTAATATTTTTTAATTCCATCTTGTAAATCATAGGTATCTGTTACATCAGATGTTAAATTCTATTGGCTACCAGGAATTTTGTTCACATTTCATTTAATCGCTTTATACATTTTAAACATGACAGTGATTCGGCGGTTGAGTTTAGTAGGCATAAAGGTTCGCTGGCCGTTAGGAGAACCTTGGATGCAGTTGAGATTATTTCCCCGGAGGGCAGGGCCAGTATTGTCTGTGAGTTACACGGATCGTGGCTGGGCCATCCCCAAGGTACGTCCGGCTGTGGTAATGGCTGTACACTACGGTTGCAAGGCTGTTAAATAAATGTATATGTCGTTATGGGAATTTAATTTAAGAAATATATAAGATCAGGATGATCTTATCAATAGTCTTACCATTAGAGATAATAGAACCAGGTGTATCAAAATAATTTTTTCAATAATAATTTTATAATATGAATATTCTAAAAGGATTTTCAGTTGTTATTCCTTGAAGAGTACAATACATGTCTATTGACTCTAAAATAAAATGGAAATGTATTCTTGGAAATAAAGGTTAAATGCTTCTGTATTTAGAAATGTGGGTATTGAATGCCTCGGCAAATATGCTAAGCCTGATGGATTTTTTTCAATTTTACAGCTGTTTCGTTTATTTTTACAGCAATATGCTTAAGTTTCTTACATAAAAAATAAAATGCATCTAGTGATGGCAGTCAATGGATAGCAGTTAACAGATGGTTTTGAGATTCAAGTCATAACATAATGAATTTAATTTTGATAAAAATTGGGAATTTAAAAAAGTTTTAATAATTTTTTCATAATTACATAATTATTCAAAGAGCTTTGAAATGCATCTTACTAATCGAAATTCATTGTAAAGTCAAAATTAAACGGAATTGACTCAGGATTCAATTGAGTCAGGATAATGTGGCTCAGGCTTGACGAGTGATTCAGTCATCAAGTGGGTCCAGTAAGCTCCGACAGACAGAGCCACCTCCTAGCATTAAAAGGATTATCACACAAGTATTCCAGGGATTATAACATCCTATCACAACTTCCATGTTTGAATTATTAATTTCCACCCTTCACTGCTAAACCTTTCCTAAACCACTTATCAAATATTTGTTCTAGTGCGTTTTAATATTGCAATACGGCAATACGCATCAAACTGTTTGGATCGTTGATTTGCATACCTCATCTTTATATCAATCAATAGATCTTTTGAGCAATAATTCTGCAGGAGATCCATTGTATTGCTAAACCTTTAGGAGTTCAATTCGAAATCGAATGTTTTTAGGGACTATCAGTGCTTCTTATTTTCTGTATTCAGCTATAGGCTCGAATCTCCCATGCTGCTTAGTGTTTTCATACTAATAGTAAATTTTGAAATATTTCTACGTACGTTTTTATATAGTTGCATTTTTCGTAACCTATTATAACATGGAAGGTAATACTGGTTTAAAAAGCATGGAGGTTATAAAGCCATGTGGTTAGCGTAAGGTTTCCCGAATTACATAAGAATATAGTTATACTTGTACTTTTATTTATAGTTTCATTACTGTGACTTTAAATGTAGACAAAAAATAACATCCACAGTCATCAGTTTTGATTACTACCCAAGGCATCTTTAGGGAACAATTGGTGATAAAAAAATCATAAACTTAAATGAAAATAAAAATTTAAAAAACACTGACCATTGAACCATATAAAACGTTTTTAAACCACATTGATTGGCCCTTTCAATGTTTTCAATTATTGAATATATTGAAAACAGAAAAGATGAAACACTTTATAAATTATAAGATTGTATGGGAATAAGATTTCAAATATATTTTGTAGGATCATGTGTATTTAATTTAAAGAAACAGATTGATAACAAAATGTATAAGTGGGTCTCACTACAATGGATTTGATTTGTTTGATTAAAACATTATTCCTTAGCCATGTTCATTTTTAAGGTAGTATAAAGTATGAAGTGAAATCACACCTAATTAAGACAACACAATATTTAGTAGAGCTAAGCTAATGTTATGGTGGTAAATTAAAAAAAAATTCTTTCATCATCATGAATTTTCACGTTTAGCTTGAGTACGAATGAATGGAGAATAAAAGACGTTCATCTAAATTGTAAGTTAATAATCTAAATAATGACGATTTTGAGTTTAATGCTTCAAAATTAAATTTTTTTACATTAATTTTATCACGAAGTTTAATAAATCAGCAGCAATGAGGGGCGGTGAGTGTCCATTTATCGCGGCCTCGTGCGGCTGGCAGGCGGTTTTCCTGTTCATTGGTCAACGATTGGTCGAGTCGGGTTTTCTTGATTGACAGACGTTTATTATGAAATATGATTTATTTTATAAGCACCTCTGGGGTGAGTAGATAATGCCATCAGATAAAAGTTTTAATTGATATGATTAATTAATTATTGAGATTTCTGCGCGCGAATATAAGTTTATGATATTTTGTAAATTAAAATATTTATTTCCCAAGCAAATAACCTCTTATTAAATTTCATAGGTTTAAAATACACGTTTAGTGGTTAAACTTACATTCAAACCACAGTTTGTACTTAAAGTGTTTATAAAAAATGTTAACTAAAAATAACTAGGCCGCATAGCTCATTAACATGTTATAAAAATAAATCATTGATGATTTATAGGTCTTATAGGTTGTAGTGAACGGTGGTGTATTTTACAGCCAGTGTAAATGTCAGACAAGTCCTGCCTTGGTTTAATGGGCCATGAATCATGTTGAGAAAGGGGTTCCTTTGTTCATAAGAAAAATCAATTGAATTATTGTAAGAAATCCGTTCCAAATGTTACAAACATATGGTACGTGCAATAGAATTTTGCTTTATAATCAATGTTATGTGTTAATGTAAAGTGGTTTCCCAGCGGAAAACAAATCTTCTAACTAGTAATTAAAAGAGTGTAAAACTTCGTAAAAAGCAAAACATTCAGATCTAATACTAGGGTGACAGATTTTTGTACTGTAGTCCCATGAAACAGTAGAGTATGAGGATGGAGAAATAACGTATTTTAGCGTACATTATAGGTGCTGCATGGCCCATACGTTTGCTCCTCATGTATTATTCCCTAACTAGACGTGTGCAGCCTGTTCAGTATTACATATTATACTTTCACATTTCTGCCTTATTTTGTCAAATAAGATTGACTCAGTTTCATGTTTTGTTCCAGAAATACTTATATTTTTTTTAAAGTTTTTTTCTTACTTGCAGTAAATCTTTGGCGCTATGTTAAAACACTCGTAAAGAAACGTTAATTAAAAAATCTTGATAAATTTATAAAAAGAGAGCGATAATCATGTTAATATCACTTAAAGTCATCCAGATATTTTATTATATGGGTCTTACATTTACAAGTTCTAAATCGGGGATCCTTTTCATCTTAAAAAGTGGTTTGCAGTTTTCGGAAAGCATCACATTAAAATCAAACTGGATTTACAAATCACATTGTTAGTATTTAAAAAAGTTAAACGTTTAAAGTTTTTAAAACCAGCAAAACTTAATATTTCATCAAAACAAAGAACTGTTGAATGCATTTAATAACCAGTTACATTTTCCTTTCTTATATTGATAGTCTCGGAATCCCGTACAGTCTTTCCCTTTTGTTTCAGCTGTAAGAAACAATTATTATTGCCTTATTATCGTTCTCCCGTCCTTGAACGGTGATCCCGGAATGACTGCGTCAATTTACAAGTAAAACCATAACTAAACTTTAACTTCAACTTTAAAAATTAAAAACTAAAAACAGCTTGCCCTGGCTGACAATCTATAGCTGTCATAAAACAATTTACAATTGCTTTCACCCTATATTTAATTAAACGATTTGGTATTTATTTATTTTAAAATTGTTTCCATAAAACACTCCTTAACAGCTAAAAACTGTCACACAAATGCATAACGATGTAATGGACAATGTATCATGCATAAATTAGGATGGTAATAAATTTGAGTGAAATTATGTCTTTTCTCAACAATAATCCTCCTAGCCAAGAAAACTTTCCCGATCCAAGTTTAGCGTTTTTTGAAATAAATGAGAACGAAAGTATCAGAATAATCGGGACTGTTTTGGTAAAACTTACATTCTTCGCTTAGTAATGTGTCGTTGTAACACTTACACCGGCCTTGAAAAAATTTTGTTTAATTTATCTGCTAGAGATTCAGCTATGGTTAAGGCCTTGGGATGTTATATTTTATTTTAAAATATCTGTGGAAACCTGAAGTGACTAATCAGCTTTCATTAGCCGAAGAGAGTCATGGGATTAAAAGTTGTTGGTGTCCTTTTTTGATAAAACATATTTATTTACTGTATTATAAATTATATTAGTTTATTGAAACGTAAATTTTATCCTAGTTTTATGCAAAAATGAGTTTAAAATTATATTAGAAATTAAATGTTTCATTATTTATATTTGAATATTTATATGTCAGTTCTGGAGCTTAAAAATTAATTAATTTAATCAATCCCCATAAAAATGTCAAAAAAACTAATAAAATAATCTTAAAAATCAAACATCGTTCAAATCAAACATCGTTTATCATGGTTGCTTTATGAGGGAAATAATTGTGAAGAAAAGCCTTTAAAGGATCCTGTCAAGAGGTTGAATGAATAACGAATAATGTAGCTGTGATAGTTTATAATGTGAAGAAATATTTTAAGTGTAATATATAAATGTTTTGAAAATTATCAGAGAAGAGAAGAAACATATTTGCCGCAATACCTTTGTTAGATAGTCCATATATTCTCAATCTCATGTATTATTCTAACACTAAAGGCGTATGTTCCCTGGTATTAAAATGTGTTTCCAGTCCGTATATAAAGGGCTTTATGTTCATAAATATAGCCCAATGGAATTTCGCAAACTTCATTCGCAGAATTATCTGTATAAAAAATTATTTTAGACACTTTTTGGATAAAATTATTGTATACAATTATTGTGTACTCTAGAAACATGACTAATGACCTTCTTAGTAAAGGAAAACATCAAAACACATGTAGCCTACAAAGTACATATGTACATAAAAATAACTGAACCAATTGGAATTATATCTCGTTGGATATGGCAAAAGCCTCTGTAAAATATTAATGAATTAAACATCCAAATGGATTATTTCAAGATACACTAAAACCCAAAATGTTTAATAAATTTAAGTTTATCCTCAAGCGTGCTGAGTGCTTTGAATGATCAATGATAAGTCCTGAAAATTTCGTGAAAATTTTCTAATTTTTCAAGTGTTCAACATGTATAAATACATGAGAAAATTACCGACATTAGTAAATAAATTTAGCGTCACAAGACACAGAGCTCAAACTATGGATGACAGTTATTAATTATATTCAATGGGCGCCAAGCTAGAAATGTGGGTTAATGTCTATCATAACGACAACCGCTTACAAGTTGGTGTTATATGGGGCTTCCCCAACGCCATTACAATTTGAGCGGGAATGGCGATAAATTATACACGAAAGAGCATATACCTAAGGATATAAACTAAACGATTTTGGTTAACAGACAGCAATGATCCCAGCTCACGCTTGTGTCAAGGCTTTTATTTTTTAATTATTTAGATTTTATTGACTCTCAGTGAAATATTTCCTAAATACATAATATTTTATAGATTATGATCCTGAAGATCACACTTTAGAATAAATTCAGGTGGAATTACTTGAAAAAAATTTCATAATTTATCTAAATTATTTAGGGAATTATGTAATTATAATTGACCGTAAAATAATTATGTATTTCAACAAAATTACGTTCGAATATTCGTTTTAGGAGGCAACATGGGATGATTTTTGACGTTTTCGGGATTTTTTTCATAGTAGGAAAGATCAGAGAAAAGGTGAACACCCTGTTTTGGTTTTACAGCCAGCAAATTTCTCGGTCACATTATGGCCATAACAGCTCTTGGTTGGACTGTATCGTGATCTGCCAACATCGGTCGTGTTGCTGCAAACAAAGCTCTTGGTCGTGTAGTGGCCGTGTCGGTTCTGAAGCGGCCGTCAAACCTGCCGGTTGCATTGTTGTATTGCATCTAGGAAATCTCGATCGTATTTTGAGGTTTTACGGCTAATAATCTCGGTTGTATCATGGTAGAGTAATCCGTGGTCGTCAATTCGGGCGTTGGTATCGTGCGTTAAATATCTTATTTGTATCGCTGTCGGTAAATCTGTCGTGCATTTCGCGGCCGTCATTTAC
This sequence comes from Flexamia atlantica, assembly GCA_035578135.1. Lineage (NCBI taxonomy): Eukaryota > Metazoa > Arthropoda > Insecta > Hemiptera > Cicadellidae > Flexamia > Flexamia atlantica. The sequence goes on along the minus strand of JAQJVK010000024.1, from coordinate 4,202,693 downwards.
CTAACTTTTTTGGATAAAAACTCAGTTTCTTGTACGCATTCTTAAGGGGTGGAGGCGGTTGAATTGAACTATACAGAGCAAAAGTCTGAAAATCTTGCTCCCAATTAAAATGATCAAATTACGCCCATGTTAACCATTACAAATATACTATAAATGTATTAAGTCATGACATTTTCAGGATTTTAAAAGTCGTGTATTTATTAAATACCCCTGTCAAAACACCTGCAACCATCACACCATCTTTGATACTGCTATGCCTGTAGACTACCTAAACCAGAGTTAATGGTACTTCCAATGGTATTTTCAAATCTGTCCGAGACCCAAGCCTCTCCACTGTAACCCCCCCCTCCCCTGGGTCATCCGGATTACGCCTATGAATATCAATAACTCATTGTAGTTCTTGGTAAAATCTTTGTAGTTTATTTGTAATATTAGTTTTTAAATAGGTTTACTTTTTACTTTTCTGAAAGAATATAAGTCAGTCGCAAAAAAAGTTTACTACGTAGGTATTTTTAATTTATTTTAAAATCATTCTAACCATATATTCTCAATCTCATGTATTATTCTAACACTAAAGGCGTATGTTCCCTGGTATTAAAATGTGTTTCCAGTCCGTATATAAAGGGGTTTATGTTCATAAATATAGCCCAATGGAATTTCGCAAACTTCATTCGCAGAATTATCTGTATAAAAAATTATTTTAGATACTTTTTTGGATAAAATTATTGTATACAATAATTGTGTACTCTAGAAACATCATTAAAGACTTTCTTAGTAAAGGAAAACATCAAAACTTTTATTTATATGTACATGTGTACAAAGTACACATGTACATAAAAATAACTGAACACAAGTGTAATTATATCTCGTTGAATATGGCAAAAGCCTCAGTAAAATATTAATGAATAACCATCCAAATGGATTATTTCAGGATACAAAGAAACCCAAAATTTAAAAAATTTAAGTTTATCCTCAAGCGTGCTGAATGCTTTGAATGTTCAATGATAAGTCCTAAAAATTTCGTGAAAATTTTACTAATTTTCAAGTGTTCAACATGTATAAAGACATGAGAAAATTACCGACATTAATAAATAAATTAAGCGTCATAAGACACAGAGCTCAAACTATGGATGACAGTTATTAATTATATTCAATGGGCGCCAAGCTAGAAATGTGGGTTAATGTCTATCATAACGACAACCGCTTACAAGTTGGTGTTATATGGGGCTTCCCCAACGCCATTACAATTTGAGCTGGAATGGTGATAAATTATACACGAAAGAGCATAAACCTAAGAATATAAACGAAACGTTTTTGGTTAACAGACAGCAATGATCCCAGCTCACGCTTGTGTAAAGGCTTTTATTTTTTAATTATTTAGATTTTATTAACTCTCAGTGAAATATTTCCTAAATACATAATATTTTATAGATTATGATCCTGATCATCACACTTTAGAATAAATTCAGGTGGAATTACTTGAAAAAAATTTCATAATTTATCTAAATTATTTAGGGAATTATGTAATTATAATTGACCGTAAAATAATTATGTATTTCAACAAAATTACGTTCGAATATTCGTTTTAGGAGGCAACATGGGATGATTTTTGACGTTTTCGGGATTTTTTTCATAGTAGGAATGATCAGAGAAAAGGTGAACACCCTGTTTTGGTTTTACAGCCAGCAAATTTCTCGGTCATATTATCGCCATAACAGCTCTTGGTTGGGCTGTATCGTGATCTGTGAACATCGTTTGTGTTGCTGCAAACGAAGCTGTTGGTCGTGTAGTGGCCGTGTCGGTTCTGAAGCGGCCGTCAAACCTGCCGGTTGCATTGTTGTATTGCATCTGGGAATCTCGATCGTATTTTGAGGTTTTACGGCTAATAATCTCGGTTGTATCATGGTGGACTTAATCCATGGTCGTCAAATCGGGCGTTGGTGTCGTGCGTTAAATATTTTAGTTGTATCGCTGTCGGTAAATCTATCGTGCATTTCGTAGCCGTCATTTGCCTAAACTTTAAAAAAAAATCAGCTTCTTGTACACATTCTTAAGGGGCGGAGGCGGTTGAATTGAGCTATACAGAGCAAAAGTCTGAAAATCTTGCTCCCAATTAAAATGATAAAATTACGCCCATGTTAACCATTACAAATATACTATAAATGTATTAAAACATGACATTTTCAGGATTTTAAAACTAGTGTATTTATTAAATCCCTCTGTCAAAACACCTGCAACCATCACACCATCTTTGATACTGCTATGCCTGTAGACTACCTAAACCAGAGTTAATGGTACTTCCAATGGTATTTTCAAATCTGTCCGAGACCCAAGCCTCTCCAGTGTAACCCCCCCCCCCCCCCCCTCCTTTTGGTCATCCTGGTTACGACTATGATTATCAATAACTCATTTTAGTTCTTGGTAAAATCTTTATAGTTTATTTGTAATATTAGTTTTTACATAGGTTTTTTACTTTCCTGAAAGAATATAAGTCAGTCGCAAAAAAGGTTTACTACGTTGGTATTTTTCATTTATTTTAAAATCATTCTAACAGTTCTATGATTTTGTGATTATTTAAAAACTCTACGGTTTGTTTCTTATACAATAAACATTATGTTTAAAACACCTCTAGGCAACTCTTAAGGCATTTACAAAACTAACATCAGTAAGTTATTTTCTTAACCGCATAAATTATAAGAAAAAATGTTAAAAAAGTTATTTTGCATTTATATGTAAACAATTAATGAAATACATTTTGCATTACTAGAATCATTATCGATTTATCTTAAGTCTAAGAGCTGAAAACAATAATATCTGGGTCATAGCCAGCAGGCGTTCGAAAATTTTACCATACAATAAATTTATTACTCACGAGAATATTTAAGAAAACAGCTTGGTCTAAGCAATAAATCACTTGGCACCTCAGCATGTTTGTACAGGAACAGAGTAGTTGGATCAAACTCTACTTGGGAGTCATAAAATGTCCATATTTTTTACTTATATGACTTTTCCGTCAGTCCTAAGTAATTAAATAAGAATTGCTGCTATTGTCTGGCAATCTTTTGAAGCCATGTTTTAGATTTTTTTCAACTTTGGGACTGTGTTGCTACGTCTATTTATTAAACACTTAACTATAGTTTGCAACACCACCCAACTCACAAGGATATATTTAGATTGTTGCATCTTATTGATCTTATTTTATTAAAAAATATAAAAAGATGTATAGCGCTTGTCACGTTTCTTTTAATAAAAGCTATAAGATTACAAAATAGAAAAGTATCTTTGTATCGTTCCCTGAAAACGGAACTGTGTATCCAAGTAAGCGATTGATTGATTTAGAGGGATGGGCCCGGAATCCGCTGACCTGTCTTTTCTCTTCTTTACTTGAAAACCTTCTAAAATATATTTCATATGTCTTTTACAAATTTTCGAGTAAAAGTTTTCAAGAGAATGAAAATATTAATAATGTTTTTGTAGTATCCAGCCATACTGAGATACTGATATTGGTAGCTCATGATCTATAAAGTTTTTTTTTAGGAATTTGTCAATCCGGACCTGAAAATTACTTCACAATTAAAGAAGAGAGAGATGAACGGACATCATTATACATAATTTTTCGTGGTATATGGGAATATTTGTAACATACTTGACATGCTGACGTGCTTCTTTTGTATCAAGATAAAAATAATACACAAAAGCAGCATTTATATATTACAACTTTCTAGAAAATACCATATAGTTCAGTGTTTTATTGCCTTCCAAAGTCTGGATGAATGTAGAACAATATCTAAATTCAAATGAGTAATTTTTTAAATCAAAAAGCTGTCAAGGGTGTAATGAACTTATACTTTCACCAACACCTTCCTTCCCTAGACTTGTAATGATTCCCTGGAGAACGTTATTTAACATCATGGCAAATGTCAACATGGAGCATGGCGAGTGGATCCCTAGAGAAATTTGGTTGTTATAAAATAATAATAAAATTACATATACCCCTCCTTATCTCAATAACCGGTTACGTTAGATAGGTAATATATGGTATCATTATTTTATGAAGATTATTTTTGCAAATTATAATATTTTATCAAAACTGACAGTTTTAAGGTATTTCCCAAAAAGTTAAAAAAAATAAAATTTTTCCTCCCACCAATTCCCCTCTCACCCAAACCCGACGCTCAAAACAGTGTAACTTTTGTTTCCATGTTGGGGGAAGGTTATTGAACAATTTGGCGCTGACCAGAAACTTTTTTTTGGATTTCTAGGTTTAGGTCTAATTGCACCGTACTAAATGTTGAGTGTATAATTTACAAGTTTATTTTAAAGTTGGTAATGTGCAGATTTTGTGAGATACTAAACAGGACGCTACAACGGTGTTTGTCGAAGGTTTTTCTATATTTTCACAATATAAACTACTTGGATACGAAATCTCTTGAGAGTCCAGTTGGAAGTACACTCACAGATGCGGAACTTGTCTCTAAAGAACTATCGATATTGATTGATCTTCGCCTATCGATCAATTTCAAGTTGAAAGCAACCAATTCAGGAGGGAAATTCCAAGTTGTAATGTTGGCAAAACCGACAAACTGTTCTTGGATAACCGCCAAACTGTAACTCTCTCGAGTGCTATGGTAACATTGTGCAATTTGATATTGAAGCCGCATACTAACAAAATTAATTCATCCTCGTTTTAGCTCCTGATAAGCAATTTCAAAGAAATATTGTTTCGCTCTAGAAAGAAACATTAGGATTTTAGTTTGGATTTGCGTTTCTAAATATATTGTCTTTTTAAATAAAGACGTATTAATAAAATATTAACAAGACGTTTTAAAACGACATTGTAAAGCTTTTATTTGAACATTCAAATATCATAATAAAAAGTTTATTAAAGTTCAAACCGAATACATTTAAAACTATATTTTAGTTAATCGTGAAATTTAATTTTTGAAGCTGTTGTATGTCTATTAAGAAACCAGCTTTTTATTGTCTCATATTTTGTGTATTGTAGGCTAAAACTAAAAAATCTCGAAACATTTGAATTAAATCGTTTTATTGAGTTATTACAAAATATTCGAATCTAATTTTTTTAGAGAATTTTAACTTTCAGAGAATAACGCCTTTAAAAATGTATGTTTGATAGCTGTAAGCAAAGTTTAATGATTTTTAATTTATGAAAACAAATTTGCCTACATAATGTTAATCTTGAGTACTTAAAATATTAACTAAAAAGTAGAGTCTAAGTTAGGATTTTCCATATGATAATCTGAGTAAAATTTGTTAGTCGGCTTTTAGATAAGCAACTAAGAAAATCGCAATATTCAAAATACAGTGGATATTTTAGTGTCGCTACAAGTACCAATAGAGAACTGTAGATGTAAGTAATAAAGTGGTTGCGGTTAGTCATGAAACTTCAAATGAAATGACCCGATCTTACATCATCGAAAGAAACAGTTAAGGATATTCTTAAAAACTGTTGGATAAAGGAGAATAAAACATTCAAAGTATTCAATACCTATTTTTCTTTTTAAAATCATTCCACATAGCCATAATGACAAATAATTAATTTTTAACTTCAGGTAAACAAAATTAAAGTTTTTTAGTTATTATTTTTTTACTTAATATATAAAAATGTATTCTTTTTCTATGATAGTTGCTACAAAATGGCACTTAATGTTAAACGCTTGTAATGGTTCTTGTTTTTTTGCATAAATGAAATAAAATTATGAATGGTCACCTTAAAGCATTACCGTTCTAAAGAATGGGTCACTTCCATTACTAGTACTGAAGTACATAATAACAGATTTACCAGGGCCACTCACTTATTGTGATGTGAGTGCTACACGTACTGCTATATCCTCAGTAGCCGGTGTGTTAAAAGTTGGGTTAGAAAAACCAACACCATATACATACAGTTTAATTGTGATTAAATATGCTTATAGTGAGATATGTCTTCAAGTGACGGTTGGAACTTTACATTATGTCAAAATGTAAATTGTATATACAATACAAAAATAAAGTAAGAACTTACAAAAGTAATTAAACTTAGCCAAACTAAAATGATATTATCGTTTAGAATTCTTCAAATTATGCTTATGTGGTTCTATACAAACTTCTTTAAGAAGTTACAGTTTTAAATGTAATCAAAACAATTCCTATTGACACGATTCAATTTTCTTCAGCCGGCTTTCAAGAGAACATTAAAATCCAATTACCTTTAACGTAGTTCTTCGTTTTGAGGCGGGCCGTTGTTTATCACTTTCTACTCTCCTTGGGGGATTACGGCTTATTATTTGAATGAGTTTTTACATAGTTCTTTACTTTGTTTAAAAAACAAGACGTAATCCAAAGGTGGTTAATTAAAGTGTTTATTAATAACCGACCAGCGTGAAAGTAATTATTTTAAAGTTCCTTGGTCTATTTTGTTCATCAAAACGAGAGTTAGTATTTATTTTAATAAAGAAATCAATCATAAATACTATAATTCCTTTCTTGAAACAGGCATGTTGCAAAGAATCAATCTAAATGTTTAAAAATACGTATTGCATTTGTCATAACTATTGTTATGTACTTTTTGGGCTGTACATTGTTCAGCTTGATTTAAATCCAACTCAGTACAGGTGAGTTTAATCATATGATAAATGGCTCTATATATATTTTTTATTTGAAAATTAAGTTAAAATAAATGTAAATATTATAAAACATACATCAAAAGTAGAGATTTAAAATCGGTATCATAAATTTTCATAAGAAACGATTTCATTAAAAATATTTTGATAAAAAAATCAATTGGGGTCATAATACTGCACGCTTTATTTGATAATCGATAAACGTTTTTATGAATTTTAGCAGGTTTGTCAAAACGCTGTATCACAAACTGTGCTGAGGCTGCTGAGGCAAGGTGCCGTAAACTTCGTCAGCATCCAAGAGATTCAGCGCAGCGCCGAGCACACACGCTGATCTGGGGCTTTGTAATGGCATATGCATTTATCTAATTTTCCATAAAGAGGTTAATGAAAGTTAATACTGCGGCATGCGAAATTGGCAATGCCGTTTACATTGTGTCCATACAGTTAAGCCTTTTAACTTATGTATTCCTTGGTGGCAAAGGTTTAAAGAATAATTTTAATAATTCTAGAAAATATATGTGAAGGTAAATCTGTCCGGTGTTGTGGATTAATTAATGATGGAAACATAACTGTTTTCCATAATGATTGTATGTATAACGAGAAATGTTTACGGTCACTTAGTAATATGAATCAACTTACTTGAACTTTTGGAAACATCGTTTAACCATTGACATTTTTTTGAACAAGGACGGCTATATTTGGCCTTCTTTCTTATTGAATCGAATCCTATACTTATTAATGCGGTGGTGGGTGTCCTCCACAATCATAACGGCTGGCCGGATTTTGACATTCGATGTGTTAATTCAAGCTTATTTTGACTCGGATTCGCCAAAACGTCTTTTAATTTTAAGAAAGAGCTTCACATACGTACAAAAAATGCCTGAATGTTTGGAATTGTGGTTTCACCTGCTTTCATTAGATGAAAATACATTATTTATTGATTACAATAAATGTAAAGAAAAACTAACTCTCCATCTCGACTAGGCTTAGAACAAGAGAAGAGTAGGGGCATGGAAATCCAGCCAGAATGAGATAAAAAATACAGCGGTGGCCCATTTGGTGTAACGACATTAGTAGGTCTATTTTAATTCAAAAAAAGATACATAGTGCCAAGAGGAGGCTTATGAACTAAAGGTTTCGCCAGAGTTCAGGGTTTATCTATTGGAACTATTTCCACGTAATCAACTGCACATAGGTATGGTGTAAAATAGATCTAAATGTTAACCCCGCATTGCAGCACTTGCTATTTCCTAGATGAAGCCGGGATCGGTAACTAGTTTTTGATACTAGTCAAATAGTTGTCATCCAGTAGTTGATAATTATTCATCACCTTGGGAACCATTTTTCAAACTGTTACGAAGAAGAACGCAAAAATAAATAATTGATAAAACATTCTATTTTACAGTGTTAACGCCCTTATTGATTTCTCGCTAGTTAACATGTCTCTATAAAGATAATACTTGGTGGAGAAGGGTAAGTAAAAAAACTCTTTTGCAAAGATGGTATTTAGCTGTATTTCAACAGAACTATACAATTAATACGGTGAAGGCCGAGTCATCAAACAGTTTATAGAATGCAAAGCACTATACAATAACATAACATATATACAATACAGCTCATTTGATCTCTTTATTATATACAATAAATCCAAAACAACTATGACATACTCCATGATATCTTGCACACCTAAAGCAGACTGACATAACGTTAACAAATATGTTAGGTAAACGAGTTTACAAACAAACTATAATGGTAACTATAAATTATTTTAAAGAGATTAACAGATATACTTTACAATTTCAATGTGGACTATGATATATTTATTTGAGAAATATACTATATGTGACTAAACTCGTTTATTTAAAAAATACGCACGTTTATTTGTTAAATTATAACTGAACAAACTTTATTACAATACTCGTGTGATATTGACCAGATGGTTATTAGTTATTAAAACGTAAAAAAATACCTTGTTCAACTCCACTGAAGAAAATTAAAAATATCACTAAACAAGTTGAATATAAAATATACTGATCGATTGACATGATTCCCGACTAATACAAATTATACCTACAAATACCATAATCGCAAATATAACCCCAAGAATACTTAAAATTATTTTTAATACTCGTGTAGTTTAAAATACGTTTTGAGCTAAATACTGATTAGAAAATTTTACAAACAGCCTTCTATTACCTAAATGTTTATCAATGTGAAAAGTATGATTTATAAAAGTTAATAAAAATACCTTAGTCGTAAATATTATGCTACAAAATGTGCTGTTAGAGTGAATGTTTTGTGCGAGGGCCGCAATAGTTATGTAAGGAATGTGAACTTCTAATTTGGCCTTCCGAGTGTTTTACGCGAGCCTCTGAACGAAATGGAAATGTTTCTAGAAACCATTTGATGAACAATATTGTTATGAAGCGGAAAGCTCAAGCCCTACTGTACATTGATAGATACAGAAAGAGGAAAAGGGAGGAACCTCATGACCAGTGTAGGATATGTACATTCAAGTTCAGTGTCAGGGCTGTGGTTAAATTAACAGCATATAAGTTGACTAGATAAACAGACTTAGACCGAGTTTCCCTGGCACTATAATTTATATATATACTTTAATATAGAGTTAGTCAACAATAGATTAGTATGAGAAGTATAACTTTATAATACAAATAAATAACAAATGCGTATTAACTGAGGATAAATTAATATCTGATATATTATTACATGGATTGAGACGTTGAGATGTCAAGAATTTTCATTATTGGTTTGGCAATTCGAATAGAATTGGACATCTTGTATATTTGCTAGAGTTTCTTAGAATTGTCGTTCGTCCTTTGTTTTTTTTATCCAACCAAACCGATTTAATGGAAGAATTAACTCACTTATATTAACAGGTTTTGTTGGCAAAACACAGGATGGCAACAAGAACTACTGTCATTAATAAAATTACCCAAGATTTCCTAATTCCAATGTAATTGTAATATAGAAACTAGAACAGTAATGTAGTATGTTATAAACCAGATAGCAATCACTACCAATTAATTGTCAAAATGACTAAAGCTTTAGTCAATATTCATTGATAGTATGCATTGAAAACTTCAAAAGATGATACGGTAAATATTCACTTTATCTTTAAGTTGTACATAATCAGAAAATTGATAATAAGAAAAAGATGATTCAGAACTAATATTATTTATTACTTTATTATTAGTATAATTTATTATTCATTTTTCAATGTTGGGTTATAAAGATATTATCTATTAGTTTGAAATAAACCAGTTCCAAGTGGCATAAAATAATTAGCCTTCTAAGCAAAATGGTACGTTCTAAACTTAAAGTCGTCTTTATACAAATAAGTTTTAGAATGTACTTGAGAAGTATTTATATGATAAAAAGTGCTGTAATCACAGCTCAAGTGTTGATTTTACTGAAGGCAACTGATCTAGTGTAGCTTCGACAACCCTGAGACTAAACGTTCGGGTGTGTGGCGATCGTTCTTAGGTTCCTCCCCCTGATAAAGCTTTTAGTCCCATTGCTCCAATGACTGACGAGGATATGTTTGGGTATGTACAAAGTCGTCGCCGCCACACTCGAAACATACATACAATTGTACGTTGTACATAGGTGTATATGTACAAAGTGGTTGATAATAGATGAATTTATCAACATCTATCGCTAGGTAGTAATAGAGCAAAACGAAAATGTCAAAGTATCTCATATAAATGCTAAAACGTAAATCTAAAGTATAAAATTTAAATATAAAATCGGACAGACTTTCAAATTTCTAAAAAATAAATAAACCCTAAGTCTTTTTAATTCATATACTATCGATGTGGCAGAATATATGTGCAAAGTTATTGTGCTATTACAAATTTCGTAAAGGTTACAAGCAAGTCACTTATTACTTAAACATAATTCTACTCATTATTTCGGATACAACCGGCACTGTAATTCAATTGAAATTGTGAAAGTAGAAGTGTTTCAAATTCGTCTATCAGGGTTGATAACTAAATAAAGTGACATTATCAAATCATAAAGTCTTATAGGAGCTGACGTGCACAACAACAAGACAAACGTTAGGAAAGGCCACTAAACATTCTTACTGTAACATCCCTAACAATACGGTAAGTGGTACGAGGAGGTGATCTAGGCAAGGTCCATAGTTCAGATGTGGCACTAAGGTCAAGACAGCAGCGACGACCGTTTACACTAGTCATTTACTTTCTGTTTATACACTTTTTTACACTCTCTATGTTACACAATGTCCGGTGTGAATGTTGAACGAGCTCCGTGCTCCGTGTTCGGCGGCAATTCATTATAGTTCGTAATATTATTTATTGTCAAACTCAATATCCTCACAAATACAAAATAAAATGACCGTTATCTACGATTTAAAACGCGTTTACATCTCCCTGGAGCTCGGCGGGAGGTTGCAAGGAGGCCAACGCCGGTATGTACACTCTAGTCTAGCCGTGATGACTACGGGGTGGCACGCCGCCTACACGAGGGCGCAGAGGGCTGCCAGCGTGACGTAGACCAGCGTGACGCGTGACGTAATCACGCCCGCCGCGCCCGTGCACGTCTCCACCACGGGCGCCTGCAGCTTCTCTGCAACACGACAGGGAAACACATTAAAACATTGAGTCGCCTATAAATATTGAGTCGTCTATAAATATTGTTGAAAAGAGTTATATATATGTCCTAGATATTGGACACGAAAACTTCTTGAGTAAAATTATACCTATACCTAATAATTACAATAACAAAGTTGTTTGTCTCGTTAGTTACAATTAAATCCTGTGATTTATAAAAGCGAAACCAAATTAGCAAGGCTTAAATTTGAGACCAACTTCTTTTTCTGGGCTCAGCAAATTATTCCAAGTAAACAAAGATGCACTTAGCAAATCAATGTTGTGTTAAAAGCTAAGAGAGAAATCAGGTAAATAAAAAAGTCATGTGCCCAGTAGCAATTTGATCATTCTTTTAAGCCTCTGTGGTCTGTTTTGGAGAATCTGTCCTCCATGAGACTACACACTAATTTATCTATCTCGTAAAAAATGGTAGCTTTGTTTTCAATTTCTCCCGTTTGCACCAAAGTTCTACAATGTTATGACAACCCTCAAAATTTACATTTCTCCATTATGTTCATCTCATCCAGCAAAAGCTGTCAAGGAAATCCTTCAAGCAAATATTTTGTGAGAAGTTAACAATTCTCTCTGATAGATCAGAATGAAAAAAAACAACTACTGTATTTCCCATCCATGTAAACTATTTGGTGTCCTTGGATGTAACATACCCTCTCAGCTATGAGTTGAGGAAGATTACACTCTAGAAAGCGCTCTGTTTAACGACTCCTTCGGCTAGACCATAAATAAATAAAATCCCTTTCACTTTCCTAAACCATTTACGACCTTGGATGTAACATACCCGTCGCAGCTATTAACTGAGGACATTTCTTCCAGAAGAATCAAAAGAATCAAAAGGTGAAGAATCAAAAGAATCAGAGGGTGCCCTGTTTAATGATTCTCACTGTTAAGTCAGAATGGAAAAACTATTTCCCATGCATGTAAACTATTTGGTGTCCTTGGATGTAACATCCCCGTCTCAGCTATTAGTTGAGGAAGATTACACTCTAGAAAGCGCTCTGTTTAACGACTCCTTCTGCTAGGCCATAAATAAATAAAATCCCTTCCACTGTCACAAACCATTTTACGACCTTGGATGTAACAAAAGAATCAAAAGGTTAAGAATCAAAAGAATCAGAGGGTGCCCTGTTTAATGATTCTCACTGCTAACTCGAAATGTAAAAAAACTATTTCCCGTGCATGTAAGTAATTTGGTGACTCGGATGTAACATACCCGTCGCAGCTATTAACTGAGGACATTTCTTCCAGAAGAATCAAAAGAATCAAAAGGTGAAGAATCAAGAATCAGAAGGTGCCCTGTTTAATGATTCTCACTGCTAACTCAAAATGTAAAAAAACTATTTCCAAAGCATGTAAACTATTTGGTGACTCGTATGTGACATACCCGTTGCAGCTATTAGTTGAGGAAGGTATTTCTTCCAGAAGGCGCACTGTTTGAGCCGGGGCCCGCGGCCGGTGGCGGTCGAGTTGACGTCCAGGGTGAGGTACTCGCGACCGTAGGCCGTGTGTACCGGCCAGTAGGTCGCCGTCCAGGTCCCGTCCTCCGACATGCTGGGGTTCCTGCGACCGACAACACGTTCACAATTAAATCAAATCAAATCATATTTATTGTTACATTACATTTGTACATAGCAGGGCTACATAAACTGGTGACATAGTCAAAATCATTCCTAAAACTAATAACAATGGTAAAATAAAACCAATGAATATCGGTTAGTCTTGAAAAAACCTGATCAAAGTTATAAGTAGAATTCACATGTCAGATACCAAAAAATAACAAAATTAAAATTATTTTTCATTTAAAAAATCATTTATACTGTAAAAATAGTCATTTAGCAAAAATTGTTTGAGTGAACTTTTATAACCACTAGTACCTATTTTATTTTTAATTGTTACAGGAAGTTTATTGAAAAATGTAATTCCCATATAAGAAGGCGATTTTTCAAATAGGCTCAGGCGGTGAATTTTGATTTTAAAGTCCTCATTATATCTAGGATCATAGCCATGAGCGTGCTGAGTGTGGCTAAGTATTTCACAGTTTTTCTCAATAAAAAGTAAACATTTAAAATATAGAGAGATGGCAAAGTTAACAAATTAAGCTGCTTGTGAAGAGGTCTGCATAAAATCCTAATTTTGGAAAAAGTTATGATTCTGATGATTTTTTTTATTTTAAAAATATCAGCTATACCAGAAGAGGATCCCCACATTTCTATCCCATATTCCATGATTGAATAAAAATAAACATAGTAAACCATTAGCCTCGGATTTAAATCAATGTTGTCCCTCAGAACTAACACGTGGAAACACGCAGAATTGAGTCTCTTACCAATTATATGAAGGTAGGCTTTCCAATTTAAATTTTTATCAAATTCAATCCCCAAGAATTTGGTGCCAAAAATTAACGATGAAATGTTATAAATAGTATATTACGTTACTAGGCCGGGAAGTACTGTTTTGCCGGACTAGCATTATAGTCCCCGCGTGAGCGAAAGCGGGTAAGGTATTTTCTTGGAGTACGGCAAGACTTCCCGGCCGTGTAACGTACGATATTTTTCATCATACTACGCAGAAAAAAATATACTTTCAATCTTAATGTAGTCCTTAACATACATCTCAAACCTTCAAATTTAACTTATAACAAAATAGAACAAACATGTAAAGCGGATGCAGTGCTGCCACTACATTTCTCTAAAAGAAACCGATCAACCACCAATAAACAAGCATTAAACGTAGATTTTCTCCAAATCAGCTGATTGTTTACTTCCGTTTCATCCGGCCTAGGCCGGAAAAAGTTTGTCCGGCCTAGGTCAGCAATGGGTAACTTTCGAGCCAACAAAAATGAACTAAAAACAGATTTGTCTGTTACTATGATGAAACCCCCTTTTCAAGCCAATAGCCATTGACTTTGAATACAGAAGGAGACCTACCATCCTTGTGGACAAGGTGTACCGGCATGTAGTGCTCATAAATGGCTCATTTAGACTACTTATTTAAGTTTTGAAAACGGTATGTGCAAGAAAACAATAGTTTATTAGATTATGTTTGCTCCTTGAATATCAGATTGACCATATAACTACTATTGAAAGCATTATTACTAGTTGAAAGGAGAATGCCTTGTTGGGGAATACTGTAACTACGTCCTCTTTCAAATCCCGGTACACTTTTGTCATGTCGATGAAAAATCTCCTTCTGTATACTAAGTCAATGTGAATTGTAAAAAAAACATACAGCTGTAGAGTTTCTACAAATTGTATTTTAGCCCCCTCTAAAATATATGTCTTTCTCTATGAAAAACCTTGGTTAAGTGACGTTGCCGGTTCAAAGCCCACGACCTTATTACTTGAGATGGTGAATGTTGGACTACGTCAATAGGTTCAAGGTCCACAGTGTACCGTCCAACTGCTCTTCACCCCTAAGAATTAGCTTTCCCCCTACTTACACTCAACAACTGGCTCGGGAACAAAACAAATCTCAACCAGTCTTGACGAGACTTGCGCAGTAGCATATAATGCTCTGACTCATTCCACCCTCCATACCTGGGGATGTGAGAGGGGTACGTCACAACCCTTCACAACGTCACTCCTCCCCATGCTTAAGAACTCGCCACTTCCTCCTACTCATGCCGTCAACCAGCCTGGGACGTAAGGCACCGGCATTATTTCTGTTTCTGTTTATGTTGGAGCTGCGACAAACGATTGCTACAGAGATGAGAGCAACGATGCGAGTGGGGAGTAGCCCTCTGCTTTGGTCGGGTACAGCCGCGACAGTCGCGCTCAAGGTAAAGATGAGTGATTCCAAAGGAGACGATTTAGTTTTGACATCAAGTTCTCTAAAGTATTTTTTGTTAGAACGTAGAGAACGACAGTATTGTACACATCCTATCAGTAAGAAAAAATAAATGTATTTGGAGGATACCATCACCTGTATCTTGATTTCAGACAGCATCCCACAGAATTGGCTGACTACATGTGAAAAGAACTAGAAACATTTGACTTTACTGTCGAGAACTTCCGGACACCTGCAGAAGTTCTCGGATGATCTGCAGTTGTATGTCAATTATTCCAGTCCTAATAATTGACACATGAGACCTATTTTGGGAGAAGAAAGATTAATGCTAACATTGCGGTAAGCAGGTTTTTGTGATATTAAGTTATCCAAATCCATCTTCTAACCCTCGATACAAGCTCAAAAAAAAGAATTGAGCTATTGTCGTTGCTCTCATCAATCGTCGGTTCCCAGGAGTGAGTCACAGTGCAGCTCCAACGTAAGCGGACCGATTTCAAAACACGCTAGTATTTTCTACTTGTTGATAGGATCGCAGCTTGTATCGCTAATCGCAGATCCAAAATAAACGTAATCTAAGATAAATCTTACCCAGTCTTGGCGAAGTTGGCCCATTAGCGCAAAATGCTCTGCCTTATACCACTCTCCATACCTGGGGTTGTGAGAGGGGTACTTCACATCCCTTAGCAGTGTCTTCACATCCCTCTTGATGCCTAAGAACCCGCTATTTACCCCTACCTATGCTGCGAACTAACCCGGGAGCTTAACAGAAATTTCACCCAGTCTTGACGAGATTTGCCCAGTAGCGCATCATGCTCTGACTCAGATTTATTCCACTCTGCATACCTGGGGATGTGAGAAGGGACTACGTCACAACCCTTCACAACCTTACTCCTCCAACTGCCCAAGAACTCGTCATTTTCTCCTATTTATACCAAAAACTAGCCCGAGAATGTAATATAAATCTTAAGTAGTCTTGTTGAGGCTGCTCTGCCTTATTCAACTCTCCATATCTGAGGATGTGAGAGGGGTTACGTCGCATCGTCACTCCTCCCCATGCCTAGGAACCCTCCAAATCCCCCTACTCATGCCTGGGCCGTATCGTTAATCTTACCCAGTCTTGGCGAAGTTGGCCCAGTAGCGCATCATGCGGCGGCTCAGCTCGACCTCCTGCGGGTGGTAGTTGAGGACGGGGTTCAGCGGCTCCCCGAAGATGTAGTTGATCTCGTCCGCGTGCATCACCCCCGTCCACGACGGCCACGGGTTCCCTGCGAGAAACAATATTTTTCAGCTTTGAAAATATATCAAACTTTTTTATGGGGAATACCATTTTTTGAAATAATGAAAATAAATAATAAAAAATACTTCTAAAACTATTTTTTGGGGGGAGGATTAATGTTATAATACTAGAATAGAGGTTAAAACGTAGGGTAGTTGGATTTATCATGTGATAGATTTTAGCTTTAAGCATGTATTTTAAAGATTGCTGAATTAGCTTAACTTGTAGTACCTAATATAGTGTTATAATATTTTTTTTATCTTTCCTCATTACTTATGTTAGGATAATTTAATTAGTGATGAAAACATAAATTTAATTAGTCATGGCCAATGTCCACAAAAATATGCTATCAATAAAAAAAATCGAGAACACCTACATTACGTTTCAAAAATAATATGTTCGGTCACGACTTAAAAACTGACAATAAATTCAGATTAATGTGTTGTGACAATGTTGTTGCATTTTCTTTTTTCACAGCCTAGAACTCAAGGTCCAGCCTGGAAGTATTTCCTAACCTTAGCCTATTAGACTTTGGCATTATCGAATGGTGAAATATCATTTGTAATTAAGGCATGCATCCGGGGCACCCAGGACTAAAGTATCCCATCCCAGTGCTCCCAGGACCAAAGTCTTCCATTTTAACTACTAAACCAGACGACTGTCCAGACAAATTTATTATTCTTAACTAAGTCACTATCACCAGCAATAACAAGGATATAACTCAAACAGCTACCACAACCCAATATCCATCACAAACTTTTTTCAGTATCTTCCTATCCACCTCCGATTGGCAGTTTGGCCACACGATCGCTACATAATGTCAAGATAGCTTAAAACTATGAAGAATCTTATGGTGTTTGTCCAAATAAAAAAAAATTTCATTCGGAATTTTTCCTACAACCTCTTCTGGCGTTGCCAATTGAACATTTTGTTTTTGGAAAACAATATATCTTAGAATCTTTGAAACTCTAAAGAACACAAGGTTGGGCTAAACATACCTTACACGCATATACTTTTTATACTTTTGCTTGGAATGGTGACCTACCCTTGAAGCTATTGTAAGCCAAGTATGAATGAGAGATGAGTGAAGGATGATTATGGTCTGTTAATTGATATTCCAACATCCTAGTCGAATCAAACTAGGAGATCTTAAGCTTAACGTGGAACCCGAACCATGATTCCACCAATCAGTTACGATCTGGTTTAATTATAAGGCTTATATATTATGGTCAAGTACATATACTCCTATGCTACATGTAGACGTTGTTATGTGAGGTAAGGTGATGTTAGGTATAAGTAAGGTTTAGCCAGACATACCTATGCTCCAATACCTAAAGTAGTACATGTAGACGTTGTTATGTTAGGTAGTAAGGTTATGTTATGTTAGGTATAAGTAAGGTTTAGCCAGACATACCTGTGCTGCGATACTTGAAGTTGTAGATGTAGACGTTGTTATGTTAGGTTAGGTTAAGGTAACGATAGGCATAGGTAAGATTGAGCCAGACAAACCTAAGCTCCTATACTTGAAGAAGTACTTGAAGTAGACGTTGTTATGTTAGGTTAGGTTTAGGTTAGGATAGGTATAGGTAAGATTGAGCCAGACAAACCTATGCTCCGGTACTTGAAGTAGTACATGTAGACGTTGCTATGTTAGGTTAGGTTTAGATTAGAATAGGTATAGATATGATTGAGCCAGACAAATGATTGAGCATAGGCTCCTATACTTGAAGTAGTACATGTAGACGTTGTGTTTTTGGGTAAGGTTAGGTTACGATAGGCATAGGTAAGATCGAGACAAAGAAACCTAAACTCCTACACTTGAAGTAGTACATGTAGACGATGTTGTGTTAGGTTAGGTTAAGGTTAGGATAGGTATAGGTAAGATTGAGCCAGACAAACCTATGCTCCGGTACTTGAAGTAGTACATGTAGACGTTGCTATGTTAGGTTAGGTTTAGATTAGAATAGGTATAGATATGATTGAGCCAGACAAATGATTGAGCATAGGCTCCTATACTTGAAGTAGTACATGTAGACGTTGTGTTTTTGGGTAAGGTTAGGTTACGATAGGCATAGGTAAGATCGAGACAAAGAAACCTAAACTCCTACACTTGAAGTAGTACATGTAGACGTTGTTGTGTTAGGTTAGGTTAAGGTTAGGATAGGTATAGGTAAGATTGAGCCAGACAAACCTATGCTCCGGTACTTGAAGAAGTACTTGAAGTAGACATTGCTATGTTAGGTTAGGTTTAGATTAGAATAGGTATAGGTAAGATTGAGCTAGACAAACCTAAGCTCCTATACTTGAAGTAGTACATGTAGACGTTGTGTTTTTGGGTAAGGTTAGGTTACGGTAGGCATAGGTAAGATCGAGACAGAGAAACCTAAACTCCTACACTTGAAGTAGTACATGTAGACGTTGTTGTGTTAGGTTAGGTTAAGGTTAGGATAGGTATAGGTAAGATTGAGCCAGACAAACCTAAGCTCCTATACTTGAAGTATTACATGTAGACGATGTTATGTTAGGTTATGTTTAGGTTATGGTAGGTGTAGGTAAGATTGAGTCAGACAAACCTATGCTCCTATTCTTGAAGTATTACATATAGACGTTGTTACGTTAGGTTAGGTTTAGGTTATGTTAGGTATAAGTAAGATTGAGCCAGACAAACCTATGCTCCGGTACTTGAAGTAGTACATGTAGACGTTGCTATGTTAGGTTAGGTTTAGATTAGAATAGGTATAGATATGATTGAGCCAGACAAATGATTGAGCATAGGCTCCTATACTTGAAGTAGTACATGTAGACGTTGTGTTTTTGGGTAAGGTTAGGTTACGATAGGCATAGGTAAGATCGAGACAGAGAAACCTAAACTCCTACACTTGAAGTAGTACATGTAGACGATGTTGTGTTAGGTTAGGTTAAGGTTAGGATAGGTATAGGTAAGATTGAGCCAGACAAACCTATGCTCCGGTACTTGAAGAAGTACTTGAAGTAGACGTTGCTATGTTAGGTTAGGTTTAGATTAGAATAGGTATAGGTAAGATTGAGCTAGACAAACCTAAGCTCCTATACTTGAAGTAGTACATGTAGACGTTGTGTTTTTGGGTAAGGTTAGGTTACGATAGGCATAGGTAAGATCGAGACAGAGAAACCTAAACTCCTACACTTGAAGTAGTACATGTAGACGTTGTTGTGTTAGGTTAGGTTAAGGTTAGGATAGGTATAGGTAAGATTGAGCTAGACAAACCTAAGCTCCTATACTTGAAGAAGTACTTGAAGTAGACGTTGCTATGTTAGGTTAGGTTTAGATTAGAATAGGTAAAGGTAAGATTGAGCCAGACAAACCTATGCTCCGGTACTTGAAGTAGTACATGTAGACGTTGTTGCCGGTCTCGGCGTATCGGTGGGCGAACTCGTTGACATTGCAGGTGAAGTGGTAGTCGCCCACCATCTTGTCCAGCGCGTCGCGGTTGCGGATGGGGTCGTCGGGGTTGAGCCAGTCCGTGTACTCGAACACGATCGCCTGTCGCGCCACGTTGTTCACGTAAGGGTTCAGCTCGTGCACGGCGTGCAGGAACTCGTCCCGGTTCACGTACACGTTCTCTTCTTTCCTGTGTGTAAAAAACGTAACGTGGTTGTGAAAAACGTTTATTAAGTTGTATGCAAAAAAAATAGAAGGTATAACGAAATTGCATGTCTGTATGAATGATCCTAATGTATAGTTTCATATAAATTAAATAGCTTTTATAAGACACATGTAGTTGGTATTTGCTATATTCATTCAAAAAAAAAATTCAAAGTTCAATCACAATTGGTGCATTTCTTCACTATAAGGTGAACTTATGATGGGTATTTATAAAATATAAGACTCGTTCAGTGCGGTATTATTAATTTAAATATACTACAATAAAAATATTAACAGTGATACATGAATGTATCAAACACATTTAGACAGTTTGAGTGATCACGGTGACTGAACTCTTGACCCTTGACATGAAGTAGGAAAATCGAACGTAGCAAACAGATACATTTTTAATAATATATCTTCCCAAGAGCATATTTCGAATCAAAACGAATTAGATTGGAAGTTTGCATATGCCAAAATCCATATTCTTACAGATTTGACTTTATTTATCCTATTTTCAAATATCATTTAATAAAACAGGTCCAACGTCTCACTCAAAAACTAGCTACCCACCTAAACAATTCAGTGAGGTAGTAGATTATAAAGTAGTATCCTTCCTCCGTGTTGCTGCCCATCAGGATGTTAGTCTTCTTGAAGTTCTTGGTGGCCAGGGATCGCACGGGCAGATCGTCGAGGAAGGCGCCGTCCACGATCGGTACGAACGGAAACTCACAGATCCCCAGGGTCCCCCACTCGTTCTCCACCAGCTCCGAGGCGTTCTTCTTCCTCAGGCAGTCGACGGCCTCGTGGATCTCGCCGCGGGTGTGAGGACAGCCCACGGCCTCCGCGAGTCGGAGCCCCCGGAGGATACTCTCGTCCCGGGATATGATCGCCCAGGGCGCCGTGGCGGAGCCCGACTCCATGATCGCTTGGCTGAACAAGTTCCTGCTGAGGGGAGACAGCAGGTGGAGGGAGACCGACACCGCCCCGGCCGACTCCCCGAACAGCGTCACATTGTGCGGGTTCCCCCCGAAGAACTGGATGTTGTCGTGGACCCACTGCAGAGCCATCAGTTGGTCGAACAGCCCCGCGTTCCCGGGGACTTCGGGCGTGTCGAAGAACAAAAACCCTAGCGAGGCTACTCTGTACTGCATGGAGACGTAGATGACGTTCTCCTCCGAGACGAGGATCCGAGGGTCGTAGACGTCCAGGGTGGCGGAGCCCGAGTAGAACCCCCCGCCGAACACCCAGACCATGACGGCGGCGTTGGTCGGCCGCGGCTTGGGCGCCACCACGTTCAGGTAGAGGCAGTCCTCGGAGATCTGCGTGTTGGGGTTCCACATCATCGCCCCGGAGAAGTCTCCGAACACCGTGTCGAAGATCTGAACACAAGAGTTGGGCTGCTTGGTGGCGTTGTAGACGTTGTCCCACTTGTCGGGCGGTCGAGGGTGCTTGAACCGCAGCGGACCTGGGGACAAAGAGGGGTCTTTCAATGGTAGGCAGAATAGTACTGTGTAGCATTTTTATATTTACATGTTATGGGTTGATTATTAACTTGTAAAAATGAGGTAGTACAATTTGTGTACACGTTAAGGTTCATATCACAAAATAGGATAATACAATCAACAGCTGTATAACATGTATTTTTATCTAAAATAAAATCAGCCACCAATTCAAATCAAGTTCCCAATAATGTTTATTCATCACCTACTTACTATTTAGAAATGTCATTGTAATTCTGCAAAAAATTTGCATCTCGTAAGTTTGCATTCTCTTCTGTTTTATAATATAATTGTTCATCCGTTGACTAGGTGAACTCATAATGTTTTGGTTGTTAACGGCATTAGAATTAATCACTTTATTTGCCTTGAATACAATAAATTTCTTTTTCCTCGTTTCTTACCGTAAAGACAAATATTATTGTCACTTCTTTTTTCGATCGCAATAACTGAATTATAGCTTCCAACCATGTCCTGTGTAGAGAGACGGACAAGTCAATAGTGCTCGAAAAGAAGAAAGCTTTAGTTATTCTAATTAAGTAATATAATAATATAATAATTATGTAATATAGTAATGTTATATGTAATATGTATGTATATAGGAATGTTTACTTGTAAAATATAAGACTATGGTTTAAGTTCGAAGTTTTATACCTTTGTCTTTAAAAGTTCAAATTAATTATGATGTGTATTGTTGTTTTTGGTCTTTTTCTGGGGTCTACGTCCTATTTATTTACAAATTAGATCAAACGATTCACATTTTTTTGGGCATACCAGGAATTGAAACTGAAGTCCAAACTATTGGTGGCTTCACACCCAAACAACTTGTCCAGCTGCTATACAATTTTAACAAATTAACAATTCGTGAAAAAATTAAATTAAATTAAAAATTCTTCATGTGACTGCATTTGATCACCATGTGACTGTGTGGCTCATTTAAATTCTTTATGAGATGTAATCGTGTGTATAGACTTTACTTGTGATTTTATTCTGACTAAAATTATTTACTCTCACACCAAGTTTCTCCTGAACAGCCCTCGACTTACCCAAGGGTTTCTGCGCGTAGGGGATGCCCAGCCAGGCGTCCACCAGTTTGCCCGTGGCGGCGGTCATGGTCTGCCCGCGCACCTTCCCCTTGAGGGTGTGTATCAGGAGGGGGTCCTCCTGCGCCGGCGCGTCCTCCACCGCGTCCTCGCCCATGTCCATCTCATATCTGGCCACAAACATATACAGGGATACAGGGTGTCCATAAAAGAACTCAGGGGTTTGAAAAATTCATATCTTAATAACTATGGGAGATAACAAAATGTAGTTAAATTCTCTGAAACGAGTAGCTCATCGAGTGCCAATTGGGAATGTTACTCTCAATCAAATATTATTGGAATGTTATTAGAATGTTATTGGAATGTTGTTGTTATGTTGTTGGAATATTATTGGAATGGTATTGGAATGGTATTGGAATGTTGTTGGAATGTTATTGGAATGTTATGTTATTGGAATGTTATTTTTATGTTTTTGGGAATGTTATTGGGAATGTGCTGGGGGGTTGGAAATTTTGGTGGGGATTGTTATTGGTATGTTTACTCATACCAATTAGGATTGTTTTAGTCAAGCGGTGGTAGCGCAGCGGAGCGTTAACCTTGAAACAACTTAGTTCGGCTGCCAGTGCTGTCTGGATTGTCGCGATATGGCGACGTCACAACAAAAGGTCCAATGTGTTATTTGGCTACTAGAAACTAAATGTGTTGCTACGGTACAAGGAAACTTTCGAAAATGTGTGATATTAACCTTCTCAAGCAACGAATAATCAATTGTGTGGCAACCGTCCCCCCGGACATGCTGGTGAGGACAGGGGAAGAGGTGGAATTCCGTTACGACGTGTACCATGCCACTAAAGGAGCTCAAATTGAACTTTCGCAAATTGCTAAAAAAAACTAGAACTTTTAGCAAATGCAACCTTTTCAATGATGTATTGAACATTTATATAAGTTTTTTATTTCAATGAAATATTTTGCCTAAAATCCCCAGAGTTTTTTATACCACCAGAGTTCCTATAGATTATTTATAACTATATTCTACAGAACGATACTACCATCATATTAAAGTTAGGTTCGAAAGAAGCTTAAATATCACTCATAAATTCCAGTTCAAAATAATAGTCTTCTTTTCAAGTTCTTAGTGACCAAAGATCGCACCGGCAGATCTTTAAAGAAGGTGTTTTTGGGATACTTCTTACCACATGGTTGGAAAATAATGGCATGGTATACCATGGTTGGTCCATGGTATGATATAACCTCGACGATTGCATTGATTAAAAGTTTTTATTATAATTTCCTTTCTACTAGTTTTGGTGATTCCTTCGAGAAATGACACTAGCGCTACCTATCGAGGGCGGATGAGAAGTAGACGTAGGGTCAACAGACACGTTTGCTAGACATGCTGTATATCATTGAGAGTTAGAACTACGTGAAGGTTTTTCCTCCACTAAATAAAGTTCATTGTGATAGAAGTTTACTTCAGGTTTATTATAGTCAGAAGCATGTATATAGGACAGATACATGTATAATAGACAGTGAACTAGCAGTATCCTGCCGAATGAGGGAATAAAGAAAATAATTTTTATTGTAAAATCTCAAACAACATTATGTGCTAGAGAGTTCATTTTTACAGAATATTAACGTGTGAATGGTATCGTTTAAGGGTTGAATGTATGGGGACCGAGCTTCGCTCGGGGGAAAATAGTAACATTTTCAAATATACATGTTCATAATGCTCCCCACAATGACAACTACTTTTGTAATTTGATTTACTAAGGTTTAAGTTTTGTTGAGTAATTCAATTTATTTGGTCTTTTTTTCTAATCGATGCTCTCATTGCTCGTTTCAGTGGCCAAGCGCTGTGACGCACGCTGTTGTATATCTCAACGGTGTCTTCAAAAATTGCTCGACACTGCCATTCGTTAACAGATTACTATATCACAGAAAATTCAAATTATATTATCTTACTTCACAATAATCTATTTCACAAATGTTAATACATTTTCTGAGCACTTAAATTTTGAAGTAAAAACTGAAGTTTGAGGTGGATTGAGTTGAATAATATTTAATTTTTTTTCTAATATGAACCTTGTCCTCATAAAATAAACTTGTTCTTTCTGGATCTTTGAGAATTTGCTTATCTCTATTTCATAAGTTGTATTTGCAAACTTTAAACTGATAATTTAAATTTAGTAACTATAAAGCATAAAAACACCTTTATATAAACAAATACATGTTGTTGCTTTGATATTATTTATTTCTAATTAACCTAAAACACAGCTGTTTGCCGTGTGGAATTTTTAGATGGGGATAATACTCCATTAGCAATCTGTACTCAATTTATTGTATTATCTCTGTTCTATTCCACTTAGTGTTATAAAAGTTTTAACCCCAGGTCCAGGGCCATGAACAGCTGGGTGATTCTTTTGTTTACTTTTTCGTTGTTATTAGCAACTCATAAGACCTCATGTCAAAAAAATCAAATTTAAATTTCATTTTTCTAAAAAATTTGCGTTTTTACAGCAAATTCAACCGCATAGGTGAACTTAAAAATAAAAACTAGACCTACATGCAAAATGTTATCAAAAACGTTAGAGCCGTTTTCGAGATAGACTTTAAATACAATAATTGCTCATTTAAAGTAATAGGATTAACAAGCATTGTTAGTGGTCTACGCATCGTTATACTTTGTTGTAGAGACACGTGCAAATCAATGAATATGTTAGTTTTGCATCCCGTCCGTATTCGGTTAGCGTTGTTCATCACGGCAACAATCAAACAAAAAAGATTCAACTTTGTATATCAGTTAACAAGTAACAAAAAAACGGATTGATGGAACATATTTTTAGACAATTACTAATTAAAATAAATAAATACTTTCAAAAATAGTATATTTGGAATGTGTAACGGGAACTCGAATGTGAGTGTAAGGTTTATTTTAGCTGGTAAATATATGTGATTTGCATGTAAATTTCTCTCTTCAAAAAGTTCGAATTAAAATCTGTATTTTAAATATTCAAGAGATTTCTGGAATTACGAGATTATTTAAACAACAATATTTATTCGAAAGTATGAAAATAGGTTCACTCATTACAATTCACCGTTGGACTAAGTATAATAACTGAGACAAGTTATTTATTTAAGCAGCTAATATTCTTAAAACAAATTTACATTCTCACCCTCCCAAAGGTAGGTGAAGTAGAATACCTTGAAAGAATAAACCGTCAGCTGTGACGCGTAATAAAAACGTAATCAAGGAGAGTGAAAACTCTGTAAAGTAAATGCTTTTGCCTGTGCCACGGACAAACAGAGTTAGGCCCAGTAATGCAATGAGGGCCCAGTGTACCAATGCCTGCCTAAAAAGGAACGGGAGCAAACATTGCCAACTGCAAAAACTAAACAAACCTGTTGAGGCAATATGAGTTTTAATTTAACACATGTTTGATGAATGTTTTGTTTATCCTATATCCTGGATACTTTTGTCTTTATCCTTGAAAAACGTTTAAAGACGGATGTGTACGTGTTTTGCACGGAACACAAACAAAATGAGACGGGTAGGGTGAGTGCACCAGTGAATGACCGGTTAAGGACGATGTCGCATGTTAATTTGACATCCATCCCTTATTTCATAGTCACAGTTATACATTATACTATAGAAAGTTCATTTATTCTCTAAGGATTAAGCAATATTAGTTAAACACGTTACTTAATGAGAATACTGGTTGTAATACTAATTAAAAGGCAACTATT
The DNA here is from genome assembly GCA_035578135.1 of Flexamia atlantica. NCBI lineage: Eukaryota > Metazoa > Arthropoda > Insecta > Hemiptera > Cicadellidae > Flexamia > Flexamia atlantica. Next base: position 4,176,448 of record JAQJVK010000024.1, on the reverse strand, counting down.
TCAATGCTGGCAAAATGACCGGAACTGCGCCAGTGAATGGCCGATCTCGCACCAGTGAATGACCGGTCTCTTTTGGATGAATAACTGTCAAAAAATTGAAAAATTAGCTGACAACCTTGAATAAGAATAATTCAGCTGAGAATATAGATCATAGCTAGTAAATGACCGATTTTAATCCTGTAAATGACTGCTAAGTTTTTCCCCGGTCATTCACTGGTTTTTGCCATAGTTACGTTCCAGTTTATAACAGCCCTCAGGAATAATTAATTTTAAAAAATAGTAGAGAAATCAAATCGATTTTAAATTGTAGGATAGTACGTTAAATATTATTTAATTGCAACGCATTTTTTGAAATAATCATCAAATACAGAATTAATGTAAATCCAGCTAAGTCCTGCAGGAATAGTTACTATAGCAGGAAACATCAAAATTGAAGATAGTGGGACAGTCAATATTAAATATTTTTAAAAAGTATTTTTTACTCCAGCAATTTTAACCAATGAAAGATTATTGTTGAATAATATTCCAAGGCTGGTTTTACGTTTATTTTTAATTAGCTAGCCCTGAGAATATGCTTAATACCGTGCTTTTTAAGCAAAACGGTCATTCATTGGGGGGCGTCATTCACTGGTGCACCCACCCTATATTATCCATAGCCCTGGGAAGAGTAAAAGTTTTAGTTAGCCCGTGTCACGGACAAACAAAGTTAGGACTGGTAACGCAATGAGGACCCGCTACCCCAATGTTTGCCTAGTCCCTCTGTACTGATTTGATGACAACTTTGTTCGGAGAAAAACACGTTCAAATACATGCCCGGAGAGGGTTGTTACACATGTACAAAAGTAGTTGTGTTTCAATCAGTATAACTTTTGACAACTACAGAATCACAGAAAATATAATGTAAGAGATTTTTACGTAAACCTTGTCAAAGTTTGATTTAAAACGATGAGAAATACGGGTTTTCATAAAAATATTGTTATTGAACTTGTTAAATCGTCCATGAAATGTACAGAGTGAGTTTTTATTGAGTTCCATCTCTACCTTATAAAACATTGAATCAAATGCGAACACCACCGAGGGAGAAGGGGGTGGTGGTTTATAACAGACTACTTCCACACATTTTTGGATAAAGTGTATATTTACTCGACTCGATAAAGTTTACTTCCTATAAATTGATGGGCATTTTAGGCCGCCATCTTAGATTTGCTATACGAGAGATAAAATTCATTTCAGCAGCAGTTAGAGTTGCTGTGACCCATTCCTTCAGACTAGAATTTTACAAAAATTTCAACGCCTTTTTAAGTGGTCATTCTAAAGCTACAAGAACATTTTTACAGATTTTTTTAAAATTTTGTATCACTATGCATTGTAAAAACCAGCCCAAGTTATTTCGGCTGGTCTATTAATAAAAGACTATGTAAATGGTCACTCTATTATGACACTAACAGAGTCGTCAAGCCTGAGGCAGAAGCCCAGTGAGACTCTCAAGTCTAAATATACACAAATACATGGGTAGAGGATATTTGAATTTGTTAATACATAAAGAAGATACAGATTGTAATTTGTAGAGGTTACATGTAAACACATGAAGAAGGATTCTTGGACAAAGCAGGCGAAGTCGAACATGTAGCGAGTCACATTACACCAAAATTGTCTGATGACATGTCAGTCTGGCTAGTGTTACTTGTGTAAAATTGTAAATATATAAGTTAATATTGAAACAGTGGGTTAGAGAATAACGTGGATTAGATGGTAATCCTGGATTCATCTAGGAAATAATACGTGCTGTAGCCTGAAGTTACACTTTGGAACTATTTCTAACCATGTGGCTATTCGGAGTGTGAAAAGTCGCTAACATCTGTTGAAAGTTTTGCGAGTAATTGAGGTCACAATCAGAAGTTTCGTGAGTGTCTAGTTGGGTGGGAATCGGTAGTGATATGATAGCATGGTTTGGAATAAAAGGATGTAGGTGGTTAGAAGCACGGCTGGTGATGAGGAAATGGATGTAAAGTCCCACTGGAGCAAGTAGTAAGCTAACTATTAAATATTATTATTTCCAATAATTCACACTAGAATGTTTACAATATTATGATATCTGGATCATCTATGGGACCACACCCCGCGTCCCATCATACTCAGGCCAAAGTTTTATTAAGACCTATGTTGTTTCTATCACCATTTTCAACTAATGTGATTTACTTTAAATGTTGTTAATCCTAGTAGTGTTATTAAGACGAGCAGAATCTAAAAGGTCACGCTATTTCAATAACCAACAGTTGATTTATTACTTACTCCGTCGGTGGATAAGGACTTTCATTTCACATCACACCAACTCCACCTACCACCTTCAGACGTGTACTAATCCTTCGACCTTGTACGACCTTCGCACGTGTACTAATCCAACCACCACAGACCAAACAAAAATTTAAATTTCACTAGTCAAACGTTCGGGAGGGTCTTTTCCCCATCATTTATTTGGAAATAAAGTCTATTGAGTTTGTTAAAAATGCCTTCGGCGGACACTTTGTGAAAATTTTAGCCCGTACTTTACTGGAGATTCTATCTCTTAAAATTTCGAGAAGTACCTATAAGTTATAAGCTGATTTAGAAGTACATTTTATCTAACAGCAAAAACGCCAATTCATCAAAGCATTGTAAACATGGCTCCCAAAAAAGAAAAAAACTCGTTTATTTTTGTTTTTTAATTTTACTTTCAGCCATACGGCTCACTTACCTGGAGGGGATGTCGAGTGGGGGCAGTCTGTCCGGAGGGGCGGCTTGGTGGCGTGCATGCCTGAGTGTCGCTGCGAACCCGCACGTACACGTCATCGTGCAGACCAGCACGTAGACAGGACACAGCCACACCATGCTCACCCTGCAATACAACACGTGTGAGTGTCGCTGTGAACCCGCACCTACACGTCATCGTGCAGACCAGCACGTAGACAGGACACAGCCACACCATGCTCACCCTGCAACACAACACGTCTGAGTGTCGCCGCGAACCCGCACGTACACGTCATCGTGCAGACCAGCACGTAGACAGGACACAGCCACACCATGCTCACCCTGCAACTCAACACGTCTGAGTGATTCTGTAACCCGCACTTACACGTCATCGTGCAGACCAGCACGTAGACAGGACACAGCCACACCATGCTCACCCTGCAACACAACACGTCTGAGTGTCTCTGCAAACCGCACGTACACGTCATCGTGCAGACCAGCACGTAGACAGGACACAGCTACACCATGCTCACCCTGCAACACAACACGTCTGAGTGTCGCTGCGAACCCGCACGTACACGTCATCGTGCAGACCAGCACGTAGACAGGACACAGCCACACCATGCTCAGCCTGCAACACAACACGTCTGAGTGTCGCTGCGAACCCGCACGTACACGTCATCGTGCAGACCAGCACGTAGACAGGACACAGCCACACCATGCTCATCCTGCAACACAACACGTGTGAGTGTCGCTGCGAACCCGCACGTACACGTCATCGTGCAGACCAGCACGTAGACAGGACACAGCTACACCATGCTCACCCTGCAACACAACACGTCTGAGTGTCGCTGCGAACCCGCACGTACACGTCATCGTGCAGACCAGCACGTAGACAGGACACAGCCACACCATGCACACCCTGCAACACAACACGTCTGAGTGTCGCTGCGAACCGCACGTACACGTCATCGTGCAGACCAGCACGTAGACAGGACACAGCCACACCATGCTCACCCTGCAACACAACACGTGTGATTGTCGCTGCGAACCCGCACGTACACGTCATCGTGCAGACCAGCACGTAGACAGGACACAGCCACACCATGCTCACCCTGCAACACAACACGTCTGAGTGTCGCTGCGAACCCGCACGTACACGTCATCGTGCAGACCAGCACGTAGACAGGACACAGCCACACCATGCTCACCCTGCAACTCAACACGTCTGAGTGTTTCTGTAACCCGCACTTACACGTCATCGTGCAGACCAGCACGTAGACAGGACACAGCCACACCATGCTCACCCTGCAACACAACACGTCTGAGTGTCTCTGCGAACCGCACGTACACGTCATCGTGCAGACCAGCACGTAGACAGGACACAGCTACACCATGCTCACCCTGCAACACAACACGTCTGAGTGTCGCTGCGAACCCGCACGTACACGTCATCGTGGAGACCAGCACGTAGACAGAACACAGTCACACCATGCACACCCTGCAACACAACACGTCTGAGTGTCGCTGCGAACCCGCACGTACACGTCATCGTGCAGACCAGCACGTAGACAGGACACAGTCACATCATGCTCAGCTCTACAATCTATTTTTCATTCGTTTTGTAAAAATTGAAAACTCTAAAACTTTGCACAACAATATTTAGTGACAATAATGTATTTTGTTTCTCAAGTAAGAATCTAAATTCAGCCTATTTTAGACAAAAGACACGCTGAAAATTGAAATTATCTATTTAAATTCAAGGAAACTTATTTAAGTAACTATTTACCCCATATCATGAGTTAAATAAATGGGCTGATAAAATAATTTTCCTATTATCACTTTCGCAGTGAACGTCTAAAGAACAAAACACTATTATTAATCCTTTTCAGTTCGTTACATGGAAGCGAGCTCTCGCCTGTGAAGATAACGAGATATAGCCGTTACTACGTCAAAAGGCCGTTTTATCTTTGGCGATGACCCAACTTTTGATTTTCTTAACCCTTCATTTAGTTTTATTTCAGGTTATATTAAGTCTATCCAGCCACCCTCTTTTACCTGAAAGTATTTTTAATAGTATATTTCGCAACAAGGGCCGAAAATGAGGTTTTGCAGGCTCGAGATCATGTTTCAAATCCGAGACGAAGTCGAGAATTTGAAACGATCGAGAGCTGCAAAACCCTTTCGGCCGAGGTGCGAACGCTATTTTTCACCACACTAACAATGAAATATACCCTAAATAAATAAAAAAACTGATTATTATTTGACTCACTTGAAACCAAAACACAGCTATGACAATCATATGATCGCATCTATCCTTTCTTGAATGCCGTATAATTTTGTGATGTTCTGACGTTGTTTCAAGCAAATAAACTATCAGCTGACTTTCGACCCTAGGGCCCCCAACGTTTTCGGTCCTGTGGCGGCAAACGGTGTGTTTCGGTCCGCGTTTGACGTTTGTAAAACAGGTGATTTCGTCGTAGTGTGGTGAAAACATCTATAGACTTGTCATTTGAGCACAGCTGTTTTATTACATGATTTCACCGTAGCCTAATAAGTTAACAATGATGTAAATCTATTTAACTTTTCAACACCGCTTGCAATGTGTACTTCGCTTGACGAAGTGTACATACAATGCAGACGACACGCCTCTGGTGGTGATTCGTGAATACTTAGTCAAGTAGTTCAATGATCTGCCGCTAGGTTCGTTTGAATGCTTTGTGCGCCAATCGTTCTCCTGGCCGGCGATCGCAAGATGACTGGACTATAGCGCTGAGTCGGTAAGAGGTTCGCGGGTTCGATTCCTAGCAATGAGCCGAAAGGAGGGCCCACCTAAAATAAACGATGACCGGCTTGGGTGGAAGTGGACGGCATTTGTACCTAATAGAGATTTTTGTTACACCTGTTTTCTTCTTTTTACCTTTGTATGACAGGGGAGGGCACCTTTTTTAAATTTTTAATCAGTTAATCCAACATAATATCAATAAAATTGGACGACAAGAAAGGACACAAAAAATTGAAAAATGGTGGAATTTGTAACAATTTTAAAACTAAAACTTGAGAAACGAAAATGTTTAGGCCCAAAAGGTTGAACCCTTAGGTATTTTACGTTATGATTAAACTCTTTGACACTATTTCAATTTTTGACTTCAGGCAGATTCATGTAACAGCTTTCCATTTTTAAAGTATTACCAGCTGCAATCTGATATCTGGAAATGTGGCAAATAAATCAAAATGAGGACTGAAAGACAACAAATCAAAAGTTCGCAGAAGTGTAAGTGGATAATAAAATGGAAAGCCTGAATGAAGTAAGAGAAAACACATTTGGCATTATAGTAAAAGCTAAATTTTTGAAGGTGTACGTTTTATTTTGTATAAAGAACACGAAAAACTACTTCAAGTTGAAACATTGAAATACATAATTTATAATGATTCACAAAATCACTAACGAGTGTGGTGGAGAAATATGACACATTCATACTTAAATTAGTTCTTTTTTTGTAACAGTTGTAAAGTTGATTTTTACTTTCCACTAAAGCTTCATCATTGCAAGGAATCGGTAAAAACGTAACTAAGTTTTATCAAACATCTTTTTTTCTAAGCATAAGAGCCTTTTTGTCTAATATTTTTTTACATAATATTGGAAGACGATATTTTTTGTTTAATGAATTTATTATCAATACGTCTGCTCTTAATACTAAATTGGACTGGCTTAGTAACTAAATTTTACTAAGTTTGCGTGGTTACATAAACCTTGAAGAAATCGATCTTCTAATAATATTTTCTAACATTCTCTAATAAGGCACTGGAAAACATCAATAACCAAGGCCTTAATTCATTTATATTTACAACAGAATTATAACTTAATATTATTGCCTTCGAAATGAGTTTGGTAAATATTAATTAGTCAAACGCCCCGCTTGTCTTTTTACCGTCTGATTAACAATTTGCTTAGCGACAGGAGCTCGTCATTGTAATGAACTGACGTTGTCTTATTTACCTTTACCAAGCTTTTCCTAATTTAAACAGTCATTCAATCTCTTCTTTCATTATTAAGATTGCATTGTTGCGTGTGCTCATTAGTGTAGTCATCCAAAATATTTGAAGTCGCAGAATCTGGGAAAACGTTTTGTCTGGCGATTTTTTGATTGTTTTTAAGTTATGGCCATTGTTTGTCTAAGTATAACGGAACAAACATTTGTCTAAATAATAAAAATAATTCATCTAGATCCATGAAAGCTGCAGGGCTACAAAATAGTTAAATTATTGGAAATTTAGTATAATTTAACAATACAATCTTTATTTTAAGAAATAAATGCATGGTTTTAGAATATCTTTAAAAAATTAAATAGCCAAAAAATTTGTTTAGACTTTTCCAAGCTACAAACTTGGGGTTTGAGATGAAGGTTAAAATATTATCCTTACCCTATTAGTGAAAGCCAATTACATTGAAATTCCTAACTGAAATACTCAGTCTAACAAAAATTCCCTATGAAAAAATCCTGCGATTTTATTTTGTATTAGGTATATTAGGTTTTTTATGAATCCACTTAAACTTTTTAAAATAAAATGTTTACATTAGTTTTAATGTGTGTTATTTTTCATCATACTAAATTCACACAAAAAATTCTTAAAAGTGACTTCGGATCATAAAAGTACCTGTGATTTATTTTTTCTTTATATTTCTTAAAAGTTTTTACTCTGCATTAAACTCACTTATGCGCCAGAAATATTGTATTATGACCGATACATGAACAACATCAAGGAATTAATCACTGGCATTTCCAAAGGGTCAAGAAGTAGGTATAATGTGAAAAATAGCATGATATACTTAGATTTAACACAACGTCAAAACGTAATATAGGAAGCCCCCCACATAATTTTTTTTAACGTGGAGCACTGCAAATAACCAAAAAATCCCTACTAAACGTTTTATAACTTAATATGGTTGTCGAATGGGTCTAGAAGCTAGATACTTTTATCACTGAAGATATACTAGTATTTCAGAACAATTTTTTTTAGTAAAAAATATTTTTATTAAACGTGTCTATGTTATAAAAATAAATTGTGTTTCTAGTTTAGAAAATTCTTCATGAGTCACGGCTTCATGACTTCTTATTTTCTCTAAATGTACAGCTTTGAACGCTTTTACTCCAAAATCGTTCCAACGCCGACGTCCTATATGACAAGTAGTCGTAAGCTTTGACTGTAACACACTGTTTGAATCCGAGTCACGTAAGCAATAAGAAGAGAGGTGGCAGGAACCAGCTTGCGACCACCTTAAAAACTACACGATAAAAACTGCACTTTGGAGAAAATAATAATTTAACTGCTAGTAAATGAAAAGTCATATGTGTGTATAATTTTAATAATTTATGAGGTATAGATAAATAGGCTAAAGCTTGTCTTAAAGTGGTAAGTAACTATATTACATTTTACTGTACATATTTTACATTAACTATAGTTCTGGACAGCCTTACTGGCGGGTGGCAAAAATTGTAATCCCCCCAAATGTCTGCTAAATAAACACATGTATTGGTAGAACTGTCAAAACTCTGTTTACGTTTCACCTCATTTACACTACAAAAGAATGCCCTGTAATATTATTTCACCGAGAGATTTCTTACGCAATTAAAATTTCTGGAAAATATTTGCGCAATGCATCAGCTGATCTTTTTGTTGTGGCAACCTTTCATCTTAAATGATTTGTTTACATTTAAGAATGCGTTTCCACACTTTTGTCGTCGTACGTCATGAATTGTGTTGAGCTTGCAAGGATTTAACATTAGTTGCACTTGCGGTTGCAGCAAAATATTTTCTTGTGTAAAGTACCTTTACATAAACAAATGACCATGTGATTTATTACCAAACCTTGCAGATATTAAACACTAATTACGACAATAGCGCACTCACTCACCCGCCAGTAAGGCTGTCCAGAGCTGTAATCTGAGGTTGCAATAAGTTTGATAAGTTATTTATAAGTAATTTATCTTATAATTCATTTTCACTTTCCAAACAAAATTAAGCTAAACATGTATTGATACTGAGACTACTCCATGGTATGCATTACCTTATGAAAATTACTATAACTAATTGACACGGTTGATAACCAAAGCTAACTATGTGTTTATTTTATCTTTTTGTTCGTGCCACCTTCACATCCCAGGATGCTAGATCTAGCCCGGAACATTTTTGCACATTACTTAGGACTAAGACCTGGTCATGGTGTTATCACTTAGCAAAAAACCATAAGCGATTGGCGGGATTTGAACCCGAGCTCCGAGGCCGAAGTTCCCCGTTCTAACCACACACGAGGCCGCTGCCCAAGAAGACTTTAGTAGGATTATTTTATTGTTAAAACATTATTAGTGGAAACATTTTTTACACAAGTTTACATATATTACGTTTGTAAACTATAAAATAGAAACCTACAATAATAATTTGATGGTCATCACTTTTTAACACTTACCCCAAAATTTCAGCATTCACTTTTTAGACGTCTGAAGTAACAGTGCATGGTTGGTCCTGGAAAAAAAAACAAATGTCAGGCAAAGAACACCTCTGAAGATAAATTGTAGACTAATATAAACCAAAACCCTATTATTATTAATTTATTGCTGTTACTTATCACATTTTCTATTGAACCAAATTTACATAAGTATTAGTAATTCGCATTTTAAGACTTCGTCCTGTTTTTAAGCCCCAAAAATAACGATAGGGTCTATTCAAAATTATGCATGCAATCTTCACTCATTGTAGACTGTTTATATGTGCATTTTTAAGAGTTATTTTTGTATTAAGGGAGGAAATTCACTTTCACACAACGCCCGCCCCCAACTTGTGCAAATAAATAAATGCATAGTGAAAAAATAATTACGTATTGCAATTACAAGTAAAACACGATCTCAAAAAACTCAAGTTTAATGAATTGATCGATATCTCGATCATGAATGGTCACAAATCATCTGCTCCTCCGGTTTCTGTTGTATATTGATAGCCTCTACTCAACTGTTAGTGCTGGTAAAAGCAGCAAATTATTTGAATATCTGCCTGAACATTTGAAGGCACTCAAATTTTAAACTGTTAAATCCAATTTAATTCTTATAACTTATGAGTGTACAAAGTAATCAATTCGCTCCTTGAGAGAGGCACAGAATTCTTAGATTCACTCATTAAAAGGAGTAAAAAGCGAGTAAACATAGACGGTCTCGAACAGTTTTCAACTGTTATTTTATATATTTAATGTTACTGTAAAAACGATTTTTTCCTCGGATGTTTGTGTACCTCCGGGCAAATTTGGTGTATAACTAACGCCAATTCTTGGGGCCCAGTGTGGTGGATGCGCGGTAGCAAAAACGGCTAGTGCGCATGCGCGACAACGCGTCGCCAGAGCGCAGCACTGTCATTCTGCTCTCAGCCGTCAACAATAGCGTGTCACTACATTTCGTCCTAAAAACATTGACCGACGGAACATTGACTCTTACATTGACGGAACATTGACGATTAATGATCTGTTTCACTTCTATTCAATAATATAAAATATTTCATTAGTATTTATTAAAGCGTTTTGATACTCTGAACAACGATTGACACAGAAGCAGTAACTAAGTGCGAGCTGTCGAATATACGCAGCCAGGCTAGTACACTGTCGGCCGCCGCTGCCGCTACTACTCCCCTCTCCTCCTAGCCTACCCACTCCCCGCCCCATACGCGGACTGGGCCCCAAGAATTGGCGCCAGTTATACGATTGTATGAGTTTCGGTAAGCTCCATAATTGCTGTGGTCTTAATTTAAGATCCTGGTCGGTTTTTAGGATTTTATCATATTTTATTTAATAGAAACTTTGAATCTAGCAGTGGGCTGTTATCTTTTGTTCAATAACGAAACGCATCGTTAAGAAAAATTTATGTTGCAATCAATAAAATTATCTCTAAAGGCTCGTCAGAGAAAAGTTTTAACTACTTTTTTAAATCAATCATATGTTGGACAATCAAATCCTTATGTGACATTTGAGCATTCTTTAAATATTTCACACAACTAAATTTCAAAAATATTATCTAATTAGGAAAAGTTCATGGGGAACAGGGTAAAAAATGTACGTTCGATTAGTTATTAATGTGAAACATATAATATAAATGGATAATCTATTTAATTTATTTATAATCTAGTTAATTTGATTGTATACTCAAAATAATAATTATTTTTTTCATGTTTACAGCTTTAGGGTTTACACAGCCAGTATATAACATAAAACATTTATTTAACATAAAATGATCGTTGAATTTACATAGGTGCTCAGAAGAAATGCCATAATATGTACTGAATACAAAATAAATTAGATTTGAACTTAGTTATATTTTATTCGTCCCAAATTTAAAGGTTCTCCCTAAAGTTAAACAAAAGTTAAAAATGATTGTAAAAAACACATTTTGTCAGAGTGACATTAGGCGCATAGAAACCTAAGGAGATGCTGTTAACTATGTTTGTCTTGATGCAAGGTAAAAATCTATGAGATGTGTCCTGAAAATGTGGAAACACCTTTACACACTACATATACACATTATGCAACACAAACATAACTTCACATACTGAAAGGCTAATAAAAGGTATGTAAGGTTATAAAAAAAACCCTTGGAACTCAAACGTTAGCAGATTATCGATTTCATGTAAAACAACTTCAAACTTTATATTTTAGGTCTCGCATATCCAAATAGGACTGGTTACACTTCTGTAACGAAATTCATACCCGCATGTTGAATATTACATGCCGAATGATTTTCTGATTTGCTTTTCATGTGTGAATCCGCTATGCATATTTCATGACTTAACACTGTGTAAAGGGGCGAAACGTATTGCCTAATATGACCATACTTCAGAAAATGTCCGAAATTAATCATACTCGTAGACCCGTGGAAATAATAACACTGGAAGTTATAACGATTTTTCATTTAATTTAAATTTTCTTCCGAACTCCTCACTACAAATCCCGAAGAATTTTTGACATGAAAAGATCAATTTACTGATTGTTATCACTAAGCGATACCTTTTTATAAAAACAATTTTACATGTATGTTTTTAAGAATACAGGCTCATTATATTTTGAACTCAAAACGATAAGTAAGAACTGACAGATTGTTTTCATTGCACGTTTAATACCAAACAACACTTACCAAAATTAACATTATTATCTAAGGTTACCTTAAAGTTTTCTTATTTAAATTGTTGCATATTTCAGCGTTTTTTTTAATTTTTATTGATTAGAAAATGTAGATTATTGTCATGTATTATTTACCCCATTCAATATTGTTAACCGTATTTCGTCATACGACATGTAGTGATTGTATAACTTATTTTATATATTAAATATTAAAAATGTATTTAGTTTAATTTAACCAAGGGGTAAAATTAAATGTTTAAATGATTGTAATGATTATTTTTTGTGCTGCTGGATAATTTATATAATTCATTATGAGCATGTTAATTACCTTTAGATGCTACTGATGGATTATGTGTGTGTCCTGCTGAAAATAAAATCTAACAATATGGAAACTCATTGACTCATCATGTTCTTATGACCCGTGGAATTTTTATGTTCCAGTCAACTGTTTTTTACACTTGCCAAATTGATGCATTTGAACGAAAACCAATGCGTGTTTGTAATTTTATTCAGAAATTTCTTTAAATTGAAAGCAATTCACACAAAAGCAATTCTCGGCAATTCATGAGAAATATATATTTGAGTTTTGAGGGAGTAAAGGAAAATGTAATTTAATCAATAAATATGCACAAAATCGTTTCATCACAAGTACGGATAAATAAATACATATTACAAAAATAAATATTGTATTGACACGGAAAACAAGACGTATCAACACAATACAATATTCTGTGCTGTATTCATTAAAATAGCCTAAAACCCTAATTGGCACAGTCTGATCATTCTCTTCGGTTTCTGCAGTAAGCCAATGCCTCTAAAATCAGCTGTTAGAGCCTGCATTCGTTGATCTACAAATATTTGCATGTCGCATAAAACTTTTAAGCTGCTCGATATTTTCAAATATTGATTTCAATTTTACACTTATAGGTTTACTTTACTCCCCTTGGGAAACAAAGTATACTCTTTGCTCCCGCTTTTAGACAAAGTATTATTTTACTCCCTCACTGCAAGGAGTAAAAAGCGTCAACGCATAGCATGAGGAGAAAAAATAATAAAAAAACTAGCCGGTACAAATATACATAAAAATACAGATGATTATGTGTAGGGGTTGTGAACTAATGACTTAAAAAGCTGCTCCCTTTGTTTCAAGTTAAGCCAGGTTTGCGATGACGGTTATTACGATATTGTAGTCGGTATAATTCTCCAGAGTGGATAATTTTCTCATGAGCCTTCCACTGGGACTGTGGGGATTACCCGGGGGCAATTATATGAGAGGCCGCCAGCCTATCACTGGGACGTGTTTGAATACTAATTTGCACCTTCAATAGCTCCCTCATAAAACATATCATTTGGGAACATGATTTTTACTTATTTAATGTATTACTACAAAATATCCAACATTTCAATTACTAATAAAATTGTTGGTCTGTGGAGCCTACCAGGTTTTCTTGCAGTCGTATGAAACTTGTGTAGTTAAGTGTTTTGTATTTGGAATTTGTTTTCAACTATGACATATGGCAAATGGTTTTTCCACGGTATTTATACTATACTCCTATACGAGCAATGTTATCGTCCGTTCTTGTATGCTTGCTTGCTTGCACAATTATCTTCAAAACGGCTCCAAGGATTTCCTTCAAAGTCTGTAAATAAATAATTTATGACTCACAAATGTATTTTATGCAGATTACTTGGCAGAGAAAATCTAATAACGTAATAAATCGAATTTTAAAGTTGTAAAATTTTAACATTGGCTTTATAGGATGCCGTGATAGCAACGAAAATAAACAAGGAAAGTGTAACAAATGAAGTAATCATAACAGCTGTTTGAAATCTACAGCCATCAAGGGAAAATACAGCAAATGGGATGAAGAGTCCATGGAGCAATAAAAAAGGTTTCTATTTATCAATTTTATGACATTGAAATATTTTATAGTAACTGGATGAACTGGTAAACATGAAGTAACACCGAGCAAGGCTCGGTCCACCAGGTACTATTTTTCAAAGAGAGCATATTGATTGATCGTTTGAAAAATTAGTATTTTATGTAACTTAAAGGTCATGTAAACTTTAGCAGATAAATAGAAAATATATGCTATTTTATTGCGTGGATAGAATATAGAGAATAGAAAATAAAAGATTAATTGTAATGTTAAATAGTTTTAATTTGACCATAAAAATTGTTATTAGTGATTTGGCTTAGTTGGAAAAACTTCATCTTTTAGATGCACGAACATTTTAAAATAAGTGTTAGCGCATTATTATTTTAAAATGGTTTAGTATCCTTTGAACCCTAAACATTTTTAGAAGTTAGGCCTAACACAACAGTGGATGAATTTATTAAAGAAATGTATAACAAAAGTTAAAATGTAACAAATAAATGTAAAAATATAACAGACTGTAATGTAAATATTACAAAAGGATGAAAATAAAACATTGTTGTGATGTAAAATATTTAGGGAAAATATTAATGTCTAAAAAGCCTTCCAATAAAAGAGGTGATTGTAGCCTGACTGAATATATTAAGCTCTAAAGCATCTTGCGTTATCTTTAACGGCACACAGGCATACTTTTGAGGACGTATAAATTCCGTTGGGAACGGGAGGAGCTGTTAAGATTGATGAGCAGGAGAGACAACGGTGCAGTAAACCGAGGGATAGGCGGGGTAAGCGAGTGGCGCTTAACTAGCGGGCCTGCACGCTATGTGAGGGGGGATCCACACCAGGCCGTGTTCACACGGCATACACTCACTGTTCGGATCTTTTCCGTTATAAGTATACCACTGTTTCGGGTTTCCTTTTCAAGCTTGATGGTAAGTTAGGTTAGGATAGGTTAGGTTAGGTAACCTAACCTAAACTAACCTAGCCTAACCTAACCTTACCTAACCTAACCTAACTTAATGTAACCAACTGCAACTGGGACCATTAGACGGCCAGACGCTGGCTTATCGCGTCTAAACAAAGATAACGGTAGTGATAAGATAACGAAACCGCAGGTAAAATATTCTTATAAGGAATTTCCACTTAAAAACGACTAATAACTATTGTTTGACCTAGTTTATGGTGCTCGGCAAAAAATCAAGCAAGAAGGGTAAATTTGGAATGGTGGTATAAGTATAACGGAAAAAACCCACTGTTCAAACAATCGAAGGGGTTCTCCGTAAAACGTTCGACAAAATTTCAAAATCGGAGATATTCAGTGAAAAAGGTTCTCTAGCTACGAGCTACAACGTGGTATATTTTGTTTTGAAGATATTTGAGTTGGCAGCCCTGATTTCGTCTGTCAAAGTTGGCGTGTTTCGCGGGGCTGCACGGCATTTTTGGGAAATAACGTTCTATTCGCCGAAATATGTAGGCCTACTCCCCGCCGGTCGTTGCGTTGTCGCCCAGCGACAAAAATCACAGATTAAAAATAAAACACGTGAAGTAAATATAGGAAAGTGGAAGGATAAGACCAGGAAGGGCAATGGAAAAGCTGGATTACCCTATATTTCAAAAACTAAGAAGCCAAGGCCTGGGAAAATGCCCCCAAAAGAAGTGAGTAGTATAACGTTTTAAGCAGCACATTTGGATAGCTTTTAGCAAAATGACGTATCGCGTTATGAAACAACATTATGTTTTTGTACTTTTATAAAAGTAAAATTGTTTTATATTCAGGTTTTTTCGTTTATGTTGGTAATCGTTGTTGCAGTCCGTCAGAGAACGTTTCAAACGCCAGTCATTTAGAACTTATGAATCCTCCAAAAACACGTATAATGTCTCAAAATGCTTGATGGCAAGAAATGATTTAATACTGTGCTACATCATGATGTTATGAATAAGGTATTAAAAATTACACATGATTATAAGTTCTGACCTTGAAAAACCGCAAATTTTAGATTTCAACTGTCAACGCTTAATTACTCGAAACTAGGTTTTTGTCGCTTAGAACGTTTATGGGGGACCCCTTAATTACAGATTAAGATGTCGTGATATGAAAACAGGCGTATGAGTAGGTCATACAACCACAGTTGTTACGTACACATCAGTCCACGTTTACACGGCATGTACAATTCCAAAATTACAGGGTATGTCGCAATATCAGAACAGGCGACTGGGTAGGTCATAGGGCGTACGTACACATCAGTCCACGTTCGATTGGGATACTCTGTTCAAACAATTACAGGATATACCCTAATATCAAAACAGGTTTGAAATGTAGGTCATACAGATGTATTGTAGGTAATGTCCTCCATGGAGGTCCACGTGAGCCCAAAAGCTAACTAAGTTCACACGGCATACACTGGAAAAGTGACATTAAGAGACAATGACAAGAAACGTCTTGATATAAAAACAGGCAACTGTGTTATGCAGTATTATACTGTGCGTAAAATCCACCACAAAACTCATTTATAAATCAAATAATCACAGGCAAAACAATTCGAATCTTTGTAATTAAAAAACATCTTGCCATCTAATTATTTTGCTTACCCATATTATCATTTGTTAAGCTAGGCTTATGATATTAAATAAATATGATATTAAATAAAATATAAATGTATGAAATAAGATAATGCTATATTAAGAAAATTAAAATACCTAATTGAGTTCAGTTTATGAAAGGAAAGTGATCATTGAAAATAATTGACTTAGAACGGACTCGTAGTGCGCATCTTATGTTCAAGAAGAACAGTTCGTAATTAATGTAAATTAGAAAAAATGTACATTTCACAGAGTGAAAGTAAATCCAAATTCCATTTCATGTTGAATTCATGAAGTAATTTTACCTCGTATTTATTTATTTATGATGCAAACTTAACACATCTCTCTAAACGATCTGGTATTACAATTTCATCCAAACGTCCACGATTTGTTTTGGAGTACTATTATTTTCAATTAAGTTGATTTCCAACGGCAAATTAGTTGTAATGATGATGTTGACTGTTACGAATTTGTGACAACACAATAGTCTATTGATTGGAAAAATAAATATAAAAACTGGTTATATTACCTTTTGCTTCAGCTTTAAAAAAAGTGTAATATGACTACCAGGGTTTCAAAAATATCTTTCAATCGTCAGGTCTGATTTCATTATGCCAAACAGTAAAAATAAAAAAGTTGGAAAATAACTCTGTTAGAATGTACTATGTTTAGCAAAACTATATTTAATGACAGTGTAAGTGTTACATAATAAGGAGAAACAATAGGGTGAATCAAGTTCAAATTGCCCAAATTATATCATGAAAGCCCTCTTTCCAACTACGGTCCGTTGCTTGTCCAACTTATCAATTGTCGAACTTCAAGAAGGACTCTGCCTCCTCCCTGGTGGCGTAGTTATATTGTAATCAGTGAATTTAGTGTTTTAAGGTTCAAATAACTACAATTCACGCAGATTTTTGTTAATTTTAACTACACTTTACAAGTGCTCATATTAAGGTTATGGTGTGATTTTGTATTGGGTGAAGTAAAGAAAACGGTATACTGGTACTTGCACGCAAAACGAAAATATATATCTCAGAAAGTGTATTTAAATCAGAATGATCAAGGGGAAATAGGGTAAACAATATATTTTACGACATTAAGTGTTACAATGATATTTCAATGCAAACATTAAGGGCCAATCATTTAAATTTGTATTACACACTAAAATTGAAGGTAACTCCTTTTAAAGTTATTATTGTAAGTTTCCTTATTAAATTTGTTAGTTTTCTACTAATCTTGGTTCATTAGAAATCTAATTTACCTCTATACCTTTCAGCCAAGTGAGTAATTTGAGGGTTTAAACTACTAGCCTCTACACACAATGTTTTAAGTTACAAACTTTATTACTAATTGCTAAGCTTTTAATCTAACACTAAACCAGATTTTACTTCCTTAATTTACATTTTTATTTCTTGGATGGAAGTTTTTGCTTATGACACATATACTAGTTTCTGCATCGAGCTATTTTAATTCTAAAACCAAGACCATTCATCAAACCACACGAGTTCAGTATTATAACAATGTCATTTTTTATGATAGGTAAAGTTCACTAATCGAAATATTTATTCTTCGGACCTAGTTCGAGACTGTTGTTTTTATTTATTGAAGTCCAAGCGATTCTCGTTCACTCTACGAGTATTTCGTGCAACGAGAAAATATAAAATCCTGTGGGGTAAAGCGAAAACTTTTTACTAAGAACGCTCGCTTGGGTCGTTTGGTTTGACGAGTCCGAAAGGGAATGAGGCAGTAAACCATAAACCATAAACCATAAACCATAAACCTAGCTCTACGGCGCGGGGGAAGAGGGCCATGAAGGTTCTATGTTTACGACTGATCGACATGCAACCATCATTTATGTAGGGATGGTTTTTTCATTGTTAATAACCATCAAATCCGAAGAAGCCATGTCTTGCACCGACTAAATAAAGGGTCAGAAAACTGACACAAACTTTATCTCTTAAAGTCATTTAAAACAAAAAAAACTGTTATTGTGAAATAAAGCAAATAAACAATTAATTATCTCACAAATACATGCAAAATTTGATCAAACTCGGTTAGCATGGAGATATCGAATTAATGGACATATCGATTTTTGAATATTTGCCATTAGAATAATATTGGGCAACGTACTGCGTTTACCGCGAAACGAAAATATCAATAATATCCGCAACTAGTTGACGAAGACCAATAATTCAAAATACTGGATTATTTAATTTTTAAAGCCAGATTTAATAGTTGCAAGTATGTTTCCTTTAGATGTTACAGATTTAGTGAAATTTGAAAAATATTAATTTTTCATACTTAAACTCCCATAACTTCTGAACCTGAATTTTTACAGACATGCGAGTGGTGTAATTTTGTTTTCGCAACACTACACTAGTAAGTAGCCGATTTCCGCTTCCGTTTCAGTGTGGGAAGTCGCCGTTTACAAAAGAGTACGGCAAATATCAGCTGTAGTGAGGTAACAAATCAGCTGGAGTGCGGTAAAGAGTTAGCATTGAGTATTTACCGCACGAGTGCGGTAAATGCTCAATGTTGCCAACTCAAGAAAAAAAATCGTATATCACACAACTTACATTCATTATACATAAACACAACATACACATTTTAACTATGACAACCACATCTCAATTGTAAATAAACTGTTTTCCCAGGTTGCGACTACGTACAGTTAATAGCGATAAGTTAATAAAGAACATTATTATTTAATCAATTGTTGCCGTCTGTGTGACGATAAGACGTATTCCTAGAAAGGCTTACTCGGTCGCTGAACAGCAGAGATAACGCTTTTTTCATCTCCCCCGTACAGATAAATATAGTTTTGTTCGTATTTTCCCTCTACAGTTTAATTAATATTTTTTAAATCGTTTTACTTTCATCTTAGTCTAAGCTTTCATAAGCTTTCATAGACGTGTTATTTTTCACTAACCCTGTATATTTGATGCTGGTAGTGTTGCGAAAAATATCGTACGCAACTCATCCGGGAAGGTGTTTACGTTGCTCGCATGAAATCCCCGCGCTCCGCAAGCGTCGCGCGTGAACTATCATGCTCGCACGTAAACACCTACTTCCCGCACTAGTTGCGTAATATACTATTTTCATCGTAAGGACTACAAACTACAAAATGTTTTTCAAAATCGTTGAAGGCTTTGTTTTAAGAAAATTGGATCTTTGTAGTTTTTATGGGTTTTTATGGAGTAAATACCCTAAAAAATAAAAAAATAAAATAAACAATACTTTCTCCTTATGATATGTATAGAGGGGAGAAAGTAAAAAACTGTCTCAACAATATAATTGTTATTCTGTTTGAATATAATTCGTGACAAATTGTGACTAAAAATGTAAGAATAGTTTTATAAACCCATGGACTTAATACTATTTTGTCATTCCAAGATGTAAAAATGAGTCGACGTATAGAAGAATAAGCTTCACACCCATTATTCCAATATGACAATGAGGTAATTTGAAACTTCAAGAAGCGGTTTACAAATTAGAACCGCCAAAGATTTATTTGGGGCTCATATTGAATTTTTTCAGCCGAAAATAATTTCCCTAAAAATGAATTGCTTGCAAGTATCATGGAAATTACAGGGGAGAAACGGTTAGCAAGTATTCCTTATTATTTAATAAGGAAAAATTGACTTTTCTTAAACACTTTAGTATCAGATACGTAACTAAATATTAGTTTCTAAGAAGAAATTAGAAAAACAGTTTACTAAGGAGTTTAGTACCTCATTAAAAGCCAGGCAGGCGAGAATTACGTCCCAGCCCCTGGTGGCGGAGTTATGGTGAGGAAATATATGGACCGTGCTACACGGTAAACAGGATGAGAACTGAAATACACTTTCTTCTAAATCTTAGAGTCTTTCTCACAGAAAGTTACATTAAAAATTTAGCATAAAATATTTGTCTTGTTTTTGATAAATAAGTAACTTGGAGAACAGGTTTCAGGTAGCTCATACGTTAAAATAAAAAATATATATAGATTACGCCCTTTGCACTTATTCTAGCTTATATAACAGAACTGTAAAAACCTCTTTTGCCAATTTTCTTGATAGAAGAGATAAAAGAATGATGCTTCATCTGTGTTGATAGTAAGCCCATAACCTTATGAAAATCTTGTGTAAAATGAAATAAAATAATTAATAAATATTCACAAGTTAAAATTTTTAGACGCCCACCAAAATATTGTGGGCCATATTGAGCCCCACCGGATTTAACTATAATAATGCCACCTCTATCCAGGTAATTTGAAAGAAGATTGGTACTGATATTTGTGTTTTTGTTTGAGTTTTAATAAAAAAATACAGGCCTATATTTTTGAAATAGTTGTATAATTTAATTAGATTTGGATAAAAAATCTCAACGATATTTGTGTTCCAATGGTTTTTATGATTTTTGGCTTTGACAACATAACAATAACATAGCATTTCAACATTTTACGCAAAGACTATAGAAAGTTCTACACAGACTTAAGTTACTGACAGATATTTTATGTTAGACTACATGATCAATTAAAAAAAATCGTGTTAGCAAAAAAATTATCATGATTTTATAAAGACACAATCAATTGTGTACAGCCATTTAGATCGTTTCTTTGAACAGTGAATTTTGTATTGTTTTAAACTTGCATGAAGAATTTAAGAGAACTTCGCAGATGTACATTGAATAAGTATTGGTAATATGTTATGATTGGAATAATTCATTCTATTTTTCACAGAAAATTTCAAATTAAATTTTAACTTCTTAAATGATTGAACTACAATCTAAAACTATTCGTTTTGCTTCTAATCAATATCCATAAAACGTAATATCAAAACAATACAATATCCTAAAAATCATTCGTTCACGGTATTTTATTTAATAATGATAATTCATCTAAAATAATGCACTCATCGTTTGACTAGATGAAAATAGACTTAGTTGAAGGTTTTATCTTTATGTTTTTACCTTCGTGTTACCAATATTATCTACTACACACAAAAACCTTATTTAAAATTAACGTCTTTTAGTAAGTAATTTTCAAGAGAAGCGTAGTCGCTGGTATGTCGTAAGCTAGGTGAGGAGTTATGACGTCATTATCAAAATTATCTCGGTTGTGGCGCGCCCTGCGGCCCCTGCTAGAACTAATTATATTTTATCAGGTCCCATTTGTCCACTAAACACTAACTTTTACGAGCCTCAGCTTTTCTTTCTCATCGGCTATATATTTAATTTGATGTATCTGTTCTTATTCCGAAATCTTACAAATTATACCGTCTATCATTATAAAACGTGCACTTACCAAGACATATACTACATAGTGCTGATCACATAATATAATTATTAAAGTATATTTTAATAATGGTATAACATGTTTGATTAGATTGTATAGCTACACTCTTTCACAGAATGACTAAAATAAATTCGAATTAAGACAGTTTTTTTCTTAAATAAACGTATTAACAAAGTGACTCATGCTTTCTCCCTTGAAGCCATTTAAAACAATAAATCCTGTATAATGAAGACAAAATAAATCTACAACTATCCCACAAATGTATACCAAATTTTATCAGAATTTGTTAGTAATCAACGGAGATATCAGTTATTAAATATCTGTTGTAAGAATAACATTAGACAACTTACCGCGTTTCCCGCATAACGAAATATCAATTATCTCCTCAAACAGTTAGTTTACCTAGACTGACGATTAAAATACTGAATTATTTATTTTTCAAGGCAAATTTAATGGTTGAAAGTATATTTTGATTAATTAGGCCTATTATGATTTTGCGTACCCATGACTTCTGAACCTGAATTACGGACATGCGGGTGGTGGCATTTTGTTTGTCATCTTAAGCACTAAAAAGTGTGAAATTGTTATCAAAATCAGTAGAGCAGTATTTTAGGAATTTGGGTTTTTGTAGGTTTTTATGAGTTTTATGGGGAAGTATACTTAAAAATAAAAAAAACCTGGAGATGTGATGGTTTGATACATATATGCCAAATTTGATAAAAATCGGACCACCGGTGTCGACTCTGGCTTTGTTTAAAGCCACATACACGGATTACAGGTACCATTCCGAAAATACTTTTTTTGATTTAGGTAGCCTTAAGATAAATATTTCCACTAACAACTCAAATCTGATACTTTTGACGAAAACAATACTCAATATACTATGTATAGGGCGGAGAATGTAAAAATAATACTATAAGCGTTTAAAGAAATGTTATGGTGTAAGATAATGATGTAAACGTAGATTTTCTCGCCCAAAAACCCTTTTTTATCCTCAAAGTGTTATTTTACGTTCCGACGAATGTTTTATTCCTACTGAAAATCCAGTCGTGCGTTTATGTTTTGGATTAAATATTTAAACAAGGGTTAAAACATCCATATGAAAGCAGAACCTACTGAAGGATAAAATAACATATCGGAGTCCACATCACCTTTGTTGTAGGATCCATTTCCTTCCTCTCATGTATTATTCCATCGTGAAGAGGGACTGAGATGAATTTGTATCATAAATTTTCCTTTTAATACCACATTTTTTACCTGTCAGTACAGTGATTTAATGATTTTGATTCACCTTTCTAGTTTTTTTCATAATTTAATTCACGGATTCATAATATTAAAACAACTTTGTTACAGCTTTTATTGATTTTCTACAAACGTTAGGGAAGATTTATAGCTTACTATGAGGAGCTTACTAAAAAGGAGTTCGTAAAACAGCTATTTATTTGTTCATGGAATTAAAATTGAAATTTTAGGTGTGGTTGCGGAAGTAATGTAACAATACTGTGAAATATTATCTGATAAAGATACGTCTCCAGCTGAAGAAGTGAATTGGAGCCTAAACTGAGCCCCAAGACAAACATAAAGAAGCACATTGACCCTCTAGAGCAGGAGCTGTAAAATTTCTTTTGCCGGAATGATTTTACACCCAAATCAACGATTTTTCCTGATAAATCTTTTGAGTCACCAATCCCTTTTCGGTGATTAATCTCTTTTGGAGCTCGAATTTTGATCAACTACGCTGCTTATAAAAAAAAAAAAAAACACAGAAAATGGGTTCGTATTAAAAATATCCTCAGGAATCCTTTACTTTTTGCGTGAGATCCAAAAGGGATCTGTGACTCAAAAGGTCACTCGGAAATTGAGACAATTTCAAAATCTCTTACTGGTTAAAAGAAGAAATTCAGCTTTATTTTAAACGTTTTAGAAATAAGGGGATCTAAGTAAATTCTAAACTGCTTCAATCAATAGTGAAATACGATATGAGTTTCACAAATACAAAGACCTACCATTTCTCGTTAGGATGGATTCATAGAGAAATATTTTCTACTAAGGAACTAAGACTCTCCTAGAGTACATGATTTGGATGTGATTTATTTTTGATAACGCATTATGGCAGACGATTTCTTGAAGTTTATGATTTCTAAAAATGTAACTCACTTATTGTGTAGTGATGTTTTGTAATGGTCGATATTGCTTATCAATATATTATGTATTTGTTGGGTATTACCAATGTTAAATTTATCTCGAAGCATTTTCAATATACTGTATTTTATCAGAAATAGAAGAATATCTCTATAGTGTAATAGTTTTTAGGTAAAAAAATATAACTAATCATTCGTTGTTTTCTCAATGTATATATTTATTTACAACCAAATATATATGATTATTTATTATTAATGTAAACGTTTACAAAAGAACCAAAACGTACTTTTAAATTTACATTTATAGTAAACAATGGCACTTTACAAATATGATTCGATTTTATAAAACTATATATTTACAAATAAAGAAAAAGGTATACATACAAATACCGGTTGTTTATTTATACAAATTAAAATGGTTATACATAGTCAAATAATGTAATTTATTACCATATTCTTAGTAACAATGCCAACTATAGTGATAAACGTTTTAACTTCGCAGATTGAATTCACAAGTTTTATAATATTTTGAATCGTTCATAAGTGTATTCTGTATAGTAATTATATTAATGTATGTTATATGACAAATAACACTTTTTACATCTGTATTAAAATCAAATTGAGTTCCTAAGGTTATTTAAGACTACCCTTACATACCTTAAAATTAAATGTTTTTAATCACTTAGCATATTAATTTAGCTAAATCATTTATTTTTAGCGAATTTCCAATAAAAAATAATGTGAATTACCTTAATCCAAAATTATATAAAGCCTTTTCACTAGAAAGTCTGATACCGTGACCGAAATTACTTGGGACAAATAAAACCCTAAAATTAACGGGCCATGCGAGAACAGATTTGCGTGAAATTACATATTGATGCTCTCAAACTAAATATAGAAAATTAACGGCTCACAGGGATGGTAACATCACGTAATGAATAGGTAATTACTGATATATGCCAAGTAATAAATAAGTCATTACTGACATATGCCAAGACTATAAACAATATGAGTTCAATTTGCCATACTTATCAATACGATATGAATTTTAATGTTATACTCAATATAACAGATATTTCAAACTGTATAAACAATTTATGTTTAAGCTGGAATCTTTGGAAAGCAAAGGATTACTACAAAGATGAGTTAAAATTATACGCAACAGTTAAAATAATGCATTTTCGATAAAGTTGAAGTCTAGTAACGTGCTAAATAAAATTAAACCTTATTTTCCCTGGCAAGTACTCATCCATAACTTTCTAAAATTTGAACTCAAACTTTATTTGTTCACTCTGTTACATTTATGATAATGCAACATGTAAATCAAAAATCACTTCCAAACCTGGTATATACTGACCTTAGAGCTTTGTGTTATAAAAACAGAAAGAAAAATGGTACTTATTTGTATCGACAATATAGTACCTGCATAAACCTTGTCAAATAATCACTCCTGCCATGGCATAAGCCATTAAAGTCTAAGAATTAAAGCCGTTAAGCCATTAAAGTCTAAGGCAGTAGTTGATTGGGTAAATAGTCTCCTTTAGTGTGCTCAATATCAGCAGCTGACATTCTGCTGTTATGCTGAGAATGGCGGACGAGAGGCAAGTTTTACAAAAATAAACATTAACGGAGTTTCCTCCATCTGCTATAATCAGACACTTTTTAATCCTTGTAATGAATGAGTAAAATAATACTTTGCCTGCTAGCAGAAGTTAAAAGATTACTCTCCCGCCGGGAGACAAAGTAAACCCATAAGATAAACATTGAGTTAAATAATAAAAAAACATCTAGCACCTTCAAATTTCCGCACAGAGAGGCGCTAAACATCTGGTTTATTAGTGGCAGGAATAACCACAAGAAAACGACATTGACAATAATCAGCTGTGAAAACGTCTATGAATGTTGCTGCAACAATCAGCTGATCGCTGGTGCATGAATGCTTGTACTCATCGATCAGGAGCTAATTAGAGAAAAAATTAGATTTTATTTGTTAATTACTACTGATATACTGAAATATATGTTTATATTTTGGATATTTATTATTTCAGTGGGGGGGGGGGAATGATGTCTGTATTTCCGGAGAAAACTGTATCCTCTCTTACGTGAAAATTGTCACCCTTGGCAAGACTCTGTGACAAAGGCGCCAATATTTTCACTCGTGAGATAATACTATACTTTACTCACTCAGAACACAAATAGATATTTATGGTCCATAGAAAATAACAAAATAGAAGAGACATTTTTCTCATACGGCATATTATTGAGGCTCTAAAACTGATTAGGGGCATTAGGAGAGGGATCCGCATGTTGCCATTATTCGGCTCGTTTTGCAAAGCCATGAGATGGGTTGAGGTCTACCGCTAGAGTACACAAATATAGATCACTTTATTCTGTTAAATGATATTTAAATACCCCCGTTGCAGCAGACCTGCATACTCAGCGAATTTCAAATGTAAAACAACATATTTTACTAGAATAGGTTAACATACCTCAACGTCCAACAGTTCAAATAGTAGAATAATCCACTACATGTTTCGGAGTAATAACTCCATTTTTAAGTGGTCTTTACAAAAACGTTCATCCACTTGAAAGACCACTTGAAAATGGAGTTATTACTCCGAAACATGTAGTGGATTATTCTACTATTTGAACTGTTGGACGTTGAGGTATGTTAACCTATTCTAGTCAATTTCACAGTTCAGGGGCTACTACAATGGATTTTAACATATTTTAATTTAACATAATGCGGTTTCACATGTTTTTCTTAGCTCCATAAGAATAACATGGAGAATGAATATGCAGATTTGCTGCAACAGGTCCATTAAAACTGGATGCTTTTAATTAAATGTTTAGTAGATCTGAACTAGGAGAAACCATATACCAAGTTTTATCAAGATATGTAAAAAATAAGGAAGATATAGCATTTATTTTATTTCCCATAAGGATAACATGGGGAATGAGTATGCAGGCTTGCTGCCACATAAATGGAAATTTTGGGGATTTCAGATTAAAATACATTATATCTCATCTAGATGAATCCACAAACCAAGTTTTATTAAGATATGTTGAGTATTAAGCGAGATATATAATTTGACTTGTTCCCCATAAGGTTAACATAGGGACAACGTGCTGTGTTTACCACTTTCAATATCTCGGTAACCAATGGTCATAGAGCACTGGTTCAAAATACTGAATTGTTTATTTTTTCGAGCTAAATTCAATGGTGCTGGCCAAAATGTGATTATTTTTATTTTTCTATGTGAAAAACTAAAAAAAGACTATTTTGGAGGGTTTATCCCCCTTTACCCCCCCTCCCAGTGGTCCGATCGGGATGGTTTACGAACTCGTCCAATAGATTACCACTTTACATGACTGTACAAAATTTCATTAAGATCGGAACATATTCACGGCCGCTATCGTGCTGACAGACACAAACACATACACACACACACACACACACACACACACACACACACACACACACACACACACACACACACACACACTAACACACACACACACATATATTTATATGTATATATAAGTAGATATAAAATACCATTTTCAGCCCAAGTCACTTAAATCCCACTTGAAAATTAAATTAGAGAAAAAGATCAGGAAATTGAACTTAGAGGAAAAGATCAGAAACAAAAAAATAATTCAAATGAAAAATATTTTATTAAAATTTGCATTTCGATTTGAATTTTAATAAAGAAAGAAATATCAGAAAATAAAAATTATTTCATATGCAAAATTTGCATTTGAAATTTGCGTTTGAATTTCACCTTTTCCAATTTTATTTTCGTGTAAATCTAGTTTTAAAGTGAAAATTATCAGTGATTTTATTTTTAGTGAAAAATATCAGAGCTAAAAATTGGAGTTTTGTTAACAGAAATATATCAGAAAATATAATCTCACACTACATAGACTATAACAGGCAATGCCTGTTATAAAACTTTTGTGTAATATTACTTAATATTTTAGCTCTGATAATTTTCTGTTTCATTCTTAAACATACGCTTACTGTGTTTTGAACAATAATTACTTTTGCAACGTTTTCCACAAACTTTTCCCTTTGAAATTCCTTTCTTTACAACGTAAATGCATGTACTCTCCTGCGGATCACATGTATCTTGCGGACAATCCATGAAGTAAGGCATCAGAGCTCTCTCCAACACATGTATCAGTTCGTCTTTAGGCAAACTCTCTTTAAGCGACTGAAGACTTTCAGCAAATTGAATGACAGAGTTTTGTACTTGATCCATTGTTTCTTTATTACAGAGATAAAAATATTTGTCCCATCCCAAACGGTTCATCACTTGCCAGCAAAATGCTACAGTTTTCAGTTGTGATCTGTTGCTTTTGTTGATGAATAAACACATTCGCGATAGTTGTTTTAAGTCTTCTAATTTACTGTTATAACCAAATTTTCTCAGAATAAAACACAACACTAGCTCAAAGCATATGAAGTACTTTCTGGAATCATGTCCTATATTTATCTCATCAAATTTATGTTTAAATGCTACAAAATCTGCATATATTTGAGAAGATAAAGAATGAAACTCTCCTGGTAATTTCTGATTGAAATATTTCCTAAATGTATCAACCATCGTTTGACTTTGAAAGGGCAAAACGTACTGAACAATCACAGCACTGCACTCAGCACACAACAACTCCTCTTCATACTTAACAGTTTTAGTATTTTTCTCACATAATGGACAAAACATTTATTTGTACTTTGTTTTCCCTTAACATTTTAATAACTTAAAAGCTATTAAAATTTCATGTCAGCTAGTGAAATTACAGTGAGAAAATTATGTTATGTTTTTTAAAACCTTTAGGCAAGTTTATAGTTCCCTTATATTCTACATAAACCTTAGTTTTTTTCATAGCCTCGATGCATTCTGCGGTAATCTTAGAAGTCCAACTTTCTGGTAGTAAGAACTGGAAATCTTTAGTGGTAATGCATACTCGGTTTCCGAAAGATGTTTCGACAATTTCCAGGTCAAGTACCTCGAATTTCTTGTTTTTCTCAATATCAGGGATCTTCCTATATCCATTCAGATTATTTAAAATATTTTGTAGGTCTTCCATTTATTATACAGAGTAAATTTCTTTAACATGGTGGTTACAAATGAAGGGTTGGCTTAACCAAACCTAACTTAGTCTCTATTGCGTGTATCCTATTATATACTTCAACCAACTCAACTCCATTAATTGCGTCATACGCACTGTTACTTCTGCTAATACCACATATTTTTCGCCCATTTTTTATTTTTATACAATCGTTTGTTACTTCCAGACCCTTGAGAACTCCATCAATCTTGGTATTTACTTCATCCAATTGCTCTTTTATCACTACGTCAGTTTTATCTATTGCTTTTTTCGCATTAACAATCCTCTTCTTTTTAACACTTATATAATGCTTCTCAAATGCTACTTGTTTATTTGCTCTTTCTATAAGTTCCTTTTTCACCTCCTCAAACTTTGAGTGAGCTACGTTCTTAAACTCATCTTGCAACTCTTTTATTTTCTCATGAATTTCTGAAGTATTACTTACCCGTAATTCACTGAGTTTTTCCTCCAATCGTAATTCTGAAACACCAGAAGAACTTGTGGAATCAAGTTCCTCTCCAAACCTGTTGAATTTAAAACCACTGTTTAAAAACATATTTATTTCTCTTTATTATATGAGAAATTTCTTTCCAGTTTTCACCTCTTGACAGCCTACATAGAACTTCTAAGCACAAATGACCACAAATTGGAGGATCATCATACTGTTGAACTGAATCTGTATTATACTGAATGTTTTTTGCATTTAAATAGTCAACTAATTCAATCGGTGGTTTCGCATCTCCAAACGAGTCAAAGTAAATGACGTTACTGCCATCCTTGTAATAGCATGTCCAGTGAGATCCATGTGAAAAAATACTATCCAGATTAATCACACCACATTCTACTTTATGTGGTTTTGAAGGCAATGTATCTCGCATAAAAACCCCACGAAAATTTTTAATATTTAATTGTTTAGCGTAATTTTCAACATCACCTAAGGTTAATGGTTGGACTTTTTTTGTGTTGCTTCTGCTAAAATCTCATCTAATTTTCTGTAAATTTGCCTTCTTAACCCACTTCCCTCGATAACTTCGTCTAATTCCCCATCGATAAGCTCCTTTAGCCACGGTATAAATTTATTTTTCAGTAAAGGTGCTACTTTCTTCCTAACCAGTGGAGTAACAACATTTTTACCTACACCAAACGGCAATTTATCCTCTACAAAATTTAAAATCTCCTTGAGAAATCCCCCATCTTTACTCTTCTGTAATTGTTCGTAAGTGATTGTAAGCCGCAAACCTTTGTTATTTTTGTGTGCCTTAAGGACAGCCTTATGTTGTTCATCCGTAAGTAACATGAAGTCGTTACCTTGTAGCTGATCGTTTGAAAGCCCTATAACTGCACTCGTTTGCTTTTTAAACGCAATTCTAAGCTTGTTCTTCTGTCTTTCTGACAGATTAAATTTATGTTTATGTAGTGTTACCATTTATTATATGGATAAAAATTTTAACAGCGAATTGCTATTAAAATTAACTGTTCTTTAAGCGCTACTCCTTCTCGCCCCACTTGTCGCAGGTGGATGTATGTTGAACTCAACCAAGAATTCCCCACTGACATCCTGATATTTTTCTATCAAATCCCAGCAAACATTTGAGGAATGATTACGAATAAAGTTTTCTGATAGTTTTTGGCATTTACTCAAAACCTCCCAACATTCGCTATCAAAATTAGGAGACATTTCTTCAAGGAAACTCTCAGTAAATAATCTGTATTGCAGTAATATTTTCCAGACAAACCTGTGTTGGTAGATTCGAAACATATCGAGTGGTGCATCAACACCGTAATGTTGTGATAAAAGTGGCCAGTTGACATAGCGATCGAATCGCATGACGAATTTATCTGTGAGAACTCCGTTAGGCTCACGGTGCTCTCTCCAAATTAAAGCTTCAAAACTCTCCATTCTTTATTATACAGATAAAAATTTTATGAGCAGTGCCCATAAAATTAAACCAATTTATATTCAACAATTCATGTGTAATTTTAGTATTTTTTGTTTCAGTTCATCTTCACTCAAATAAGAGAAAAAGTGATTTCCGACCCATTCAATCTGTAGTTGTTCTTTCATCCTGTTGTAAAGGGTGATACTGTTAGGTACTGTGATTGACAGAATAACTTCTAAATCTGGGAAATCTACTTTAAGTTCCTCTATTCTACTTTCCCTGTTGCATTTCTGGATTCTCAAAACATAATATGGAAAATCATCTTTGTTGTTTTTCTTGATTAAAACAAGTTGATGGTGTTTTCTATCGTCATTAGTAGGTTCTGTTCTATCTACCTTTAAACCCTCTATCTCTCGATTAAGATCCGTGATGATTTTTTCCTTAATTTCAAGTAAGGTTTCTTTTATCAGTAATTCATTTTGATGTTCAAGTTTCAGTTTGTATTCCCCGTATTTGCGGATGGAAGGAAGTACCTCAGAGGTCACCCAGTGTTTAAATGATTTTGCTGCTGGAAGTTCTGATCCAAAGATTAGTGAATATAAACCTGATTCATTGATAAAAATTGTGTTTGGATGTAACCCCCGTGCAGCCCGGGGGTTGTTCAAGTCTTGGTAAAACGTTTTATCTTCTTCATCAACATGCCTTCTTATTGCATCATCTGTGTTCATGTAACCAATGGCTTCAGCTACATCTTTGGCTTTCCACCATGGATCACCAAAAATGTCTAAAAGCACAGTGATTTGTGTTTCATTGTACTTTAATAAATTTTGTTCAATCATTGTAATTAAGTCATCCATTTATATATAGAATATTTTTTTTAACATTGATGGTTTATTTACATCTAGTCGAATCCAATCTCTAAACTGTTTACCACCAGAAAGCCACAGCTGGAATCTCGACCTCGGCTAAACTACGGATTTTTCTCATCGGCTCATATTCGAGCCGATGAAAAATCTCAGTGAGAATTTCAGTGTGACTGAAATATCAGCTGGAATTTCAGTTGACTAAATTTAAACTGGGATCTCGGTGCAAATTGTAGTGTGAGTTTATTTTACTTAAATCTCAGTGCAACTAGTGTACGGATTTTAGTCGGCCGGAATTCCGGCCAACTAAATTATCACATTACTCAGTCAAATTGACTTGATTATCTCCGGTGACCTTATAAAATCTGGTGAAATCCAACATGCAATTGCCAGTATTAATTTTTTGTGTACATAAGTACCTGTAATCTGTTGTGTCAAACTATCTTTGTTGTCTCCAGTTATTTCGTATAAAGCCGCCCCGCAGATCTGAGGAGCGGCTTTTTCTACATGATCCATGAGGATTTTTGTTTGTGCACATCTGCTCCAACTAAATTTTCGTAATAAATAAACAATGGAATTATACTGTTCGAAATGTCGCAAGAAGACACCATCCTTAAATGTTGAACAAGTGAAAACTACCAACAATAAATGGCGCTTAAAATCTGTATGCAAAATATGTAACCACGAAAAGAGCACATTTACTAAAGCTCCAGAAGCATCACAAGTAATCAAGGAAGTCAAACCTTTAACAGGAAAACAAGCGTTAAAAGAAGCCCAAGAACTACATAAACCTGTCATAAAGAAATTTCCCAAGAGAAAGATAGTCACACTGGGGGTTGATGATCTCTGGGCTGCTGACTTAGTAATAATGGATAAATACGCATCAGAAAATGATGGGTACAAGTACATGCTGAATGTCATTGACACATTCTCTAAATACGCTTGGGCAGAACCACTGACGAGAAAAAGTGGAAGTGATGTGACAAAAGCATTTTCAGTCATTCTTAAGAGAGCACTTGCTGTTGGGCATAAGCCACCAAACCTACTGCATACAGATAAAGGTTTAGAATTCGAGAACCGAGAATTCAAGAAACTACTAGAGGAACACAACATAAAAATGTACCACACTGAAAACGAAGAAAAAAGTGCAATCATAGAGCGTTTTAACAGAACTCTGAACGGTCGGATGAAAATTCAGTTCGAAGCACGTAAAAGTTTCAGATGGGTTGATATTTTGCAGAACATCCTGAGAAACTACAACAACAGTGAGCACAGAACTATCGGCATGAAACCAAAAGAGGTAACAAAGGATAACGAACATGATTTACTGAAACGTTTTAAAACACAAAAGCCCACAAAACCTAAGTTGAAAATTGGAGATAGAGTTAGAATAACAGTGAAGAAAAATATTTTTAGCAATAAATATAGAAGAAATTGGTCAACAGAAATTTTTGAGATATGCGAAATTCAAAACACAGCTCCAGTGACTTACAAAATTAAAGACTTATCAGGTGAAGATATAGAGGGATCATTTTATGAGCAAGAATTGCAGAAGACATCACTTTAAAATTTTAATGGATATTATCCGTTAAAATCACTTAAACTTTAACTAAACTTAGATACACAATATTTTTCACACCATCATTTTGCAGTAACTGGTTGTCTTGATCTTTGATAACTACCTTGATTTCTCTGATAGTTTTTGCACTAGTTTTCAGTGGAATATAAAGCTTTTCCTGGGGAACCTCTGATATCTTGTAACCATGAGGAACATTTGGGAAGAAATGATACAAAATTTCAGTTTCGTCATGTTTGTGCCAATGTGTGTCATGGTTGACAAAACTGTGTTCAACTAGATTGCAGTGAATCTCTATCACATCTACTGCCCTAAGTTTTGGCGTATTTTGGCCTATAATGGTTTCGTTCACGTTATAGTAGTTGTTGATGTCACTACTGCTTGGTTTTCTCTCAAATCCAATGAGGTTACAAATAACAGGATCAAGATAAAATTTTACTGGAGAATATATTGCAACTCTATCGTTATATTTAGCTAACATGAATTTTTGAGCATCGACGCCAGCAGACAGTGAAGAAATGTATTCTCTGCATTTACTCTGAATTTTTTCTAGAGTCCAGAAACCAGGATCGAGAGTAAAACTGCTGATGTTGTTTGATATCTGCCCTTCTTCCAAGCGTTCTACACAAAAGTAAATGTTACCTTTTTCCTTTAAATTTGCGATGTTATTGTCTGAATAAAATCCCGTTAAGGCTATCTTATAATCTCCATCTTCTAAATGCATCGGTTGTGCAAGGTGAAGAGTGAGTACAGATGTTTGTCCAACAAGCTTGAAATTTTTCATTGTATAATAAATGGATATCACTGTTTATTATAGGGAAGAAAAAAATTCTGAACTTTTACCAAGACCTATTCGAGCGCTGATTGTTGGTAGTTCCGGTTGTGGTAAAACTAACTTATTACTCAATCTTATATGTCAAGAAAAAGGTATCAAGTTCAAACATCTGTATGTGTTTAGCAAGTCAATTGAGCAGAAAGCTTATTCGGAACTTTGCAAGCACTATGAGAAAATAGAGAATAAAAGTGGAAAGAAGATCGCACATTTTTTCGCACATTGTGAAGATCTCATCCCTCTTGATGAATGTCAAGAGAATTCTCTAGTAGTGTTTGATGATTGTCTAATGGAAGAACAGTCAAAAATCAAGGATTATTTTATCAGAGGTCGTCACAAGAAAATATCTTGCGTTTATCTGAGTCAAAGTTATGGTAAAGTCGATATGCAGGTCATCAGAAATAACATAAATTTCCTCTGTATTTTCAGTCAAAACAAACATTACACTAAACGTATTTACCAGGATTTTGTAGGATCAGACATGACACTAGAACAATTCGAAAACATTTGTATGGAATGTTGGAATATTCCTTACGGATTTTTAACGGTAAACATGACAAAGAAACGTGGTAAATACATGTGTATGTTAAAACGTGAAATCAACGTGAAAATGTAACACCAAACGTGAAAACGTGACGTCAAACGTGAAAACGTAACGTCAAACGTGAAAATGTAACGTAAATTTACGTTCAACGTTTAAATTTTTTCTCCATATAATAAAGATGAATGCTAAAGAAGCTAAACGACTGAGTAACATCGAAAAAGACTTACTAAAAAAATTCAGAATGGCTGAAAAAGAAGAGGCGAAACGATTAGGTAACATTGAAAGAGAATTAGTAAGGGAAGAAAGTGAATGTGACGAAGAAAAAACTGCGAAATCTAAGCACATTCAACCAGATAGGTTAACTCCAGCTAAAGCTCGGAAACTGGCCAAACTAGATCAGAAACTTAGGTCAGAATTCGAATCTCAGTATCAGCGAGATATCGCCGAGATTAAACAAAGAGAAAAGAAGTATGAACCTATAACGAAAGCAATTAAAGAGAAGAATGAACAGATGACTACAAAAGATATAGTTCCGATAGGATTTGCCACAAGTACACCTAAACCAAACAGAGCAATCAGGTTTGAAGATGAGGAATTCAGTGAAAGTGAGGACATGTCTGATTCTCCCTTAGGTCTTCCTTCTACTCCAGAACGCGAATCGTTCAGACAAAATAAGTCTCTAAAACAGCTGTTGGACACAAAAATGGTGAGGCTGGGCTTAATCGCAGCTAGATACTTCCCAAGAGCTAACGATAAACAGTTCGGAATTTATTATGATGAAAATGAAGAGAAGGTGAAAATTGGGTCAGAACCGGTAACATTTGATAATGATGATATCATACTGATAAACCTGAAAAAGAAGTACAAAGGAACAGAGGGATTATGGCGATTGTTGACAAAAAACGATTTCTTTGAGAAAGAAGGCATGTATACTGACGAGGATTGGGAAGCATACAAGGAGATTTTACTCAGTACAAATTCACTTTACCAAAGAAACGATCCCAACACAAACAAACCTAAATCCAGTGGTGGGCGAAAGTACAAAGGGATGATTAAGCAAATTTGGGAAGAACTCACTAGAAAAGATGATATATCTGGTTCTGGTCTCGCAACGTACACAGAAAATCCAATCGAATATAAATATGTCAGCAATCTGAGTGAACTTGTCAAACGCTTAACTTATATTCAAGCACAGGAAACAGCAGGGAACAACAATTTCCATAACGAAAAACTAGCTTTAGCGAAATTCCTTGGTGATCGACTGGAAGAACTCATAGAAACTCCAAAGGGAATAAAATATTTAGTGCGTTGCCTCTCTGTGTTACCGGAAAGTATGATCGAGGGGAAAGGTGTGTTAAACGATATCATCAACAATTTACCCTTTGAACTACATTGGCCTGGTATGCAATTCCTAGGACCAGGAACTAAACTAGCAGAGAGATTGAAGCGAGGAGATCAAGGTGTAAATAAACTGGATGCAGCCGCAAAAGAACATGATATTTGGTACAGAGATCATAGGAATGCAGAGGATCGTTGGATAGCTGATAAAGATTTGCAGACGAAAGCGTGGCAACGTGTAATTTCTGATGATGCTGACTTAATACAAGAGAGATTGCCTGCTTTAGTAACAACAGGAGCTATGTGGACTAAACGTAAATTGGGATTAGGATTACCTACCAGTGGTAATGTGTATCCGGACTTTGATTAAAAATTTTCATCTGTATAATAAAGAAAGATGAACAAAGTATATAACGAATATTCAAGCGATATTATCAGGAGTGACTTTAGAACAGTCATGCCTGTTAGTGAACTGAATTTTAACACACCCAATAACTACACTGTGTTTAAGGTAGATCATGGAGACTCATTTTACGATGGTAGAATTATGTATCACATCACAGGAAAACTTGTGAAAAAAGCTGATGGAGCTGATTATGCAGATGGATCAACAATAAAACTAGTGGATAATTTTGCGGCATTTCTATTCTCCAGAGTTGAAGTGAGAAAACACAACTATCTCATTGATAGTGTAGAACATCCCGGAATCACTAGTACAATCAAAGGGTTGGTTTCATATTCTCAAAGTCAAAGACACACTTTATACTCAAGTGGTTTTGTCTCCAATTTCACTGGTGGAGGTAAATTTGAAGCGTATGGATCATTAGGACATCTTGGACTCGGATTTTTCGACAGTCTACGTTATCCAATGTTTAAAGGTGGTTTTGAGATTTCGTTTATCCGTGCAGAAGATAACGATGCGATATATCACTGGAAAGGAACAGAAGTTGGTGATACTGAACCTGTTGATGGAAAAATTGTACTTGAAAGTTTCACTTTGAGAGTCCCAATAGTCGAATACGCACCAACAAGTAAAATTCAATTGCTGGATTCACTTAAAACTCTGAGTGATAGCGATAAACTTGTGTACAAATATTTTCAGTGGCAATGTATAGAACATAAAGGAGTGACTGGATCCACGTTCTCTTTCGATATCACAAACTTATACAGAAATGTTACCAATCCTCAGTTCATCATCATCGGACTTCAAACCGATCGTTCAAACAATCAGAAGAAAAATCCGTGTGGATTTGATCATTGTAAGGTTAAAAATGCAGTAGTGAAAATTAATCAGGAAAGATATCCTCACGAGTCACAGAACTTAGATATCACAAACAACAAGCATATGATTCTGTACGACATGTATCAGAACTTTAGGAGATCCAAGTTTGGTGATGATGATGTACATTTATCGTTAGATCAGTTCATCAGGTTGTACCCACTGATTGTGATTGATACTTCGCTTCACCCAATATCGAACGACAGATCAAAGAACGACATACAAATTGACCTCGATTTTTCCACGGCTACTACAGGAACAAATACAGTCGCATATGTTGTGGTTGTATCACTGACGAAATTCTCTTACGATATTACCAGAAATCTGATTAAGTAAATTCTCACATGCTATTTTCAAGAATCTCGGTTCTTGAAAATTGAACCCATGTGTTAAAGGAACTGGATTGTAATATAAAATGAGCATCAAACAGTTTTGTGAAGAGCATGGTGGGATTCAATCTCTCATTCAAAAACCTGAATTTCAATTTGCCTTCGAAAATTGGGAAGTTTTGAGTAAAATTTGTGAAGAATTTCAACACTTTGAAAATAGTATGATAAAACTTGCATCAAACATCTTAGGACTAGGAGGTCAAAGCCCAAACCATAGTCTAAGAGAAGTAAAAAAAATTTTAAGAGAAAACAAGGTTAAAATACCTAAAAAGTCAAGTGAATCTGAAATACGAAAACTAGCCTTTAACCATATTGCACAGGGAAATTTAAGTCATCTTAAATCTGTGTTGTATTCTCTTGATTAATTTTAACAGGTAATATCTGTTAAAATACGTGAGACTTATGGGAAACTCCAGTAGTGTTAAAGGAATCAGGTTCTCATATAAACTACGGGAAGTGTTAAAGGATTGAGATTCAAATATAAAATTGAATAAATTTTTTTATCTGTATAATAAAATACAAGCATGATGAATCAAAGAATGAACAACTCCCTAAACCGTAGCCTTGGAGTAGCTACTAAACATTGCGAATATTGTAATGTAAATATCAGTTACAAAAACTGGTCACATCACACTAAGACCAAGAAACATTTGGCAAAATCACCAGAGATTAAACAGGTAAAGGTAAAGGATCTTCGGGAAATCGCAAAGGACTTGAACATCAGAGGAATATCATACATGAAAAAAGGTGAACTTATAGAACAAATTAACAGGACTAAATACAGACGATTTGATGAGGAATTTCTGAGAGGATTGAAAGTGAATGAGCTCAGGAAATTAGCCAAGGAAAATGGACTAAAAGCTCCGAGAAAATTTCGAAAGAGGGAAATTATTGAGGTTCTGTTGAAGCCACAAAATCTAGAGTTCAAACAGAGTGTTGCGCAGGACTTAAGCTTCAGTGATGATTTATTTGAGCCGATCAAAGAGAGAAAACGCAGCAACAAAATTATAGAGATCGAAACAGCGTTCAAGGGAAGATTGAAGACGTTCAAAATAACCAACTCTACCGGTATACTCGATCCATCTCAATTTCTAGTGGATACAGAAAATAATGTTATCCAGAAAGTAACAGAGCAACTTGAGCTCATGAATCTCAAGGTCAACCTTGTGTTACTGGCTGATTACAAACGAGGACTTGGCAAAACTGCAGAATATATGGAGAAAAATTTTAAGACCGAAAACAGCGTAATTCTAAAAACTACAGATTTACAGAACTTTTACAAAGAGGCTTCTGGGAAAATCTTAAGGGAAATGGAAGAGTTTTATGCTAGAGGTTCAAATTGGGCTCTAAAAAGGATCAAGAGTTTACAGTTGAACGTGAATAAATATGTGCCACTTAGGGGATCTTCTTACATGGATTTGCCAGAATTCATCAAAAAGAAGCGTGCTATAATTAATGTGAAAAATTACGATGATAAGTGTTTTCTTTGGTCAATTCTGTCTGCTCTTCATCCTGTACCTAAACATTCAGATAGGGTAAATATGTACAAGAATCATGAACATGAATTTGACTATGCTCTTGATGGCTTTGAGTTCCCCTTCAAACTACACGATATCCCCAAGTTTGAAATTCGATCAGGAGTATCAGTTAATGTCTTTGGATATGATGATGAAAAACGCTGTGTGTATCCACTTTTAATCACAAAAAATAAATCAGAAAAACATGTAAACCTTTTTTACATGCAAAATGAATCTAACTCCCATTACTGCTGGATTAAGAATATGTCAGCATTAGTTCAGAAGCAAATGACTAAAGACGGACATACAATATACATTTGCGATCGATGTCTCGGGAAATT
Organism: Flexamia atlantica; assembly: GCA_035578135.1. NCBI lineage: Eukaryota > Metazoa > Arthropoda > Insecta > Hemiptera > Cicadellidae > Flexamia > Flexamia atlantica. The sequence goes on along the minus strand of JAQJVK010000024.1, from coordinate 4,137,017 downwards.
TAGCAGTAAAGAAAAGTTATGCATCCACGAAGAAGACTGCAAAAAATATGCTGCTGTTAACATAACACTCCCTGAAAAAGGAAGAGATTACGTGAAATTTAAGGATTTTAACAATTCACTACGGGTGCCCTTTGTAATATATGCAGATTTTGAATGTTTGTTGGAGAAAAAAGAAGAGGACATTCACAGAATTGCGGAGGGACTTGGTATTGATCCAATCGGTAAAGAAAGAGAAATATTAGTCAAAGAGATCCTAGACATATCTGGTGTATCTTACGAGATAGATGAAAGTAAACCTTATACCATAAAATATCAGAAGCACACTCCAGTTAGTTTCTGTTATTATGTGAAAGGACCAGACGGACACTACAACCAGTTGTTTGATTACGTAGGATTGGATGCAGCTACCATATTCGCTGCGAGAATGGAGATTGAATCGTTAATGATCAAGAAAATCTATGATAAAGTTGTGCCAATGGAACCACTAACAGAGGAGGAACAGCAAGCTTATGCCACAGCAACTCACTGTCATATTTGTGGCTATAAGTTGGGTAGTAACCGGGTAAGAGATCATGACCACTTAACTGGAAAATACAGAGGAGCCGCACATTCTAACTGCAATTTAAACTACAAGAATCCTCCCTTCCTACCTGTGTTCATACATAATTTAGCTGGCTATGACACACATTTATTTATCAAAGAATTTGGATATTTACAAGAGCAAGTAACAGTGATACCAAACAACGAGGAAAGATACATCTCATTCTCAGTCAGTCTACCAGGTTGTATGACACTGAGATTTTTGGACTCATTCAAGTTCTTAAGCAAGAGTGTAGAAGGATTAGCCAAGATAACACCTAAGGACATGTTCAGAGAAACCTCAAAGTATTTTTCAAGTGAACAGGTTGACTTGTTAACTCGCAAAGGTGTTTATCCTTATGACTACATGGATTCCATAGAGAAAATGAATGACACAACTTTACCAGGAAAACGTTATTTTTACAACAGATTAAATAAGACAGCTATAGACAGTAAAGACTATAAACATGCATGGAAAGTGTGGAACACATTTCAGTGCGAAACTTTACAGGACTACACACAACTATACAACAAAAGCGATGTCTTAATTTTAGCTGATGTTATGGAAAATTTCAGAGATGAATGCCTGAGGACTTATGGTCTTGATCCTGCCTGGTATTACACACTTCCTGGTATGTCATGGAGTGCTATGTTGAAAATGACTAGAGTAAAACTTGAACTGCTGACTGACTATGACATGATCATGATGATTGAGAAAGGAATCAGAGGTGGAGTATCTCAGTGTTGTCACCGATACGCTAAGGCAAACAACAAGTATATGAAGGATTACAACAGCAAAAAAGACACTAGTTTTTTGACTTATCTCGATGCCAACAATCTTTATGGCTGGGCCATGAGTCAATACATGCCATACGGTAATTTCAAGTGGTGTAACTCAAACATAGATGTCACTACAATACCTGATGACTCAAAAACTGGCTACATATTAGAGGTAGATCTTGAATATCCAAAGGAGTTGCATGACCACCACAGAGATCTTCCTCTGGCACCCGAACACAAAGTTCCACCAGGGTCTAGGGAGACTAAGCTTGTGACTACATTATTTAACAAAGAAAAATATGTGCTACACTACAGAAATCTGAAGTTGTACTTGTCACTTGGATTGCGATTAAAAAAGATTCACCGTGTTGTTAGCTTCAGTCAGTCTAATTGGTTGAAAAAATATATTGATCTAAACACAAAGCTCAGGACTAAAGCTAAAAATGACTTTGAGAAAGATCTGTACAAGCTCATGAACAACAGCGTATTTGGTAAGACAATGGAGAACATCCGCAATCGTGTGGACATCAGACTTTGTACCCAAGAGAAACAGATTGATAAGTTAGTCGCTAAGCCCAACTTCAAGTCACGATCAATTTTCACAGAGAATTTATCAGCAATTCACATGGCTAAGACTAAGCTGGTGTTCAACAAGCCAATTTACATAGGAATGAGCATTCTTGATCTGTCGAAAACTCTTATGTATGATTTTCACTATAACATAATGAAGGCAAAATATGGTGATAGGATAAGATTGCTCTACACAGACACTGACTCACTAATTTACATAATATATACTGAAGATTGGTACAAGGATATCGCAGGAATGCTTGATCATTTCGATACTTCAGATTATGCTGAAGATAATGCATATAAACTACCCAGAGTGAACAAGAAAGTCTTAGGTAAAATGAAAGATGAACTTAACGGCCTCATTATGAGAGAGATGGTTGGGTTAAGGTCGAAGATGTATGCAACAAGCGTGGAGGGTGATGATGAACGTGAAAAGAAGGTAGGAGTTAAGAAGTCAAAAGGTGTGAAGAAAAATGTTGTTGAAAATGACATAAAATTTAGTGACTACAAATACTGTTTACTAGAAAATAAAGAGATCATGAAGCACATGAACATGATCAGAAGTTACAAGCACAATATTTATAGTATAGAGATGAACAAGAAAGCGCTATCACCTAAAGATGATAAGAGATACATACTAGAGGATAACATAAGTACATTGCCCTGGGGACATTATAGTATAAAATATTAAGTAATATTACACAGAAGTTTTATAACAGGCATTGACTGTTATAGTCTATGTAGTGTGAGATTATATTTTCTGATCTTTATTCCATTACCGAAACTCCAATTTTTAGCTCTGATATTTTTCACTTAAAACTAAATCACTGATAATTTTCACTTTAAAACTAGATTTACACGAAAATAAAATTGGAAAAGGTGAAATTCAAACGCAAATTTCAAATGCAAATTTTGCATATGAAATAATTTTTATTTTCTGATATTTCTTTCTTTATTAAAATTCAAATCGAAATGCAAATTTTAATAAAATATTTTTCATTTGAATTATTTTTTTGTTTCTGATCTTTTCCTCTAAGTTCAATTTCCTGATCTTTTTCTCTAATTTAATTTTCAAGTGGGATTTAAGTGACTTGGGCTGAAAATGGTATTTTATATCTACTTATATATACATGTATATATATATATATATATATATATATAGATAGATAGATAGATACAAATTCGAACGAATGGTGTTTTTTGCTTCTGGTGGCCCCAAAATGAAAAGTTATCATGGCCTCGGGCTTAGGTCTTACCATGAGACCTACGGTAATAGCTTCTTCCCTATAGGGGAAATTCGCTAAAAGGGGGTATAATGACTGGTTTTAGAACAAGAGGTAAAACTGAGTACGGAAATTAAAGTATTTTAATCCGGAGAATTTACTGGAATCCGAAACCCCTAACGTAAAAGAATTTCGAGTTTTAACCAATCGGTCTTAGCAGATACTAACCCTAAAAGAAGTATGACCTCATACAATTTCATGCTTCTGGATCTAGTAGTTCGGACCCCGTTATAATACGTGTGCCTATTTACTGGACCATACATCTATGTTATCTTGATATGTTATAAATAAACTTAAACCAAAAGCCAAACCAATTACAACGGTTTTTTATTTACGTACAACGCAGACAAAATTTGCAACAACAGTTTTTTTTATTTATCACTGGTTGTTGATGATTTAGTATAGTTACATATTAGACGAATTACACTCGAACGACCTTATTGTAGTATATTGTTCCAAAATCTTTCGTAGCCGATAGTGAACAGAATTGCTCTACTATAATAAGGTAATAACTTAAGTTATTATGACTTGAGATATTCAAGGAACTGGAACATTCTCTTCAGACTGTTGGACAATGGAATATTGTGGGAACAAAAACGACTTAAATGGCATAAAGTTGGCACCATTGCTCGGCTTACAATGGTGAACCTGGAACTTCACAACTTCATCATTAACCTGAAAAAATATAGCTTTATTTGCGGTGTTCAGTAGAAAATGAAATCTAGCATAACATTATTTGCTTTTTATTCCCCTGCTTTTACTCTATTTACAAGCATAAACCTATACTTGAGTATTTGTCTCTTTATAACAGTGATACATTATATAACGTTTTGTTTGCAAAACATTATTTTAATATTTTCATTCATTTAAAAATCCCAGAACATTTTTGACTGATTAATTTGATTTAACAATTTTAAAAACTAATTTATTCCAAGAACATTTAAAAAACTAAGTCGCTGGGCACCAGAACCAGTTAATGTAATAATGTAAACCGTAGTTCAGTTTTGAAAGTAATTTTGTATCTAAAATGTCAAATATAAGTTATAATGCACCTTTCTACCGCGAAAACACTCTTAACTATAGGAAGATATCAAGACAAAAGATTTATTGGCAATCCAGTGGCAAAGTTATTGGGGTGTTTTAGAGTCTAACAAGTCGACGCTATTGTCTGCATTGAAGGAAACAAAGACGCTCCAGATATTGTGTTCCAAACTGAAAATATCTATTCATAATTTCTTCCGGGAGAATAAAATGATTCTGGTTTACTTTTGATCGTCCATTGGTATACCTAAATGTATACATGCCATTGACAGACTGAGTTATAGTTGAGTGTTATAACTAGTCTGTCATAACACCAGGTCTACTAGAATGTGAAGAAAATCGTCATGTATTTTGAAGGGTTGTAGTAAGAGAAAGATTCTCGATGTCGAAATTAACCATGATTTAGCTGAGGTATTCAGAACTTTTGGAAAAATATACTGAGTCTTATCAAGGATGAAGGTTTTAGCTCTCCCTAAAAGCGGTACTAGGGGACATAACTCTACAGACTCCGATTAAAATTAGATTTCAAAAACTTACTTTATTTGTATTAATAATGCATTGTAACTAAAAAAGGTTTTGTAATGTAGGATCTTTTCCGTTACGTATACCACTGTTTCGGGTTTGTTTTTCAAGCTTGATTTTGGTAAGTTAGGTTAGGATAGGATAGGTTAGATTAGGTAACTATCCTAATAAATAACCTAACCTAAACTAACCTAGCCTAACCTAACCTAACTTAACCACCGTCTAGTGGGACCGCTAGACGGCCAAACGCTGGCTGATTACGTCTAGACAGAGATAACGGTAGATAAGTTAACGAAACCGCAGGTAAAATATTCTTACAAGCAATTTCCACTCTAAAACGATCAATAAAAATTATTTGACCTAGTTTATGGTGCTCGGTCAAAAATAAAGGTTGAAGGGTAAATTTGCAATGGTGGTATACGTATAACGGAAAAGATCCAAAATGGATCCTGTAACTATAATGGTTATGTAAACATTACAATACGGTGGAGCAAAACTTAAATAGTTGATACAAATAAAAGTAATGCATTAATAAATGCGAGGCGAATTGTGTACTTACGTTTGCACATGACAACTAACTGCCCACTATAAAATTTCATTATCTCTGGTAAACTTAAAAGCAATTGAAAAAGTTTAAATAGCTTTGATAATAGTCTCATTCAACTTAGAAAGGTTACAAGAGCCACAGTGTTACTGTCATGAGAAATTACGACAGTGTCTGTTATATTTTCACGAGCTAAAATCTTTGTTAACTTCAAAATGTAAAAACAAAAGATTTATTAGCAATTCGAGGAGCACGTTAATTAACAGTTCGGGATGTTACAACTTGGCTCTATTGTTCAGCCCTCAAGACAACAAAGCCCTCCTCGCTGCTAAGACGTTTTATTCCCAACAAAAGCGAAGCGACTTTACACCATTCCAACCGTCTATAAAGTTTATGGGAGATATATAGTCTAGTCATATGACCATAGTTGAGATAATAGTTGATTGGCTTAGTTATTTGGCAGGTTTAAGAGGCCATAAAATAATATCTATTGTAATATCAACCTTTCAAAAAAATAACCTGATGGTGGAAAAAAATGTGGTCAAAGTGAAAAGGCTTTACATAGCGTAGGTTTTGTCTGATGTTGTTCCTTGTTAAAAACTCCAAATTGACAAATCAAATGCAAAGTTAAAATTAAAACTTTTATACTGTTTAGAGAAAGTGTGCAGTATGGATTTGTTAGCTCTCTAGGTTCAAAATTAGAGGTAATAATCAAGCTCCTAATTCTAACTATCAGAGCCAAAAAGTTCTTTACCGATCCAAGAAAACTAATTGGTGTTAACTATTTTCAGCAGCTAAAGGAAATATTCGAAAAAAGCTGCCTAAAAGGAGGTATTAAAATAGTAGGTACGATAATTACTGTATATTTTATTTCCCAAGTATGCAAAGGCACATCGAGAGGTAGAGATGAAATATATGGAGTGGTAAGGTGGTAGGGGAAGGTATCGGTGGTTGAAGGAGGAAGGATATGTTATACGTATGTGGGGTGGTAGATTTGGCAGGGTAAGGTACCGAGGGTTGGTTGAGCGGGGAAGAAGATGTAATACTTACGTGGGGTGGTGGATGTGGCACGGTAAGGTATCGGTGGTTGAAGGAGGAAGGATATGTTATACGTATGTGGGGTGGTAGATTTGGCAGGGTAAGGTATCGGTGGTTAAAGGAGGAAGGATATGTTATACGTATGTGGGGTGGTAGATTTGGCAGGATAAGGTACCGGTGGTTGAAGGAGGAAGGATATGTTATACTTATGTGGGGTGGTAGATTTGGCAGGGTAAGGTATCGGTGGTTGAAGGAGGAAGGATATGTTATACTTATGTGGGGTGGTAGATTTGGCAGGGTAAGGTATCGGTGGTTGAAGGAGGAAGGATATGTTATACTTATGTGGGGTAGTAGATTTGGCAGGGTAAGGTATCGGTGGTTGAAGGAGGAAGGATATGTTATACTTATGTGGGGTGGTAGATTTGGCAGGGTAAGGTATCGGTGGTTGGTTGAACGGGGAAGAAGATGTAATACTTGCGTGGGGTGGTGGATGTGGTAGGGCGAGGTATTTGTGGTTGAAAGGGGGAAGACGTGATGGATTATATCTCAACTCTTTCCCAGATCAATCAATCGTTTACTAGGATGAACGATTCAGTTTGTCGCTCTTCCCAATCTGTATGTGACCTTTTTTTGCATCACCAGTTATTTTTCTGAGTTTCCTTGATTATCGAAACTTTATCGTAATCTATGACAATAAAAATAGTTTTAAGCACTCGATAATAGTTATTATTTATTGCGCTATTAAGTAATAATTCTTAAAAAATCAATCACTTGATCTTTGTAAGTAACGCGACAATCAAATTTATCCTATTTTCCAGTCTCCAAATTCACTTATATACATAGAAATTGGTAGAAGTTCAACAACTAATTCTTACAAGTATGCTTGGTATCAACCCTAAAATTTGGTTGATCAGATAAAAGGAAATATTTAAGGTAGTTCTGTGTTATTTAAATGATATGGAGGTTCGCGAAAGACCCTATGGAGGCCGAAGACGCGAACAACTCTGTGGAGGCTGGAGACGCAAACGACCCTTTGAAGCCTCGATGCGCCGGCCAAGTTCACAGGATCGTCCACGTGGAGGATTTATTTCATAGGGATACTCTAAATTGTCATTCGCAGAAATCAGACGGGCGGATTATTTTTGGGAGAAATTCATATAATCAGCTGTTCTAGAGACTACAGGGATTTTTAGTAGGTCGTCCGACACAATCCTCTAATATAATTGATTTTTGTTCTTGATATATTACTGTTCCGTATCTCATCTACTTTTACAGGTTATTAGTACTGGTTGTGTTACTGTGTCCGTTTTTTTAGGTTTAATGGCTGAACTTTTGAATATAATTTTACGTTGGCGAAATTCATCTTTATTTTCGTGTAATTGTACTTTACATAGCTTTCGATGATCTGATCAGTTAGCATCTAATTGTACAGTTTGGTTGAATCATTACTGTTTCAGACCTTAACTTTTACAAACTATGACAATCTTACTTTTTACCTACTACTCCAGCTTACAGTATTATTTGTCAAATGCCACCCAAAACGTATCATTAACAACCTAAAAACTATACTAAACGTTGTACCAACTACCATAACCTCATACATAGACAATAGCCTATTTATTAATGTTGCTCATACAACAATGGTAACTAAACGTTATAATATATTAACGTCCTGAAATAAAGTAATAGTAAACAGACCGCTGTAAGTTTTACAGGCACCCACAGCAGAAAATCAATTGAGCAAGAGACTGTTTACGCTGATTTTGTCCAATTCAGTTCCTTCGTTGACGGAATAATGTATAGATATACTGACTGACTAATAAAAAATTACTTAATTAGAATTATACGTGTTGTCCTATAACCAGTGAATAATATCTGACAATCATTTTAACTCTCGAGTAGACAACGTCTTACTGAAGACTAGGAAAAACTTTAAAAAAATTAATTACATTTTATTAATAATAAAATTGTCTCAAAAATTTTCTTAAAATTGAACACATTGAACCTACACTAAAAATTTACTTAAGTAACAGCATGTTAATTTGTGTACGATTGACCTATCGATAGTTTAGGTATAGTTTTAAATTGGCACATTCATTTGGATGCTTGGCTTAATCGTCCCGCTTGACCAAAATTGCAACTGAACTGGTTTATAAATATGTAGCCCTCAAATACTGTAGCCGCAGACGGAAACAAAATATTTCCGGCCACACCTTTGTTGTATGGGCCATAAATTCTCCCTCTCATGTATTATTCCATCAATAGAAGCACATGTGCATTCTAAATTTCTCAGATACCAGGTCGAGAGCGTAGTCTTGGATTGCAAAAATAAGTGTTTTAGATTAAACACCCCAGTTTTGTGACATTTATGTTGAAAATATCCTTAGTCGTTGATATTCAAAACTACGATATTATAATAATTAATCTCTATTTAATATTAATCAGATGCTAATTCAAAAAAGCTTCATTTGCACTGTTTCGTTAATAGTTTACTTATTTTTATTGTAAAATAGTATGATAATGGATTAGTTTTTTACATGATTACTGCCTCATTCTATGATGCGTGTGGATATCTGTATTCTATTATCAGCAAGGTTGTTCTTATTCTTGTTTTGTTATTTGTACCATTTTAGATATTTTTTTTAATCACTTGATATCAAATGTGACATTTGTTTTTGTACAGAAAGTTAATAATCTTTGAAGATATAAATGTTGCAGTCTGATTAAACTCATTTCCCTGCCCTCTGGTCTTGGCCATTGTGGGTATCAATATCTGATGTGTGATTTGTAATGACATTTAAGCTGCTGTTTGTAAAATTAATTAATTTTTAATTTAATTTCATTTTTTACAGCTACAGGACAGTCACCTTATTGACAAATTCATTGATGACTGGTTTCTCAAACTCTCATTTGTATTCTTCCTTATAAACTTAAAATCTTGAAATAAATATTTTACAGAACGGAGTGTTCTTGTAAACAATTACACAAAGGTTCATAAATTACACTACTTTTACGTAATAAAAAGTTATCAATACAAGCCCAACGTCAAACGTTTGAAAGGAAACATTAACAATGTTTGATGCAGGTAGCAGTAACGGTTTTCAGTTTAGGTACTGAGCTCTCCCTAAGCTCTTCGTTATAAAGGTATTGAAACTGAATTACTTCCAAATCCGCCCTCTGAGTTGCTCTTGGCAACCGGGCGTTTAGAACAAGCTTTATCGTCATTTTCAGATCCACGTTTATTTTGGTAAAAATTTGGAAATCCCCTTTTCTCTCTCTATTTATGAGGCCAGCAAAATGAACAGCAACTCTTTTTCAACTTAACAGTTCAGATAAAAAACAGGGAAGTGTTGGAGAAGTTAAGCTAATCTTTGGACATCGGTAAACTATAGAGTTTGAGGGACAAACAGTAACATGAACCTTCAGATTTTGATGGAGTTCGTATACACAGCAACATAAATTACAGTACAAAGCGGATAGAATGACCGTAAACAGTGGTGAGAATAATAAACTAACTCGAACAACGTTTGAAAGATTTTATTGATATATGTTTTCTTGTTACAAGATATATTTTACATTTCACTGAAGATTGCAAACAAAACCGGACAACAGAAATTGTACGTTTTATATAAATATATTCAATATTTCCTATTAAGAAAGCTCGATAAATCTCGCACGCTATAATAATTTCTATAAAAATAACATGGGATGTAAGTATGCAGATTTGCTGTCAAATAAATTACATGTTAACTTGAGGGATTTTAGGCTGAAATCAAGTAGAACTCAACAAGATGAAGCCACATACCAAGTTTTATAAATGCATGATGAGAAATAAGCAAGCTATACAATTTTATTTATTTCCCATAAGGTTAACATTATAAGGTGAATAAGCAGGTTTGTTGCCTCAGTATTCTAAACATTTGGTAATTTTACCTCATAATCAAGTAGATCCTAACTTTACAAAGCCACATACAAATTATTATCTACATATATTGATAATTAAGCAAACAAGACAACTTTTTAAATTCCAATTATGTTAACATGGGGTGTGAGTATGCAGGCTTGCCTCCACGGAAATGTTTAAGTTCTTGATTTTAGGCCTTAATCAATTAGATCTCAACCATACGAGGCCGAATATCAAGTTATATTAGGATATATTCAGAAATTAGTGAGATATTAAGTTGTATTAATTTCCCATAAGGTTAACATTGGGACAACATACTGTGATTACCACTCTCAGTATCGCGGTAACCAATGGACATAGAGCGATGATTCAAAATATCAAATTGTTTGTTTTTCAAGCTGAATTAAATTGTGCAGATCAAAATAATGTTTGATAAATTTTTCTATGTAAAAAATAGAAAACCCCATTTTCCTGGGGGTCATGCCCCCTAACCACCCTTCTGATGGTCCGACCAGGCTGGTTTTCGGACTCAAACAATTAATTACTACTTTACACGCATGTGGCAAATTTTAAGTCGAACCGAATCATTTATGCGAGCACTATCGTTAAATTGATATCCAAAACATGGTTTTCCATGGTAAACAATACATTGAGGAATTTTCGCAGATAATAAACAAATTACTAAAACAGGCGATTTCACAATAGTGTAGCAAAAATGTCATTTATCTCCTGATTATAATGATTCCGATAAAGTATCATATTCACTAAGTTCACCCTTTAATTTTTAAGGTTCTATTTAGGTTTTCCTTGGGGATGATATAGAAATAAACTGCTGCTGTGGATGTTTTGAATGATCCAGCTAACCCCCAAACAACATTTATAATGTTTGAGCGAATTTCTGTCACTCATCTATTAAATTTTTCATTCTTTATATCCATTTTCAAATTAATGCTCTGTACACGACACAGACGACTTGTCTTCATCTACAATAAGTTATCAGTAATCACTATAATTAATTATATTACATTTTTGACACATAACACATTCATTAATGAGAAAACTTAAAAAATGGGTTGAAATGTGTTTCATGTGTTACACAAATTATTAAAACTTCCTTAAAAATCTGGTTGTGGCTTATAAAAGAGAACAAAGTACGCCAAAATTATTTAAATGATTAAATTAATTAATCGCAGTGAGTATGACAGCAATTATAATACTACAATTGTAGTACAATCAATATTATTATGTTAATAATTATAATACTGTTATGAATAAAACTACATTGTTTGTATTGTAAACCTCAATTCTATATAAATTATAATGAAGTTTCAAGTGCTTTCTAAAACTCATTGATAAATTTAATATCAATGGTTCCTAACTTTGTAAAATTCAGTCCTTGAATTCTAAAAATAAAAAATAAAAGAGCTGCATTCATAAACTACATTTCTTTGAAAGTTTCTTTGAAAATCCCTTGAAAAAGCAAATTGTAGCTTTCGCAGATAATTGTTCTAAGACCTCTATTATCTAGCAAACAATAAATTTCTTCAAGAGCCACCTTAAGTGGCAAGACGGAGTTTGGTAATTGGCATTGCATTCATCTTCGTAGCCCACAAAGTTGTCAGGCTATTCAGTGTTAAGATATTTCAATTTTCCGTAACTTTTGTCGTATTTTTTAATCCAGTTGGCGCTGTGTAAGGTAGCATACTCACATCAGCTGTGTTCTTCTCAAGTAATTAATTATCTGCCGTAACTTCTGCGTAATTTTAAAAATTTCTGCAGGGAGTTTCCACAAAGCATTTAATACAGATTTTTTAAGTAGTCATTTGAATCTTTCATAAACTATTAATATTAATTTTAAAGAGATTCAGGTAAAAATAAGTTACTTCTTTCTTTTGGGTAGATTGAGTGGTAAGAAAAAATCATAAATGAAATCGGAAACCTGACCAAAGTAGGAAATCGTTTTCAGATCATTAGGGTCTATAATATGTCATTAAACGGTAAAATATAAAATAAAATTCATAAAATACTATATCACTTACACATTGTACATGATACTTGAACCGGAACATGGGAAAAAAGATGAACCAACATCTAGATTCATATAGATAGTGCATAGTTTTATAACTATTAGTAACTAAGGGTGAATCGCCCATTCTTTGAAATCTAATTACGTTTAAATCTACAAGTGAGCGATTTAGACCAGTAAAAAGTTTAATTTTTATAAAAACTAGCCCATAGTTAAACTGGAAAAATCATAAATAAATTGGTTGATGCTATCCTAAAAAAAGTCTTTAAAAAGTAATGGAACAAGTGGTCACTTTTTTTGGACCAATCAATTAAAACCCTAGTGACATGAGCAATACAGTCACAGAGCCTGATAAGGGGGAGGGCTGTGTAACGCTTACAAACACAGTAATGTTAACAACGACACATAAACCCAGAGTATATTTTAGCAGAACTCAAAAAAATAATAAGAAAAATATTACTTCTGCAAGAATATTTTCAACGTAAAAATAATGCAAAATCAGAGACCGTTTACATTTTTTTTCGAACATATTATTTGCAAAACCTAACTATAATAAACAATTCTTAAAACTAAAATAACGAATGGACTAATACATTCTCTGCATCGAAAAATATTTTTAACCTAAGAAGAAACGAAGGTTTAAGAGGATTAATCGGTTTAGAAACGGAACTGTTTGTCCATGGCAACAATGGATTGGGTTAGGAGAATGGATTGAGCCTCGATTCGTCAGACCCAACCTCTACCGTGGTCAGACAATGTTTAATGTTTCTATCTTACTACTCGTCTTTAAATTTTTTGTCGAAAACAAGAGTCTTTTCTGTTATATCACCGCATTTACAAACTACTCTCTATAGTCTGAGGATTAATCGGGATGGAACTAATACAGCAAGATAATATATTTACACACCATTCAAGCCTTTAATTTTTGGAAAAAGAGTATTATAACATTTTTAACATAGACTTATTGACACACTAACACAAAAACAATACACATATTAATTACGTTGTTACACTTAAAGTTACTCTGGCGGCCAGAACAACTTAATGTCTTTGATGAGGTGGTTAGGTTAGGTTAGGTTAGGTTGTGTTAGGTACTAACATCGACTGATAACCAATACTTCTACAGCCGGCGCTCAATGAGAAAACGATAACGCGAGTGACGCATGCAGAGGCCTGGTTGCGTTAATCCTTATCTAATTTCAACAAAATTTGGAAACTTCTTCATTTAGATATTATGGAGAAGTTATAAATAGTTATTTGGACATTCCTGATTAATCCTCAATCTATAGAAAATAGTCCTTAAATGCGGGGTATAACAGAAAATACCCGAAAACAATAGGAATAAAATAAAATTTAAACCTCAAACTATGTATAAGCTGTCCTAAAAAGTAGTTTTTCGTTTTACAGACATTCAGTAGGTGTATAAAATCCAAAATATTTAGTAAGTTAATCCTGGCCGTAACCATGAGCCTCAATGAAACTTTAAACCCATACTCATCAATACTATTTTCGATAGTTGATATTATGTTTTAATACGTTTGATAATACCTGTTAATATCAAGTGGTGTAAAATCAACTCTGAAATTAAAATGTTGTAATGTTTGTAAAACCGACAAACAACACTTGAAACAACCAACGAGCCCTCTAGAGTGCAGAGTCAACACTGGGTGAATCTAAATTGAAGCCACATCAACAGTAAATGAATATAAACCTGCAACGGAACGAAATTTTGTTCATTTTGAAATACAAATTTGTACTGAATGTCAACAACTTATAAAAATAACAAGTGCTTTTCTTTGATATCGTCAAGTTTACGATGTATTGATAAATATTTGAAGATGTATCGATTAATAAAATGATGACGAATCTTGTAATTCGTTACTGTTTATAATTTTCGGACATTTTCCTTGCTGATCTCAGAGAATACAGATTTGCAAACACAAAATACAACTAGGTGAGGTGGATAAGATATGCCTACAATATCACCGTATGTTCAAAGAATTAACATTTTTAGAAACTGATGAATTGTTGAAAAGCGGAACTCCCCCGAAACTACTTAAAATAATAGGTTCAGATTTTTTACAAATTCACTGATCCATTTTTACTTACACCTCACTGTTAGAAAAGTTTTTAAAAACTATTCTATTCATGTAACAAAATTACGAACATCCATATGAATTCCATTCCCTCCTGACATAAGCATACACATTTAACTTCTGAAATTATGCTGTCAGGTAAATGTATAATCAGCAGTTGTATCTAAAAATATATAACATACCTAGTAGAGATAAATGTTTGACGATTTTAGACAAGCAATCACTATAGTTAATTCTTGAACTGAATGAAAAATGAGAGACTACAATGATTTCTCTACATAAAAGACGTAGACTCTATTTTCAACTTTGTCCAAAAGTTTTATGAAAGGTCAAATTAGTATTTACAGTATTTTAACTCTGCCAAGGAAATCTTTTCAGATGGGAGTTTAATGCAATCAATTCCATCATCTTCCTCTTTGATGAAAATAGCGGTTTTTATTTTGTTTAATTTTTTTAGGATTTATTCTTGTGTGTTTTCTGTGTTGTTTTGTGTTCTTGTTTTCTTTTCAGCATAAAGTTTTTGTGACTGGTTTTACAGCTCTCTGCTTAGCTATGAATTTTGTCCAGGTTATTCTGGCTGAGTGTTACTAAGCTTGTTATGTTCTAGGTTTTTTTCCACCTGAAGACGGGATAAGATTACAGATCCCGAAACGTCGTTAAACCTATTTTACTAATCAGTGATGTCAAATGTCCGCAAAAATCCAAATCAACATATTGGAATCACCATCACCAACAATGAATTTCAAACAAAGAATTAAGGGTGATATTTAATGCTCAAAAAAGAATAAGGCTAGACTTATTTTAACAAAAATGTTTATTGTAATAATTTTGGAAGTAAGTTATTTCTTTGACAAGTAAAGATATAAAAGCTCAAACAAGTGTTTTAGGGGTATTCAATGAATCTCAATGTGGTCTGTATAATGCTCTATACCGTACTTAAAAAATCTAAATTCAACTTCTCACTAAACAGTTATTTTAAGTTCTATATTGACGCTACCCATAGTGTCTATTACTTACTCTTAGGAGGTTCTGGATTCTGTGCTTCTATGAACAGCCAACGAGAGGTTACTGAATGAAAATCCATTGGAGCTGGGTCTTCGCCGCATCTCCCCCAACGTTGTTTCTTAAGTTCTTGATGTTAATTGTCAAGATGGGTAGACTGAGAGGGGGCACTGATATGAAAAAAGAGTCCACAACTACGGTAAGGTTTTTTGTTCTTTGCGTTCTATTGTGTATTCAGATAGAATAAAAAAATCGAACCACTAAACCATTAATCGTAACTCAAGAAATGCAGTGAAAAGTTTGATAAGATGTTGAATTTAGATTTATTCATCATGGGATAGCCTCTGGATCACTATGTAACAATTAATAAAAGGTTTAAAATACCTTCAAGAGATCCTAATTCGTAGCAATGACTACAGCTGTTTCGTGCCTTGTATTAGCACATCCTCGTGCTAATACAAGGCACGACGTGCGTGTTCGTCTTACGTGTTTTCGTTTTTTGGCCAAATAATGTGTTTTTATGTGTTTTTGTGTGTCTTCGGACAATTTTAATTAATTGACGACAATGAAGATGGATTGCAACTTCGTTTGACGCTCTTGGACCTGAGGATGTGCTAATACAAGGCACGAAACAGCTGTAGTCATTACTACAAATTAGGATGACTTGACGGCACAGGTATTTTAAACCTTTTATTAATTAGATTTTTTGTCCTCAGGGCCTTGACCGGAGGCCATATGAGAATGATTTATTGGTTGCCACTTAAAATTGTTTTTGTAGTTTTCGTAAATGTACAGAAAATGTATGAATTAACATAATTTAAATATTTTGACGGAAACAGTTACTGTTAAATTGTGTTTTTTTCTTTGGTCATCCTGTATTTATTTATAAAAGAAAAATATCACAATGTTACGCATTTTTTAATAGTATTTTTCGGTAGGATAACTGCACACTAGTTTCTCCCTAATTATCAAATTCCATTTCAAGGAATCCTTAATAGAGGCAAATTTATAGACATTTAACGGGTTAGTAACCAGAGGAAATCAATATTTTATACTTCTCATCCTTCGATTGCCAACAAAATAGAGGCAAACGTAGGAATGAACGGTGTAATTTTTCAATCTATTTTTCTGCAACGCTCACTTTGGACCAAAGAATTGGTTATTCCGCCCCACGCCCTGGCAGGTATTAAAATCCAATTACCCCCAACTGACGACATAAGTCTCCCGTGATTCTTGACTGTTATTTATTGCTTTTAAAGCTATCCTGAATCTTAAATGAATGCTAATCACTTAAATTTGTTTACAGTTTTTTTCATCTCGTTTAATTTAGTTTGTGTGCACTGGAACAACTTTAATGATGTTTTATAGCTTTAATGCAGTTTTTCATCATGGAAACTACACAAATTCAATATTACATAATGAACAAACTCACGAGCAATATAGACCATGTACTAAAACAATTACATGCTTCGTTATTAAGATATGAACAGAACATGAGTATGGAGATAAATCTTTCTAGTTCTGGCATGGATAGAAAACTACTTCAAAACAACCTGGAAATTATGTCTTACATATATTTATTAACACGTTATGCAACACTCTACTAAGTCGAACAAGATTGTCAGCACAATTTTATCCTATAAGATTTATTAGACATGTTAACCTCACGATCAGACCTTCAAAAACATTCCACGAAATTACAAGCCCTGAACCAATCCATTGCTTTATTAAATGAGAAGCTGTGCAAGTTGTACAGCCTACCGATAGCTAGATGTCATTTTGAAGATGACCCCTCATTTGTTTTCGAATTGATTATGTATTTTAAAAATCAGAATCTCAGTTCATATGGGCAGAGATCCCACTCTTACAATACCCGGCACAAAAATAAATTCTCCGAATACCATAGACTCTCAATTGTTGAAAAAAAAACCATTGTGTTTAGGTCTTAAGTTCTTTCAAAACCTTCCATCTTTTGTATCAGAAATAGTCAGCTTAGATAAATTCAGAGATACTCTAAAAAATTACCTCATTTTTCATAACTTTTATGATGTAGGCAGTATTTTAGATCATTTTAACATTTGCACCCCGGCCTGTGAATATCTCACCGGACCTACCCTACCATTCCTACACCCTACCTAGTGGCTAACGGAAGAGTTGGCACTATATTGACCTGTCTACCACTCATGAAGAGCCTTCGGACGGCGCAACTAAGTACAGAGTATGACAACATTATACGAGGTACAGTCAAAAAGTTCCCGGAATGAATTTTTGTAGACATTTAGCGCGATCGCCAGAAGGAAATTCAACTTGCATTAGTTGGTACGACTCCTGGGGAGGGCATATCGGTAGTGGGGGTATAGCTAACTTTCCGTAGTGCAGCACTGGAAAGCCCTTTTCGTGTTCCTGCAAGTCTACATTGTCAAATTTTGAAAAATGGTATTTCATGACCAGCGCGCGAACATTAAGTTCTGTATTTAACTTTAAAATCGCATAGTGAGACTCTTGAGTTGTTAATTCAAGCTAATGTAGAAGAGGCGATGAAGAAAAGTCAAGTTTATGAGTGTCACAAACGGTTCCGTGAAGGCCGTGAAAGCATTGAGGATGACCCACGTAGTGGACGACCTTCAAACATCAGTTGATGACGAAAACATTGAGCGAGTACGACAAGTTGTGCATGAAACTCGGAAATTAACAATCGATGAAATTGCATTTCAGGTAAATTTATCACATGGAAGTGTTTCTTTATGATCATTTGAACATGCATCGAAATTGTTCACTTAACAAAGAAATCCGACATTTTGGACATGCAGGTACACAAAAAGCGCTTTCCAATGCTGCACTACGGCAAGTCAGCTATACCCACATTACCGATATGCCCTCCCCAGGAGTCGTACCAACTACTGCAAGGCGAATTTCCCGCTGGCGATCGCGCTAAAAGTTTGCAAACATTCATTCCGGGAACTTTTTGATTGTACCTCGTATTGCAAATTAAAATTCCCCTTGCACCATCGAACATCACTTACAAAGTATTCAAATACCAACCAATACCAATGCTGTGGGAAAATAACATATTAAATTGGCAGAATTGTATTCTGCCAATTGGGCATTATTTAGACATGTTTAAATCTTCAATGCATTCGACCTTCAAAATCGATGCAGAAGACAACCCTTACTGAAGCAATTTCTAATCGTTCTAGACAGTTTTTTTCAATCCATAAAAACTTATTTTGTATTTTTTTGATAATTGTCGACTATATATAACATTTAATATCGAACAAATCCTCACAAAAGGTTTTTTAACGGATTTCGGTCTGAATATAATATGAAATAGTTAACAGAAAAAAGTCTACCAAGTTCGGACAACCGAAAGTTCGTTTTTTGAAGATGACCGCCACCAACACCTAAAATAGGATTAAGGACATATGACATGAATGTCTCAGATGACGAAAAAGCAATGTTGGTTTTCTTTCCATCACCGACAGTTGATGGGTGGTAAACTTCATTTTGAGTTTATTGAGTTCATTTTGATGGCAATTTCGACCATTACAGTTGTATAATAATTTTAATGATGTATATTTTATAG
This sequence comes from Flexamia atlantica, assembly GCA_035578135.1. Classification (NCBI taxonomy): domain Eukaryota; kingdom Metazoa; phylum Arthropoda; class Insecta; order Hemiptera; family Cicadellidae; genus Flexamia; species Flexamia atlantica. Next base: position 4,118,046 of record JAQJVK010000024.1, on the reverse strand, counting down.
TTTTAAACCCTAATATCGGTAATTGTTTGATATCTCCCACCACATTCTAAAATTTTCTATATCGAATTTTTCCACATGATATGGGTATATCGGTAACTGGTCAAGAAACAATTTCTAAATTAGAAATAACCAAGATAGACGGCAGAGATAACAGGAGATAGTGGGCGATACGCGGCCGGCCACTCCATAGAGTAATAATGAACTTCGTAAAGAGATGGCACTCCCATGTTAACTCGGAGGTAAGGGAACAGCAGCGCTATCTGAATAAAGTGCTACGAACTAAAAAGATCGATGCGATATATCGATGGTCGTCGATCCGACATATCGATCGTCGTCGTCAGCTTTGTTTATATTTTCGTTTTCTTGTTTTGTTTGCTAGACTTTCAATTTTAATGACTTTACCGGTTTGTTTAGATTAAGTGCGTTTGCCGCTAGTGCAAGTTGTTTCGCGAAATACTGTACTGAGTGATTCTTATTGTGATTAAAGCGATTGATAGAAAATAAATACGTAGATCTTTACATAAAAGCACTTATCTTAGTTAATTTTTAATAAAAATTATCTTAGTTAATTTTTATTAAGTGCTTTTATGTAAACATCTACGTATTTATTTTCCATCAATAGCTTTAAGCACAACATGAATCACGCAGTACAGTATTTCGCGAAACAACTTACACTAGAACAACTTTCTGCAAACGTACTTCAGGTATTTTCCCACACTCAAATTAATTCCAACTCGTTATGGTTGTGTACACGTCGCGTCGTGACAGAAAATCAGGGGAAACGGAACGGGAAGATAGCAGATCGTTATCGTCGTTCTGATTGGCTGAATCAGTGAAGAAGAAGAAAGTTATGTTTTTACAACGCCATCTGAATAAAGTGCAAAGAACTAACCCGCTCCAATAAGCTTACCACTTGGCTCCATTTAAGTGTCAGCCAAGTCACCGCTCACCGCTGTGCCTGTCGCATCGTGTAGTGTGTACTCACCGCTGTGCCTGTCGCATCGTGTAGTGTGTACCTCCGCTGGCCGGTGCAACAATGACTCACGTCAGCCGCCAGTGTCTATCAGTGTGCGTCGAGCATCAGCGATCTATCAATGTCGGCGTCGTCACGTGTGTGCTGTGATGGTTGTGAAGTGACTGTGTTTTCGGGAGTGGTTTTCTACGAGTTTAAACGTAAATTTAACGACAGTAAAACTCGAATGCATCATCTGTGGAGTTCCATCGGCGAGCTATACAGGGAGAAACCGGCCCAACCGCAGTCCCAGACTTCATCTTCATCAGATTCCGAATAAGGTGTGAAATTACTGCTATTTATTTTCAAACATTGCTTGTATAAAATTATACACACATTAGACCGCAAAAACGGCTATATTTACATAACCTATCTTAACCTAACCTAACCCAACCTAACTTAATTACTTCTATTTATTTCCTAAGAATATATAACCTTAAAAATGTTTTCCTATGATAATATAGGATAATATTATAAAGATAGTATACCCATATCAGGTGGAAAAATCCTATATGGAAAATTTTAGAACATGAGGGAGATATCAAACAATTACCCTAATATCTTAAGAATGAATCAATACTTTTAAAACGGGTTGCGGCATTAAAACCAGTGGAAAATACAGTTTAAAATCATGGATCATAACACCACCTTAACATTTGAAAGAATATTTTTTATCCATAATGGCGAAACCAAGACGGCGGTTGAAATTGGCTACCCACTCGAAATAGAGTATTTACAACTGCCAGCGATGGTAAAATAAGATCAAAATTGTTTTTTCGTTATCTTGGGGTTTACTTTCATACTTATAATGTTATTTTAGGTGTTGGTGGCGGCCATATTTAAAAAAAACGTACTTCCGGTTGTCGGATTCTAGTAGACTTTATTTCTGTTATCTGTTACACATATTCCAACCGAAAACCACCAATGAACCTTTTGATAGAATTAGTTTAATCTCGGATGATTATTGTCTATAAAATACCCGACTAAATGATTTCAATTGGTTTAAGGCTCCAAGCGATCCAAATCTACCTCTCGTATTCTTCGCCCTGACGATGGGCATTATTGCCAACCACCAATCACTCACTAAGCGTGTGATACACTAATTAAACTTAAGTACTTTTTGATTTTGCTCTAAGTCAGCTTTTTCAACCATAGCATAAAGATTTATTATTAGTTAGTGAAATAAATTGTCTCAAACTATTACAACATATTCAAAATTGACCACACTAAAAGAGTATTACAAACAATTACAATTAAACTTTCAAGTGACAATAAATTAACCGTTCTTATGTTACCTAAGGGAGGGGCTCCAACATAATTAAGCCGGCACTAGCCCCTCCAAGGCTCATGTTACTGCCTCATAAAGATCATAGTTCCCAAATCATTAGGGAATCGGGTAGGAGCTTTTAGCATAAAGGGGCCAGACACTAAATTTATATTAAGCTGGTCTAATTTCAAACGATTTTTTAAACTGAGTAGTATATTTCAGACTGCTTTGTCTAAAAAATATTTGAGTTTAAATTATAAAGGTTGTCGAGTTTTTTAGCGAATTTCTCCGATAGGAAGAACCTGTTTTTGTTTCTAACAACTAATCTGATGATATAATGGGTGATTTCAAGTGAACCGAATAAAGTAAAATCGGTTTAAATGAAGAGTGGGATTTTAAGCGATTTACGCGAAGGCGAAAATAGATAAAAAAAACGAATCGAAATATTCTAATCCTGTAAAATTATATCTAATGTTTATTTATCATATGTGTTTTATAGCTATTTTCTTTGAAGTACAGGGTGTTTTTTTTTTAAACGCAACCCATTTTTAAGGTTGAATAATACACATATGAATGTGTAATGAGGATTGTTTTATTGATATTTACATTTTATACAGCCTATTATTTAAGTTTTATTACATTTAATTTACATTATGTGCTCAAACAGTCCGTCATGGGCATTTGTATAAAGTTATGCTCTCTCCATCAAATTCCCGAACATGTGTTGCAAGGTATCTTTGAATTTCTTGCATTAAATTTGTTATGTTTGTTTTGAGGTGCTGATTATCTTATGAATTGTTTTCGTAGAATAATACTGCTTTACATGTCTGTGGCAAATTTCATTCAGATCGGACCATTTTTACGCGAGTAATTGTGCTTAAAGACACACACATTAAACTTGATTTTATCGGCGAAGGATTATTTCCCCCCAATATCCCTGAAATTGACCCCAATATGCTATTATGTTCTTTGGGGGTAAATACAAAGTAAGGCCTAAAAAAAGTAACAGCATATTCAGTACCTCAAAACAAACAAAACTAATGTATTGCAAAGAGGTACCTAGCAACACGTGTTCGGAAATTTGATAGAGAGATCATAACGTCATACAAATGCCACTGGCGGATTTTTTGTGCACATAAGGTGAACTAAATGTGATCAAATTTAAATAATAGAGTGTATAAAACGTAAATAACCATAAAACATTACTTATTTCATATTTATATGTGAATTATTCTATCTTAAAATAGGTGCGTTTAAAAAAAAAACACTCTGTACTTGGTGGTCCGAGTCTTGCTGGTAAATATTAATTTATATTCACCAGTTCATCCTATTATTATCATACAATTCCATGATATTTATAAATGCATTCTTTTATTACTCCATGCAATCTCTATCCCAAATGCTGAATTTATCCTGGATGGCTGTAGTTAGCAAACAGCAGTTATGATTACTTTATTTGTTTACTCCTTCCATGTTGATGTTGTTGTTATCATGCCTCTCATAAGGCTAATGTTAACATTTTACAACATCAAAATTAATTTTATTACGCTATTAGATTTTCTCTAGCCAAGTAATCTGCATAGAACAAGTTTTTGAGCCATAAATTACTTATTTCTAGACTTTTAAGAAAAACAGTCTTATTTCAGTCTTCGCATTAATGTAGACTGGAGGTTAATCAAATGAGTATGAAGAAACATTGATATTTAATGGAGCTATGAACCCGTGCAAAGAAGCGGTGTCATCAAAGTGCTATCTTAAGTAACATCCACAAACTGAGCGGGAGTTCGGGAAATTCACATAGTCAGCATCCTCGGGATTTTCACTATATGAGGGGGAATTTTTCTATTACTCTGACTTAATACCTTTTGAAATCAGCGCTATTAATCGACACCAAATTAAGTTTCTTCGTTTTAAAACTTTCTAGAACGTAAAAAAACCCTGAAAATTGATTGGAAATCTTTTGTTTTAACTGGACTTATTTTTGTTGTGAACAATAATTGTGTGTAAAATGGTTGAATAATGATATTTTTTGGCAATTAAATAACGTAAATGATTGGTAAGTCGGTGCTCTAGTGGCTAGCTAACCAACCTCTTCATTTGAGATCAGTGTGGATTTTCTTTAAGTACAGATGGATTTGACAACCACAATTCTAAGTATAGTCTAGTAAAATCACAATATCTGATTGGTGAGATTTTACTTCAACGCACCGATGACACTTTAATATTCATAAAAGAGCAAATAACACTTCTCCCGACAAATCCCTTGTCAATCCCAATAAGTTTTTCTTTCAAGCAATATCTATGTGATCATATTTATTTATTAAATCATAAACCATTGAAAGGAATATAAATTAACGTTTTCAAACTAATGTTTTCAACAGCATTTTCCCGTAGGGGCTCTTAAGGTGTATTAAACTCCAATTAGTTTTGACTCTGTTCACCAGGTTTTAGGGGATTTTTATTGTATAAAAAGAGTTTTACGTGATAAATCTCGACTTTTGTATTGTTTTGCTGTTCTTTAATTTTATGAATAGTTTTCATTATGATTTGTATAAAACTATTTTCTCTGATTAAAAACACATTTGATGAGGAAATGTCATACGTGTGGTATGTTTGTAATCAGGTGAAAAATATCTTTCTAATAAAAGTTGGAATTTAAAATTCTGGACTTGAGCATGATTCTCAGAAAATCATGAATGGCATTACATTTTTGACAGAATAATTAAATTCTACGTAAAATTTCGTATAAATTTGACCGCACTTACATTCACGTGATTATGGGAAATTTTAGTTTTTGAGCCAAAATGTTTTTTTTGAGCGTAGCGAACGAGTTTAGTAGAATATTTTTAATTGTTCATTACCATTTTACTTGTCTTATTATTACGCATTGCTTTGCTAATTTAACCTTTCTTGTATCTCTTATAGTTTACGAAATCCCAGTGGTGTGCACAAAAAATGAACACACTGTATACTTGGTCTTGGAAAAACGCAATTAAGGTTTTTAAAGTGAAATACGTAAAAGTTTTATAAATGAAGGTAAAGATTTTTAAAAATTATTCAGTTTGTCATAAATAAATCCACATAAATGTGAGTGAACGAAATTGAAGAAATATATCGAGTACATTTCATTTGGCATTTTATACCGAGTATATAAATTATGAATATGATGTGATCAGCAAAGTTACTCCCCTCGAAGGCTAAATCCAGGATTGCTGAGACCACAGTTTGCTGCCGCTCTGCACAACTTTGCTGATGGCACTTCACAGTCTCTAAAGCTCCTTTATATCTTAATGGGAAACATTAACCTGATATGTATTTTTTTACCACAACAGTTTTGGAAATAAATGCTGTATATCTGTCAAATAACACGTTTCATCGCACAACACAATTTACTTTATCTAGAACCTTGAAACATTGAATAACCGCTCCTTCATGAGTGTAAACATCCGAAAAGAACGGGTTTTAAGAAATTCGCAATCTAAAGGGGTTTTGTTGGGGTCGAAATCTAAAAATCAGATATAATTTAATCACATAAATACGGTACTATTTCTCACATAAAATGTGATAGGCTCAATGTATGTTGTAGCTCAATGGATCACAAGGGGCTAACAGCTGATTACGGGTAGGTAAGAGACATCGGCACAACCGGAAAAGCCAGGTACATTTCGCTAGCCCGGTCATTTTGAAAATCAATATTTGGAACTTATTATAATTTTATGCTCGATTAGTTCTATTCTAACTACTACCCAAATACTATATTAGTACTTCAAGCATTACCGAGTTATTAACGATAGTATGTTAACGGGAGGGATATGTTAGTCCGGCCATATCAGAAAATGAGGAATTCAACGGTGCCACGATTTAATACTTGATTAGTACTACCTAGTACTCAAATTTTAGATTTAGTACTCCACCGTTACCGAGTTATTAGCCATAACGTGTAGTAAGGGCTAGAAATGTCAGCCCAGCCACGTGAGAAAATGCGGATTTCAACGGTGCCACGAATTAACACTCAATTAGTACTATTTAGTACCCAAGTATTAGATTTATTACTCCATTACCGAGTTAATTGCCATTAAGTATAGTAGGGGCCGGAATTGACAGCCAGGGTATGTAAGAATGCGGATATTGACAGTGCCAGGATTTAATGCTCAATTAGTACTATTTAGTAGCCAAGTATTAGATTTATTACTCCATTACCGAGTTAATTGCCATTAAGTATAGTAGGGGCCGGAGTTGACAGCCAGGGTATGTAAGAATGCGGATATTGACAGTGCCAGGATTTAATGCTCAATTAGTACTATTTAGTAGCCAAGTATTAGATTAAGCTGACCAACCTTTACCAAGTTTTTAGCCTTAACGTAACTTGTTTATAACCTCAAATTGGCGCACTCAGCTACAATGGATGTAATAAGTGATGACGAATTCGTGTTCCTATTATTTATAAGCTAAAATATGTATTCAATAAATCGTGTTTGTTCTTGTAAAAATCTTTATTTTTATTCATTGTTCATAACCTCAAAATCATAATGGCGCATTCAGCTACAATGGACGTGAGTAACTGTGATTGCATTTATTGTTTTGGAATTTAAAACTGCAGTTGTAGGAAAAACGTATTATGTATTTCGCGTGTAAATAGTCTTTCTCGCTTTCGCTAAAAATACCGCGCTCCGCTACGCGTCAAGCGGTAACTGTTTAGCTCAATCGAGAAAGACCTACTTTACTCTTAATACATAAATAACTATTTAATTCGTGGAATGTTTCAAATATTGTTTGTCAAAAATAGCCCGAGAGCAAAATGGAGCCGGGAAAGTCGATAATTTGCGACCATCGAGGTTTTTAATTAATTGCAGGTTCTCAATGGTTTCAATCAACTTATGCAATTACAATAGTTTCATAAAATCAATACAATAATTCTTTATGAAATAAGTTATTTGTGTGAATTATGGGAGTAGATCAGTTCCCTAAAGAAAATCGACAAACTTGCACTCCGTCGATGGGAGTAACAATTATTGGACAGTAATGCGTCTCTCATTAAAGAGCATCAATTATCTTTTGAAACCCTTTACAAGTGGAGGTGGTAATTAATTACAGAAAATTAGTTCCCTCTTTTAAACATTTAACGATATCTCTAATTAATTATTCCTTTTCAGTTATATGTTAAGATTTTCAACAGATTGCTTGTTTAATTTTAACATTAAATATGCTGGCATTACGAACTTTCGAATACGTCTGAACTGAAAGAACTCATCCCTCTTGACAAAATTTCTTAATATTTAATATTAAGAACATTAAAAAATACAATATATTATTGAGAATTATCGCATTATAAGTAAAAGTTTCATTTAATAAAATGTATCTATAAGTTATATGCCCGTTTATAAACAAACTTTGAAAGTGGTTCTTTTTATTAAAAAACACATTTTCTTTCAGGTGAGTCTGAAGACGATAAGTATTGTGTAGTTGATTTAATATCTCTGAGATTTTAAAGACCAAAAGTATGAGGAACTTTGACGTTTTATTTAATAATATTTTGAAAACTTTTGTTTCACCCTAAACAGTTTATAACCCACTCGAATATGGATATTAATTGCTTAATGAATTAATGAATATAAAATTTAATATGAATATTAATAAAAGTGTAAAGTAATTAAATAAAAAGTGTAATATTAGTAAAATAAGTGTAATACTTTCACGGATATTATTGGAATTTTATTATAAACCTGCTCTTAAATTAAGAGAGAAGCGATGTAGGGAAGCACGGCTCAATAAATAAACAACAATCCTTCACCGCATATTTTCAACCGCAGAGGCGCTTCCATTTCCAATAAACTCCTATCAGTGAAGGTAATTTTTTCTTGTAACCTCCACAGCTCGGAATATTTGTATTAAATAATTTTACGTTCCTTTCGAAAATTCCGGAGAACATGGGTATTCACTTGAATATAATTCAATTAAATATAATTTGTTTACCATATTATTGATTTAAGTGTGGTGGAAACCAATATTTCCACCACAGTTAATACAATTAAATCGGATAATCTGTTAATCACTTAATCACTTAATCACTTAATCACTTAATCACTTTAATAAGACAGGTACCTCATGGAGGACGTTACCCTGAATATGAGTGAAGGATGAGTGTGATGATCGTGATGATAGTGGCGTGATCTTGTAGCCTTGTTACTGACTAAGGTTGGCATGTTCCTTAGACAGGATTGTTAATTAATAGCCCAACAACCAATGGCAGCTGGCCCCAGAAACAACCCTTCAAAAAGCTACTAACTTTTCTCGGGATCGATCCGGCTACCTACAAGTTTGTAGGCGGGCACTATAACCACTACACCAACCAGCCATTTACATATTTCTCTCCTATCAGAGAAAAAAAATGATTTTATATACTTAAATAATTAATACACCAACCATCATGTATTACAAACAATCCATGTATTTTTTTATTGCGTTTAAACATAATTACATTGGCAGTTGGTCAGTTGACCGCTTTTTGCATATACGAGTGTTATGTTTCTTTTTAAATTTATTTTGTTCTTTTTGTTTTTTTTTCAATATTTTATAAATAAATTTATTTTATAAATTTTTTATATTTATAAATTAGAAACCGCCTTAAACTATAAGGCCGACGCTTGAGACCCTCAAAAGGCATCTCTAAACGCTAAAGCCTTTGAAAAACAAATATATCATGAATGACCACCTATGTCGTAAAGGTAATCTTTTGCTTGATATGTTTTCTGAAATCTATGACAGACTTCTCTCCTTCACTTCAGTATTGGAAACCGTCATTATTTAACCGTTATCAGTTGAGACCAGGACTGATGTAGAATTTCTTTAAAATATTGTTAATCTAAAATTAGATTCAAAAGTGAACTTAGAATCAAATTCCCCCTTATTCATCTTGTTTTACCTAGCCGAGTCAGGGCATTTCAATCCTCAAAAGAACTGAGAGAATTTAATTCAGCCCTTTCTTTGTTCTTACAGCATACTACGGAATCTTTTATTCATATAAGTTATACGCTTTTTTTAAAAAAAAGGTCGAAAATAGTCACTCAAAAATTGTTTTTTGTATTTTAAACAAAGTTTAAATGTCATTTTTCAAATTTTAAAACTGGATAGAAGTAAAGACATGTTCAAGGCCAAAAGGTCGTTTACATTGCCTCCCATTTACTCCCCAGGTACACTTTCTTTTAACAGCAAAAAAAAAAAAAAATAAATAAATAAAATAAAATAAAAAACAGCATGAAAGAGTTTTGCTTTTTTACCTGAAAGATCACATAGGTGTTTCACAAACAGAATAGAGACTAGAGGATTGATCTTGGAGGTAAAAAAATATGAAGAAATTGTTGATGTTATGTTATGTTTTTAAAGTAATGCTTTAATATTTATTCACTCAAATCAACAACTTATTTCTCTCCTATTAGAGAAAAACAATGATTTTATATACATAAATAACTAATACACCAACACTTTTACTAATGCCCATTCCCAAATCAATCTAGTGTTTTGATTTTTTATCAGAGGAAAGAAGTAAATTGTTGCTTTCATTGTACAACATTATACATTATAGATGCCATGCATATAATCTATAAGCCTTGAACCCAAAATTCTATTATAAATAAATAAAGCACATTACAATTTTTACGTTTTCAAGAATGTTACATTGAACGTGTCATTTTTGATATGCCACGTTATTCTTTTCAAGAATACGATAACCAGGTATAACAAGTGTATTCTAGCAGATCTATTTCGTATCATTTTTGAATAGATAAAATGGCTTTACATTTTTGAAATAACATTAAAAATATTATTAGTTTCTTACAATGCTGGATATTGAACATTAGATGGGGAATATTTAAAAATCTTATATTAAATAAAATATTAGTAATAAAATATTTTAAGTGTGTGTTTGAATAATCTAATAAGAAATATGCTGACATTTCACCCTTTTAAACTTTGCACTGAAAAAATATACTTAAATATAAAACTTTTTTTAGTACAGGAATTACAAAGACGAGTATCGATAGAAAGTAAGTGTTTTGAAAGACGATATTTTTGAAAAGCGTTTCTGGTGTTTCCTCCGGGCGGCTTTCAGGAGAGTATTAAAATCCAATTAGCTTTACCACGGCGCTGGCGCTTCCAAGCGGAAGATTATTTATCACTCGTTTTATTTTTACTCGGTTTTCACATCTACCCGCATGTCTATCAATTTTTCACATTTTATGCTTTTTCCAGCCATTGTTTCAACATGCAAAACCGACTAGTGCGATCGAAACATTTTCTTTACGAGCGATTAGGTTGAAAAAACATAAATATTACTTTGTATAAATGAATTCGAAAGGTTTAAATGTACACAATTCATATTAAGGCGTTGTTGTTCCGTAATAAATAATACAAAATAAATCAAAAATAAATACGAACTGGATTTATATCCTTTTTTGGTACATTTAAACCTTTTTCTCAAAAGAACCTAAGAATAAATTTACTTTTTTTATTTACAAAAACTAACGAATATAAGGCACGAGGAGTACAGGATCACAAACCCGCTGTAGGTCAAGCTTGAGGCTGCATACCAATGTGTGTAAGAGACGTGGACTAAGTTGTTTATAGAGCACAAAGCTGTAGTATAACCTAATATAAATCTATTATATTAACTCTTTATTAACTGGATGTAAATAAAAGACGTTTCAAAACACTTATAAGCAAAAACAACACTAATATTACTTATACCCATTATCTAGAACCACCATTTCATGCAAATTAAGAAGTAATTTACTTTTTATTTATAAAGTACATTTTGTATCGGATCATTTAAAACTATTGGTGATTTATATTTTCAATTAATAATATATTTTAGTTTGTAAGGAACAATTTTGATTTAACCACATTGTATACAATCGCATTTAGTAAGTAACGAATAACTAAATCTACCATCCATGTTATGATGCAATACGTTTTTAATAGAAAAAAAATACTAATTTCGACAGTGATTTCTATATCCTTAAAAGGGAAATAGTCCCAAAACAAACATGTTTTTTATTAAAGGGGAAACAGATTATATGCAACCAAAACCATTCAACCAAAGGGTTTTTTCATTGTTTAAAAATTTCAATCTCTCTTTTGAAAATTAGGTAGTTCATGGGTAAAACCGCTGTCGTTTCCCAAAAAATATTTTTTCTCTCTTTAAATTAAGATAGCAGAAGAAATTTTGGGGCACTTGAAGATATTTAGTGAAGTTCGAGGGCCGAATCCGGGGTGACAGCTGCACTCTTCAATCGAAAAGTCAATTACTTTATAAAGCTTTTATAAAAGGTTTAAGTGCTAAACGCTGTTTTCGTCCGCTATGCCAGGATTGTCGTCATATTTGTGACCCTTAAGTATTTTATGCATTATTTTTACATTTAAGCTCTTTGTTCTTAAATGTTAAGCTGTTAAATATTTAAGACATTTATTCAGTAAAGTCGTCTCTTTTTATTACAGCGTAGATTATAAGTGATTTTAACGAATGGTGGTTACGATTTTTATTAGATAATGAATTGAATTAAATAACCGGTATTGCAAGTAAAAATTTGTTTGTTACTTATTTTTGTGAAAAAAGTATATTTTCTCGATTTTGGCTTTGGAATTATCTGATAGAAGTCATATCAATCTTAAGTTATAACATCACTAAATCATACCTGAGCTCTTATGAGAAATTTTTCGAGGCTTAATCTCAAACTACAAAGCTACAAAACGGAGTACGTAATATCAAAATTAATTCAAATTATAAAGAGACATTTATTTAGCAGCGTTACCGTAATCAACAACATACCCGAAGACGCAGCGGAGAACAAATGTGAGTTGTTGAAAAGCTTGACAACTATCTTCCAAGTTGGCGCATTCGTTCTGCCTAACGTCTTACTGGATTTGTATATTTAATGACACCGAACTTTCTCATTGTGGCTGCTTTCGTCTGTTAAATAACGTTGAGCATAAAAAAAGAGAGTAGAAAATTCTCTTTATTCTGAACAGTTGCATTCTTATCTCGAGCTTACCTTCAGGAATATTGATAGTAAATAATGAATTAGGCCTATTTTTAAGTCTAACTTTATGAGTCTTACCTTGGTGAATTCAAATTGTATGACTACGTCATAAATAGTTTTAACGTTGTAATTTGAATATATCTTTATTATGTTCAATATTTAGTAGTTTTTTTATCCCTACTTTTCTATCAACAATAATGGGAGTTATAATTTCTAAAAGCCTCCGTTAGACAAGACGCTAAAACAACTTTTAATGTATTTTTTCGTATGTTCACCAGTGACATTTTACAAAATTACTTCCAGCGACTTTAAGGGAAGGCGGTCCAAATGCTTAAAATTTGTGCGGACATGACGGGAATCGAACCCGCGACCCCTTGTACCCAACCCCAAGACACTAACCGTCAAAAACTCCCAAAAACTACTAAACTTGTAAGTTGTGGATACTCTTGTATTTATTTTTCTCTTATTAACTCAATTTCAAATTAAAATATTTGGGAAAAAAGGTAGAATTATGTTCGCAACGGTATATTCATGGGAACTGATTTTATATACACGATATCTGAAGCTTTCAAACTTCTTTTCAACAAAGGAAAGTGGTGAATGAATCAGAGTCACACAACAACGCAAAGATTGATGGGAATTTAATGTTATTTACTTTTCAAAAGAAGATTCTAGTAAGATTTACTAAAGACATGAAGTGTTCCAAGGAATATTCAAGAATAGTCCACGCTTTTTTAATAAGCCAATGACATTTACTGACAAATCGTTGTCCGCACATCGCATAGCGACTAATTTAATCACCCATATTTCCAAAACCTAAGTTTTTAAGGTAACTTGGGTGGTATAGTAAAAAAGTTCTGGACCTATTCTAAAATCCTATGTGTACGTAATGTTGGCACACGTCCGCATTTATTTTATATTTCATGTCAAACTTAGACAAATCCCTGTCCGCACATCGCAAAGCGACTACTTTAATCAGCCATATTTCCAAAACCTAAGTTTTTACGGTAACCTGAGTGGTATAATACTATAGTTCTGGTCCTATTCTATCACTCTATGTGTACGTCATGTATACACAATTCAGTATTTATTTTTATATTTCATGTAAACTTAGACAAATCGTTGTCCGCACATCGCATAGCGCCTAATTTAATGACCCATATTTCCAAAACCTAGGTTTTTAAGGTAACTTGGGTGGTATAGTACTAAAGTTCTGGTCCTATTCTATCATCCTATGTGTACGTCATGTTGGCACACGTCCGTATTTTTTTAAATTTCATGTCAAACTTAGACAAATCGCTGTCCGCACATCGCAATGCGATTAGTTTAATCAGCCATATTTCCAAAACCTAAGTTTTTACGGTAACTTGGGTGGTATAATATAGAAGTTCTGGTCCATTCTATCACCCTATGTGTACGTAATGTTGGCACACTTCCGTATTTATATTTATATTTCATGTCATACTTAGAAAAATCGTTCTCCGCACATCGCATAGCGACTAATTTAATCACCCATATTTCCAAAACCTAAGTTTTTAAGGTAACTTGGGTGGTATAGTACTAAAATTCTGGACCTATTCTATCATCCTATGTGTACTTCATGTTGGCACACTTCCGTATTTATTTTATATTTCATGTCAAACCTAGACAAATCGCTGTCCGCACATCGCATAGCGACTAATTTAATCACCCATATTTCCAAAACCTAAGTTTTTAAGGTAACTTGGGTGGTATAGTACTAAAGTTCTGGTCCTATTCTATCATCCTATGTGTACGTCATGTTGGCACACGTCCTTTTTTTTCATATTTCATGTCATACTTAGACAAATCGTTCTCCGCACATCGCATAGCGACTAATTTAATCACCCATATTTCAAAAACCTAAGTTTTTAAGGTAACTTGGGTGGTATATTACTAAAGTTCTGGACGTATTCTATCATCCTATGTTTATTTCATTTTGGCACACTTCCGTTTTTATTTTATATTTCATGTGAAACTTAGACAAATCGCTGTCCTCACATCACATAGCGACTAATTTAATCACCCATATTTCCAAAACCTAAATTTTTAAGGTAACTTGGGTGGTATGATATTAAATTTCTGGTTTATTTTATCACCCTACGTGAACGTCATGTATCCACAATTCCGTGTTTATTTTTATATTGCATGTCATACTTTGACAAATCGTTGTCCGCACATCGCATAGCGACTAATTTAATCACCCATATTTCCAAAACCTAAGTTTTTAAGGTATCTTGGGTGGTATAGTACTAAAGTTCTGGACCTATTCTAAAATCCCATGTGTACGTCATGTTGGCACACGTCCGTAATCATTTTATATTTCATGTCAAACTTAGGCGGATCGCTGTCCACACATCCAAAGCGACTATTTTAATCACTCGTATATCCAAAACCTACGTTTTAACGGTAACCTGAGTGGTATAATACTATAGTTCTGGTCCTATTCTATCACCCTATGTGTACGTCATGTATCCACAATTCCGTATTTATTTTTAAATTTCATGTCAAACTTAGTCAAATCGTTGTCCGCACATCGTATAGCGACTAATTTAATCACCCATATTTCCAAAACCTAAGTTTTTAAGGTAACTTGGTTGATATAGTAGTAAAGTTCTGGTCCTATTCTATCATTCTATGTGTACGTCATGTTGAAACACCTCCGTATTTTTTTATATTTCATGTCAAACTTAGACAAATCGCTGCCCGCACATCTCAATTCGACTATTTTAATCACCCGTATTTCCAAAACCTAAGTTTTGACGGTAACCTGAATGGTATAATACTATAGTTCTGGTCCTATTCTATCACCCTATGCGTACGTCATGTTGGCACACTTCCGTATTTATTTTATATTTCATGTCAAACTTAGGCGGATCGTTGTCCACACATCCAAAGCGACTATTTTAATCACCCCTATTTCCAAAACGTAAGTTTTGACGGTAACTTGAGTGGTATAATACAGAAGTTCTGGTTCATTCTATCACACTATGCGTACGTCATATTGTCACACTTCCGTATTTATTTTATATTTCATGTCAAACTTAGGTGGATCGCTGTCCACACATCCAAAGCGACTATTTTATCACCCGTATTTCCAAAACCTAAGTTTTGACGATAACCTGAGTGGTATAATACTATAGTTCTGGTCCTATTCTATCACCCCATGTGTTCGTCATGTATACACAATTCAGAATTTATTTTTATATTTCATGTAAACTTGGACAAATCGTTGTCCGCACATCGTAGAGCGCCTAATATAATCACCCATATTTCCAAAACCCTAGTTTTTAAGGTAACTTGGGTGGTATAGTTCTAAAGTTTTGGTCCTATTCTATCATCCTACGTGTACGTCATGTTGGCACACGTCCGTATTTTTTTTATATTTCATGTCAAACTTAGACGATTGGTCAATGACATTTATTTTTCTTGGACTCTTCTTAGCTGGAATGCTCCTAAATGCCATATAAATTCTTTAATATGTTTTTGCGTGGTTCGCTTATTGATAGTTATCAAAATTAGAATCGTGATTTCCTACTGTAGGTTAATGCTATATGTTAAAACATTGTATATTTCGCAATACCAAAGATTACTTTACTCATACAACCAACAACTAAATCCACTTAATGATTTGTTCCACTTAATTAGCTTCAGTTTTACCCTCAACAGGAAAGTAATAAAACATTCATTACCAATTTTAAATGTTTAAATAGAAGCATTTTGGGTTAGGTATGTCATTTTGCTCTCTGATTTGCATTCCTCTTGTCAAAGCCTTCAAGAGGAGTCACGAGTTAGGGGCTGCCCCTAAGGATACACCATTTTGGAGAACGGGGGCATAATCGAGCCACTTATAGAAAACTGCAGTTTTATATATATATATATATATATATATATATATATATGAACCAGAGTCGCACATCAACGCGAAGGCTGATGGGAGTTTAATGTTATTTACTTTTCAAAAGCACGGAATATATTCTAGCAAGATTTACTAATGGCTTGTGTTCCTTGAATAGTTCACGTTTTTTTAATAAGCCCATTACATTTAGAATCAAACAATTAGTGTTACTCGTGTATCCACGGTGTGAAAAATTATTTCTGGTAAAAAATTGACTTATTTTATTTAAGACTCGTAATTTTACATCCACACCTACCTATCTACACTAACGTGACTTTTCGTAAGGGAGTATAGCTGGCGCCAATTCTTGGAGCCCACGCCGTCCATAAGACTAATGTTAATTTTAGCATTGGTCTTATGGACGGCGTGGGCCCCAAGAATTGGCGCCAGTTATAAATATCTTTGTAAATAGTCTTATTTTTCGTAAAAAAAACTATGATTATTTTTAATCGATCTTTTGTTTTTAAAGTTAATATCTTAGGTAAGTTAATATCTTTTTTATATTTAAAATGGTGTAATAACATTCAGTAGACGAATAACATACAGAGTAGCTGATTTTCTACGTAGCTATTATTCATTACTTCAAGCCCAAGAGATTGTAAGAAAGTGACTACATACATATATATATATATATATATATATATATATATATATATATAGTCACTTTACAACAAACTTAGCACACCTTTACGACACACACACACACACACATATATATATATATTCAAATTAAAATTAAAATTCATTTATTTTTTCACAATAATCAATTACATAAAAAGTACAATGTTGAGGAGGAAAAAAGGTCCCTGCGAAGCAATGCTTGAGAGCAGGGACCGAGTCGCTATACTAGTCACAGTCTTTGAGAATGTCCATCGCAAAGTTCCATTTAACGTCAAAGCACAACACTATTACAAAATTAAACAACATATAATAAATAAACCTCAAAATATGTACCAGATGTAAAAAAAATGTATAAAAGAAAAAAACGTACTTCCAACGTGCTAGAAAAACATGCAGCATGTACAGAACTAAACCAACGATATGAAAATATTCATTACAAAATTACAAAAATAGAGCTCCTGGCAGGCAAAACGCACCTTTCATACCGTCACAATTTTTCTGTATCATACATCGTTCATCCAATCCACAGATTTTGGTCACACACACGCACACACACACACACACACACACACACACACACACACACACACACACACACACACACACACACACACACACACACACACACACACACACACACACACACACACACACACACACACACACACACACACACACACACACACACACACACACACACACACACACACACACACACACACACACACACACACACACACACACACACACACACACACACACACACACACACACACACACACACACACACACACACACACACACACACACACACACACACACACACACACACACACACACACACACACACACACACACACACACACACACACACACACACACACACACACACACACACACACACACACACACACACACACACACACACACACACACACACACACACACACACACACACACACACACACACACACACACACACACACACACACACACACACACACACACACACACACACACACACACACACACACACACACACACACACACACACACACACACACACACACACACACACACACACACACACACACACACACACACACACACACACACACACACACACACACACACACACACACACACACACACACACACACACACACACACACACACACACACACACACACACACACACACACACACATATATATATATATATATAAGTAGTGGCGAGGTGGCGTTTCTGGCCCAATCAAACTTTGACAGCCAGTCAATTTTTTGACAGCTACTTCCGGTCACGTGACCGGAAGTGACGTCATCAGCTGTGACGTGTTGTTGGTGGGTATTTAAAGTTTAAATGCCCTGCTGTGCTGGGTATTTAAATTTTAAATGGCCGGAAGTGTGTCAAGGTCGTTTGGGGATGTTTTTAAAAAAGATCTTGCATTTTCGGAAAATCCGAAAATGCAAGATATTTTCTTTTTTTATTTATTTGTTTTTTTTACAAAAGTATTATTTTACAAGTTAGTAAAGTTTGCTCCCAAATTTGAAAAGTAAGTTGTTGTCGGTGCTGAAATTTCTTGTTTATTTTCATTCTTCTTGTTGTTGTAAGTTGGCAAAAACACATTTTTTTCGTTTTGATTGTTTGTTGCATAAAGTTCTAAAGATAAACCAAACCCAGTGGTTATAAGTTGTTTTAGTTCTTCACTAAAAATTTCCAAATCCTTGTAGGTTGTAAGATTGATAGTGTTGTAGTGAATCCCGCGAATGTTGAGAGACATGACTACAGTTGTTTACTCGACGAGAGGTGTAGCAGGAATGACTATTGCAAAGCCGGTGCTGCAGGTACCTCCGATGGTAGTGGGGGTAGTGGTGGGGGTAATGGCAGGTGTTTGTTTAATCACTTTGAATTTAATCGTTGCCACAATAGACCGAGTCGATGTTGCAATTCTTCTAGTTTATCCAACCGGTTCTTTTGATATGTTTTGCAACTAAATTTACAATAGCAGAAAGAATTACATTTTGTACAAGCTTGTCCGTCAACTTGATCTTCAGGTATTCTAAAACATTTTTCTTTGCAACAATAAGTTATCAGTGTTAGATTATTTCTTTTGGATGACATGTTGGTTGTAGCTTGTCTTAAACAGAACTGAGCCTCTCAACGTTAAAGTTTCGTATTTATGTAAAGTATTCGAATAAAACTATCGAATAAAATAATCGAATAATACTATCGAATAAAATAATTGAATAATACTATCGATTAAAAAGTTCAAGGTCATCCGTTTGAGGTTTTAAAAAATACAACATATCAGTATATAAAAACATATACTGATATGTTGTTTTTTATCTTTTTATTTAAAACATTTTTTTTACAATGTTATTTTTGTGCGATGTGCAGAGTTAGTTCCGTAGAGTTGTTTCCGCTCATTCCGTGTGACACCAAATATAATGATCCTGGTTGAATTTCCCGCAGATCTTCATTTTGCAGCAACTGGACGAATCGTTTTGGAAGATATACTTGAAACTTTGGTTCATCACCCGGTGTATATGGTGCATCGGATAAAGATGCGACGACTGCGTCTCCATGCGTTGTATCAATTTTCTTCATTTCATGAACAATATAATGTTTCTGTTCTTTTAGTTCTGAACATTTCTTGCTAATTAGAGTATTTGATTTTGAATGCAAGTTGAATTGTTCAACTAAACATTGGAGAAACTGTTGTGATGCCATCCTTCACAGGAGATGTTGTCTGTTCGGAGTATGGAGTTAGACTGATACTCGGGGTGTGTTGCCTCTTCGTTTATATAACCTTCGGAACCCCCACTACATTCTTCCGTTTGTTGTTGTAAGTAAGCAGCCAAGTGATACGCGTTTTGTAATGCGCATTGAGATTGGTTGTGTTTCGGATTTATTGTAGAAACACAAATATTTCTAGCATCAAAGTGAAATGTTTTGTCCACTTTTATGTTTAAAACTTCTTTGTTTGTGTACTGTCGTATCCAATTCTTTTTTTCCAATCCTCTGGTATATATGTGTGTAAATTGTTTGCAAAAATGAAACATAATTTTGTGTACATTGTTGTACGGTAGGAAACCTTCATACCAATGGATATGATGAAAATTATTTGTTAGCCATCTGTTTGTTATTTTAGCTTTTGACTTTAGTTCATGGACAGAACACGGTGCTTCAAATAAAAACGGGTATGCTACTTGTGTAAGCAAATCCAAAATTACCAATTCTTTTATGATAAATCTATCATCGTTTCCGCGAAATGCTTGAAATTCAATTACACAAGGTTTTGCTGCCATTTCTTCATCCTGTCTGCTCATCATGGTGTCTGCTGATCAACTGTTTTCCACACCACGGTAGGTTAGATATATATAAACCAGGCCGTACAGTTGTAGGCGCGTTGGTGTATGTTTAACGTGGGCACCATCCCCAGTAGGCCTACCCCACGGTTTATTCTTTTGTTAAATTACATTGTAGTTTTAACGTAGCAAAGTTTCTTCTTCTGTATTATTGTTGTTGTTGGTTTCTTCTTCTATACTGTTGTTGTTGTTGGTTTCTTCTTCTGTAGCCTCCGTTGCAACTTCAGTAAAAGGTTCAAAGTTTCTTAACTGCCTCCACATTTCCACTTCGTGAGGTATTCTATTAAAGATGGATGTATCTATTGGTCCGTATTGTAAAGTGCTTTCTGGTTGTTTTTCGCATGCATCTACCAGATATTCCTTAATAACAGAGCTTGAAAACACTAATTATTTCATATACCTGGTAATAGGTGATGTTGCATAGATTAAAATGTAAAATTCTTCACGTGTTAGAAGAATTTTATTTTCAAATTGTGTCGAGTCTCTAATTCTTACTTGTTGTTGACCACGATGTTTAATAATGTCAATTTCATTGTCACAATCCAAAAGTCGAATGTTAGTTTTTCTTCCAAAGAAACTGTTGGCTAAATAACATTCAATAAGATGTAGATGTTTTAAAAAGGAATCCCAAGCATTTTCTGAAAATAAAACCATCTTTGTTCCATGGCTTAGGATTACTGCGGGAGAGTAGTCTAATGATTTTACCAATCCTATCGACACACCTTTACTCATGCAAGATGAAATAGGATAAAAGATGCGAAGGAAAACTTCAGTTAAAATGTTTGGGGGAATATTTTCTTCAAGTTTTCTTTTCTTTCTTACGTTTGTTTTATTATTTTCCAACTTTTTATTTTGTTTTCCAAACTTTAAAAAGTCATCAATTTCCTTTACAATATTTTCTTCAAAATGTTTATCATCATTTTCCAATAAAGGTGCTGTTTCGGAAACGTCTTGTACAACTGATAAAGAACTCATTTTGTTTATAATGCTGTAGACGATGTTACCCATACAACTGTAGACAGTAAACTAAACAATTTTCGTTCCCGCTCCTGCTTTTATAACCGAGTGGTGGGGGTATTTTTTTTCCTTTTCATTTCACAAAACTGCTTTTACAATTCCTGTTAAAGGTGTATATGTAACAATTTTGTCATGTAAAATTAAACAATAAGCAGATGTATCTTTGGGTACATTTTGTTCAAATTCCATTTCTATTTTTATATCTACACTGGAAGATTTTACAGATTCGTTTTGTTTTGAACAATCAACTACAACAATCGGATAGTTAGATTTAAATTGGTTTGGCGTTAATAAAGGTGTGTTTGTTTTTCCATAATATGAATTTTGGAATCTTGCGTACATATCGTACAAAACGCTAAACCTGTCTTTTGTAAAGTTTATGTTGAAGTTGTCGTATGGAAAGAATTGAGAGTTTAGAAACACCTTAAAATTTGTAAGTTTGCAATGATCAAATTCACCAGCATGTTTAGTTATTTCGTTTCTTCTTTTTGTTTGTAATCCAAATATTACATATCTTGCCTTTTCCAAATGAGTAGAAGTTTTTACAGTCCATGTATGACGTTGTGTTTCCAGTAAAACCGGATATTCATGAAACTCCCAACTTCTAAATGGTATTACGATATCACGATCTGATTTTAAAGTTCTTAATAATGAAATTCTATTCTGATCGTTTAACC